>OZ026618.1:8962417-9539917 GCA_964020975.1 Hermodice carunculata
ATGTAAATACATTGATTTACACATTTTGCAATAACCAGCGGACAAAATACAGTAGCACAACGACCCACATTGTTTGTATTTTAAAGGAATAATTTTTCATGATTTTGAGATTTGGTCGTATTTGTCCTAAATTTCAGGACTTTGCATCAAGAGCCAAAATTATTCAGAATAAACTTGTGTCAATAGGATTCAAAGATGTACTTTTGATCAAATATTTCTAAAAAATTTGCTGTAAATATCCCGAGATGATTAAAAAGTTTGGCTTCAAAAATTCTAGAGATTTTTAGACTTGCCTGTTTTACTACTTAATTTTATCTTTTGGCATCATTTTGTTTTAATGTTCACCTTTCAGACATTTTAGGCTGGCTTGTTTTCTGTTAGGTTAGACCCCCAGGGGCTATCGGTAGCAAGTAGCGGCCTACGACAGTTACAAGCTTGCCTAATTGTACTTAATATTTTCATTGCATTCTCTTGACTTAAATACAAATGGCTTTCATTCTTTTCTGACTTGCTCTATAATTTTACTGTTAATATCCAAAGATTATTAGAAATTTTGGCCACAATAATTTACAGTTTTTAGACTTGTCTGTTTTGCTACATAACCTTATCTTTTGGCATCTTTCTGTTTTAATATTCACTTTCAGACATTTTAGGCTTACATGTTTTCTGTCAGGTTAAACCCCCCTGAGGCTATCGGTAGCAAGCAGCGGCCTACAACAGTTACATGTTTGCCTTATTGTACTTAAAATCCTGTTAAGAAAAATTGTTTTGATGACATATTTTGTGCATAAATGCTTATGACTTTCATTCTTTTCTGACATGCCTAAATGCACATTTACTCAATATTGAAAAATTACTCAAAATTGGCAGTTTTTTTCTCAAATGTCACAAACCTGACACTTTGATACATTGACTCATGGTTTGCAGTGAAATAGAGCTTAATTGATTGAGGAGTTAGTGTCATCATGGAGTTTCTTTTTACAACGCTGGTGCAGGATGTACATTGTTGCAGTTCTTGTCAGGATTCCCTTTGGTTTATAGGTGGTCTAGCTGCAACTGTTTATTTTGCAATCATTGGGACTGAATATAATGCCCCAGCTTGTTTCCACTTCAGTTGAACACTAGCGGATGGTTTAACTAGCATAAGCTGTCTAGCTAGAACAGGTACATATTGGTTCAGGGGTAAGTCAAATTGTTCTTATCTGAACCTCTTGCACACAAATTTGGTAATTATGGTTTGTTTGACAGGTATTCTTATTTGATAATGAAGCTCTGCATTTGTAAGCAAAACTTCACGTATTTAGCTAGTTCATCATTTGCCACGTTCATCTATATTCATTATTATGTGGATTGTGTTTGCTGTATATTTAGCTTAGACAAGGAGCCGCTACTCAGAGAGACATGTACGGGTAAAAGGCTCCGAAACATGTTGAGTAGTTACCTGTTGAAGACCCTTTAATTTATTGGGGCTAATACAGTCGATGTCAAAATTTTACAGAGGAACGTGTGCAATATGGACAATAGTACTTCAATATGTGTATTGGTTAGACAGAGACATGTTAGCTTATGGAGAGTAAAGAGTTTGGACTGCGGAATAGGGCAATGCTACTAGGAAGTGGTTTTGGACAAAAAGACACAAACACAATGACTAAATTCAAGCATATTTGTATTTCATATAGCAAAGTTACATGATGAGATGCTTTTTCTATTTCCCTTTGAACTGCATTCTGTGTGTGTGTGTGTGTGTGTGTGTGTGTGTGTGTGTGTGTGTGTGTGTGTGTGTGTGTGCAAATACATTTAGGCCTACTTATGTCCATAAGTGATATGACATGGGATAGAATTCATGGCAGCTTCTTTGGAAACCTGTCAGAAGAGCCATAAATCCGCTGTTCGGAGACTGGCTTTCGTGTGTGTTCCAAGCAAGACATCCCTTATGGTTTGAGAGCAATAAATTCATTAGCCTTCAGAACATGGCGATTTTCCGCGTTGACACTTTTTTTTGCGAGGTTTGGTGGACAAGTCAGCAGCATTATCTCTGCTCAGGTTAGGTTTGGCTGAAAAGATAATGATATATGAGTAGTTAAGTTACCTCCATGTGCTGGGTGACTCTCTTTGGCCCGCATTCCTACCGGAACTCCCATCAAACCTGGACTTCAAGCCTTCAGGCCAGGTATGCCGGGAGTCTCGAGAATATTTTAAGAATGGCGCATTTCAATCCGATTCATCTATTGGCAAGACCCAAAGCGAAACAAAATATAAAAACCCATTTCACTTTTTTCATTTTCTATGTCAGAACTGAATTTCAGGTTATTGACTGCATAAGAGATTAAAAATCATAGTCAAAACCATATGCCTTTTATATTTTTTTCGTACATTTAATCACAATCAGCAAACTGATGTAGCACCATGAAAAAAGTACTACTTCATCTAGTATCTCGAAAAAACCCCAGAACATGTCCATTTGTGGAAAAGGATACACGCATGCTACCGACAAGCATTGTAAGAAAGTTTGATCCTTACCTCAAGTTGAATTTCCCAAACTATGCATGGGGATGACCATGAATCCTTAAAGAGTCGAACCAGAAATGCTTTATCAGTTATGTGGCTTTCTTGGGGGGGGGGGGGGGATCTCAATTATCTTTTGGCATATTTGGATTCCGCCTGTCTAGGTTTGACGGCCAAAGGCGTACTCGACATCCAAAAGTAACGCAAGTGGCAGTCGACATGGATAAGTAACGTAAGTTATCTTTTTAATTTTTCAGATACATGATCATATGTCACGCAGTAAGGGCTTTGAAATGGAATCCCCGCAATCGAATGCTATTGCTAATTGGCACAATGTGGCTTTCGGGAATAATTGTTGCATTACCAGCAATATATTTATGGGTATATACAATCTCTCCTTATCATATATATATATATATATATATATATATATATATATATATATATATATATATATATATATATATATATATATATATATATGTACATATACATATACATCTATATACATACACATATACATGCAAATACATATACATACATAAATATGTATATATATATACACCTATATACCTACATACATGCAAGCATACATGCATATATACATACATACATACATATATACATACTTCATTTACATCAGGTACATATGGTAAACAGGGAACACATGAAATACCTATTAATTTCTTTGATACCAGCGAAGACTGATACTTGATGGTTGTGCTGTGTATGCTGTAGATTGTTTCGACCTGCTTCACTGAAAAAACGACACATTAAAGAGACAGAATATCGCTTCATGTGCCTCTCCTGACCTTCTTGAAAGGCAGATAGCGTAAATGATTGAATGTAGAACACCGAAAGATACATGCCAGAAACTGTGGCACGAACCCCTTTTGTCTTGTGGAGGAGCACTGCGTGGGATTGATAGAGCAAGTGACAGTGTTTGGTTTAACGGTGGTGCGGAAACATCAAGTGCATGTTTAGTGAGACTTGGAAAACAGTTGATCATTGAAATATTGTACAAACAGCATAACCAATTGAAATTTTTTAAGAAATTTTCAATGTGTATCCCTACCACCACAGGGGATTGTCACCTGGCCAAAAGCATTTGGACAAATACGCAATTACTGCTCTTCTCCACGCGTGTTCGATGGTACCATCAAAAGGCTTGCAATGATGCTCTACCCTGTTCTTGTACAAATAACAATACCACTTACGTTGCTGTCAGTAACATACATTAGAATTTGTCTGACGCTGTGGAAAAGTTTACAGAAGTCTTCGAAGCTGTCATATGTATTTGCAAGGTATAATGTTACTTGTGATTTACTAACACATCTGAATTCCATTTCGGCAACAAGTCCTTGTCCTTCCAAAAATATTATAATGCTCAAAATGTGATACAGTTCAGATTTAAGGGCATTTGACTTGTCTGTCGTCCCCGCTGGTCGTTGGTTAACAATTACCGAAACTTAGATCAAATTCGAGTCACACTGGGTCGGAATACACCTTTGGTTTTTAAGGTACAAAAAAAGTAGCGGTGCAGACTTTTCTGTTTTCCTATATATTTGTAATACGTGCCCTCATCTTCAGAGAAGTATAAACAAAAATCTGGCTAGTTCTTTCTACAAGGTCCAACCTTTTTTACCCCAAGACTGTGAGTGATACAATTGGTGTGCTTAATATTATTCTATGTTTAGGTTTTTATAACCTTTATGGACCCAGAATTACCTCTCATATCAATCGTCATCTAATTTAGATCAGTTGGCCGAGGTATTCTCATCCATTTCGTTATTGTTTCTTTTTCTTCCAAATTTCGTAATGATACGGTAATATTGCAGGCTATTGCGATTACTATAGAGATACCAATATACCTGTGTATTTCGGTGATTTTTTCCAAATTGTTAACAGATCAGCTTGTGAAACATGTACTGGGGGGGGATCTGTCAGGTTTCTTTAAACGGATTTACTTTGAGGATTTCAGAAAGTCACAGATATGCTTCAGTCTCTCTCGAATAGGTGGCTCTATATGTCAATGCATTTTCCTTTATACAGCCTTTCATATTCTTTCACTGATATAAAATTGATATTAGGTTGTTGATGTGCAGACGTTTGACTTTTGAATTATGACTTCGCTTTTTTGATAGCTAGCGAGTTTTGACCACGGACGGTTCTCTTTGCCCAGATTTTCGATGCAGTTTCTCTGGTATTTTTGACAACTGTGATCCGATTCTCTTTTGCATGACAGTCATCATTTTACGTTTTCAATGTGACATCATATAATCTTTTGATATTCTACGAATAACGTATTGCTTTGTGGATATTCGATTGTTCTTCTTTTATCTGGTGATGTTCATGTTGATGGGCACGTCACGATTTGGATAAATTAAGAGACAGATCGAATGAGCAGCCTCGATATTTCAAAGTAGGGGTCTCATGCTACTTTTTGGGGATTAAAAAAAATTGACATACTCTCAAACACCAAAAGCCGGCATTCTCTTGATAATGTGTACACCTCAGCGACCAAGACGATAAATTCCTACCCCCATTTCCTTTTTCCTTACCTAAGTCCAGCATTGTTCAAAGCCAGCCGCTGATCACTGCACACACACTCCTAGCCAGCTTGTTTGTAACTTTTTTTACTATTTTATTTATTAGAACAGCTGCCTGTGCCGACTTTTCCTTGGCTCATGGTACAAAATGGATGCACAAGCTCACTTTCTGTCAGCCAAATTTTATGTGTCAACTGAATGTAGGATTTTCTACAAAAATTAAAATGATTATCATTTTTTTGAGGGGGGGGCGGTAATGGGTGAAGCTAATCAGAGCCCCTAATCTACAGACTAATGGCTATCTCATTGATTACATAATAGCAATTAGGTTGAATTATTTGGTGTTGTTTGAAGCGCAGTTCAGGTCATACCCCTGCAGCCAAGACTAGCGAGGAGAAATTGGGGTGAAAACCACCCTGCAGAATGGCTCTAAACCGGGTATTCAGCTAAAGTGTACACAGTATGTCAAATTTGATTTAACTTGATCACTAAGATTTTTCCACCCGGTGACACAACTGTCATAACCTTATTTTTTTTTAAAGATTTTTCTTGATCACTTAACGACCGTTTAGAGTACATGCTAAATTGGTTATATGAGAGTAGGTAGTGTATAACCTTTACATTCATGTTTTTACACCAAATACCAGCTTAACTTGGTTCCAGTATAGCTTATTTGGGTCTTGACGTTCACAAAGCATTGAAAAAGAGAACAAGTGTTCTTCTCTAAAGGCGCTCGGCTTATTGCATTGAAATTTGATAGGAACACCTGTGTGTACCACTAGACTATATGATGTTCAAGATATGCTTTGCATTTCTCTCCTTTCCAACACTTTTTGTGTATTTTGTACTTTTACTTTTTCTCCGAAACAACATGCTACATTTTCTTCAAATTTGGGAGGGGGGGGGGGGATGTACATTGATTCAATTTCTGCAAAAACAGGTACATTCAACATTTTTCCTATCTGTGGTGTCCGATCCTGTTAGCCTTATATAAACTTGTATCGCAGTGTCAGTCTGTCTCTGATATTAACCTTCTTCTCAACATCGATTTGCCCAGCTAAATTGTGTTATATTCCACTTTTTTCGGCTCTGTTTCCATTCACTATTTACAAAAATCATATATGTTGAAATCAAATCTGTTTTGTTATTGCCCATCGTAAAAAGGCCAGCGTTATAAGTTAATCTTCGGGGCATTTGTCGCCAATGTAACAACAGTGCAAAGGTGGTTGTAATTTTACGCCACACCGATACAGTGGCATTTGTAATCTGCTGAACATGCGTCAAATACTAATCAGCTCTCTTTATTTCTTCAGTAAAGGCAGTGCAAAACCGCAAATGTACTGCGCAAAACAAGGCGCTTCTACAATACAAGGACGAATAAAGGTAAGCCAAGTACAATTTACAGAAAGGTGAGCGGGCTGCTTTCTATATCATTACGTTAAATTTTTGCTTCTTGCTTTCATGTGAACAGGAATGTGATATTAGGTAACACTAATGTAGACCCTGACGAGAAACCTAGAAATAAAAGGTGCCTACAACAGCAAGCAATTAATATCGGACACAGTTACTATTGATGTGCTGTTCAAGGCAATCAGTATAGACCAATCATAGTGCTGCACTTACCACAGACAAACATACAGATTGTACAGTCAACACGTTGCGATACTCAAGTATCTCATGATTAAATCAATAACTGGTCACAAGGTCTGTGATGTACAGTCTTTGAGCCATTGTTCCATGAGCCACGCACTGGCAGGAAACACGATAACTATGACACATATTTGGAATACCAGGAGTATGATGCCCTGATGCTGCCCTCAGTAAATAGTTATTTCTTGTATAAAGAGAAAATTATGCCCAAGTTTGTAAGCGCAAGTACAGTTTGAACACTATCAAGTCCGATGTTCAAAGTCATATTTCACACGACTAATGAAAATCTGTATACCTCTAAATCATTAAAACAAAGTATTATCCACAAGGAACAGTTCATATTCCTAAAAATTGAAATTTAGAAGAAAGGTGTAGGCTTCATTAGCCTTTACACAAAGTGGGTCATCAGTGTGGGACCAGCGCAGGACTTGTTTTGGTGTCATTGTTCCACAGAGAAGTCATTCTGCTAACTGGCGGCACCATGTTTGTGTTTCTAATATAGTCATCCGGAGCTCATGTGCCACGGAATTTAGTGAACATGACGTTCTTGTGTTGATAGGCCTACTCATAAATGTAGCCCACTTTACACAAATGTAGTAAAGCTAAAATTTATAAACGTAAAAGAGGCATATAAATGTTGCCATCAGGGGAAAAGTAATGATAATGAGAATAACTCATTTATAAATTTGGAATTCATGTTATATAGGCCGGTGTGAAAAAAAATCAATGACAAAAATAACTATATATAGTAAATAAGAAAACATTGACCCTTAAAAACATTGTGGTGTAGTAGAGTGCCAGAATGTATCAACATCCGAGAAAAAGCCAAATTGTAAAGCAAATTCCAGATCTCTGCAACAAATGGTATTAAGATATTCAGAAAAAACTTCATTTCATGACCCCCATGAAATGAGTTTGGAAAATGTATAAATTGATCTGAGACACGACAGGAACGCAAAGTTTCAGATAGAAAGTATTATAACGTAATCATACTAAAATGATGCTTTCTGGAAAAGGATAGTTTACAACTTCAAAATTGATTACTTTTTTAATTGTGATTTGTAGTAAAAAACCTATAATCTAGTACATATATATCCGAATTTACCATCAAATGGATCATGATAAGGATCAACATCATTGCTCTTTAAAAGGATTTCTGTGGCTAGGATAAAATTGCTTTGTAATTTCTAAGAATTTTTTGACATCTGGGTATGCAATGTCATCAACATATCTTGAAATATAGGAACGAATTCGCTCAGTAAAAATCTGTTTTATTAGATTTTGCATGCATACAAATTCAAGCCACGTTCAATATAGATCAGCATGTAAGAGAGAGAAAAAACAACTCATATTGATACCATTTGTTGGCTGGAATATGTGAGATCCAAATGTGACAAATGTGTTATCTAAATAAAAGTGAATCACATCTTTAATTTGTCCTATTGTGTAAGATTTTCGATTTTTCCTTCCTCGTGTTTTTAAGGTATCAACATTTATATATTTGTGAACGAAATGTTTGCGCATTTGGATAATTATTATTTTCCAGAATAATTTAACATTTTCAGGAAGCAAATTAGTGTAAAGTGTTCAGAAATCAAAAGTACGTTTACTCTTTACTTTCAAATATTCAATTTTTGAAATTTATTTCATCGAATTATCAATACTCCAGAAACAATCAATACCTGAATTGCAGAAAATCACTAAGGAACCTATTTTCTGATAGTAATTAAAGAAAGAGTTACTTTCACCGATAATAAATCAGTGCTACAATTAAATGGGCCTACTATAAATATTGATTTATATGGATTTTGTACAGTTTATGGATCCAGAATATCAAAGGAAGGAAATAATCTTTATCAGAAATTTTGATGCTTCAATTTTGTAAGAAGCCTTTTCCCTGAAAATTCAATATGCCATATATATGTAAGTGTACTTGAAAAGAAACATAATTACTTTTTATAGGATGCAGATAGATAGATAGATGGATATATAGATAGATAGATAGATAGATAGATAGATAGATATAGATAGACAGGCAGACAGACAGACAGATAGACAGATAGATAAATAAATAAATAGATAGATAGATAGATAGATAGATAGATAGATAGATAGATAGATAGATAGATAGATAGATAGATAGATAGATAGATAGATAGATAGACAGGGCGACAGACAGACCAAACAACCGATCGACCGAACGAGAGACAGATACACAGATAGATACATTGTTTTCCTTTACTTTCTAGGTCATAAAAATGATGGTGCTGGTCGTTTCCATATTTTTTCTTTGTTGGGGGCCTGCTCTCATATACAACTTTCTTGATCAGTCACTGTTGATTATACTGCCAAAGGCGAATCGGAAATATGGAATAGCATTTAACTTGCAGTTACTGGGGCTTGCAAATAGCTCTATCAACCCATACATATATCCTTTCTGTTCAAGGTATGAATGTGCACGTAATTTGACTAATTTATTGATATTTATTCTAAGTCTGTGTCTCTTAAGGCAACTATTCTTCCAATATGGACCGTGCAGTTGTTGCAAATGAAACCACATTGGAAGGATCTCAAATTCTTGATTATCTATGCCAATTATTTGAAAAGACACTCCATGTACATTTCAATGCAAAGTTTGTACTTCAGAGCAAATTCACTATTTAGTGGTTCTATCCCGTATTTCAATGGCTGGCTGGCACGATTTTCAATGAAACTGTGTATTATGAAGAGCTGTGGTAGTTTCATGTTATTTTGCCAGCTGACTTGTCTTCCTGCTGAGCTTGTAGCATAGATGATCATCCGTCGTCTGTCGTGTGTCCTCATTTACCCTGACGTCTTCTCTAAAACTGTTTATTACATCTGCTTTCATTTGGTGGGTATCTGCCCTAAGAGTTTTAAGTAGGTTACGTTCCATGCGTAATACTGTCCCTGGCCCCACAAGATTTTGGCGCCTTGTCGTCTTGTCCCCTCATCTACATGCCAACCTGCATCCGTCTTGATTCTTGAAAATCTCATCCAAAACAACATTCTAAAATTTACACATATTGGCCCATATGTTACACAATACTCCAGGTGGCGCCGCCAATACTGAGTTAGATCTGAATCACCAGGCACTTGATAAATCATGATAATTACATGATTTGGTACAGAGAATACATGCGTTTCCCAACATGAGCTGCTTGGTTGTTGTCGAAAGTTATTTGCTGGTTCTAGTCCTGGCTGTCTCGTGGTTGAAATAGAAATAGATTTTCGTTGCTGCTTTTTATAGTAATGGACATACAACTCCAAACACAGCACAGTAATTGTACTGGATATATCGCAATGGGCCAGGCCGTATCGATTATAACATACATTTACACCTACCTCCATAAAACCCTTCTATAAAAGAATGAGGATTTGGTCCAGTGGATGTGTGTGTTTCCCATTCCCGGCCAGATGGTTGCTGGTGAAGGATGCTGGCTCAACACCCGACCGTTTGGTGAAAAAAACGGAGGTAACATGATACCTCGGGACTATATACCGTTCATAAGCAAAAGTTACAAGAGGACGAACAGTCGGACGGACGGACAGACAGAATGTAATGCTTGTTAAAGGTCTGCTGCCTTTAATTTGCAGAGCTGAAACGTAAAAACAAAAACTTCAATGCAGCTTGTGATCAAATATAACAGAGTCCAACCATGAAGACTGTGTCCGCGCCTGAGAAAAGTAAAAACGATGGCCTACAACCAGTGTTATCAGATTTGTTGACTACCAATTCCATCGCTCTGAAACATCACACGATTAAACAAACCGACAAAAAGAAAATACATTCATGGCAACAGTTTCGTAAAGATTTCCTACTTTAGAATTTTCACCAGTTATTGTGTTTTCCTTTTTTGTAATATAAATAACCAATTCACAATATTTGTTAAACCAATCAAGAACGATATTGCCCTGGCTGTTTTTTTGCTCTAAGTGGTTCAAATTTTCGAGACCACACTTAACAGGGGATAAGCGACCTGTACATTTCCTTTCCACATATCAACATTGTATATCTTGCCTACGGTTTGGGTAAACATAAACAATCTTGTATTATCGATATTTGACCGGTATGTCTGTGATAATAACCAGACTACCACCATTTCCATTAAATGAATGTGCAACCTGTGTTTTGTCTCAAAGATTAGATTATGTTGTTTGTTCCTAACCTTTGCAGTACTTTTGATTTTACTGTCTAATGATATAATTCAATCTTTTTGTTGCAACAGGTAAAACATGAGTGTTATTATTATCTCTATCAAATACTCTACAATCGACTTTCAAATGTCAATTTCGTGTTGCAGAAAATTTAGAGACTCGTATGTGAATATCCTTCATTGCGACCCGCAAAGACTGAAACCACAACCGCGTCTGATGACACGCCTGAGTAATATTCCTGTAGCAACAGCACAGACTGCATAGTTAGGTGCTACAGTTACCAAGAAGGTCTTGCGAAGGAAATCTGATCAAGAGAATAAAATAAACATATACACATTCAGCGGAAAAGGTACAACTAAAACTCGTTAACAGGTAAAATGTTTAGAAGACGTATAAATTTGACGGAAATAAAGGTCAGATTTCATTTGTATTTCATGACTAAAAATTTAATAAAACAACATGTATGTATGTATATATATATATATATATATATATATATATATATATATATATATATATATATAGAGAGAGAGAGAGAGAGAGAGAGAGAGAGAGAGAGAGAGACAGGATATGATCCAATATTTATCATAAAAACTAACAAAGTTAGAGGTGATTTTGAATACATTTAAAACGATCTTATTTTCTGACTTATCGGTTGGTCGTGTGTTAAAATATATTCATGTAAAAAAAAAAAAAAAAATATATATATATATATATATATATATATATATATATATATATATATGTGTGTGTGTGTGTGTGTGTGTGAGTATGTACACACAATTGCTGTGTACCAGGAGAATCTTCTCTCATATCATATAGCCAACATTTTAAGTGAATGATACACCTCATGAGTGAACCAGGACACACACACACACACATATATATATATATATATATATATATATATATATATATATATATATATATATATATATATACATATATATATATATATATATATATATACATATATATATATATATATATATATATATATATATATATATATATATATATATATATATATATATATATATATATGTGTGTGTGTGTGTGTGTGTGTGTGTGTTTGTGTATTGGATTCAGTTATTAATCATAAAATGTCTTGCAATTAGACGGAACAATTAGTGCTTCTATGCCTTGGATCATCTTGTTCCGACATTGTCTCCAATTGTCCAAATTCAATACACTGAAATAGATACCACATCACATGATCCACAAATGTGACACAGTTATTGTAGTATGGTATTGCAACAAGCCAGTTAGACGAGAACACATGCATGGGGAAAACAAACAGCACTGTAACATATTCAGCTTTACATCGGCTCAAATACCATATATTTCTTGAATATACTTTCTAAAAGCACAGATAATCGAACCAACCAAGTGTTTGATTATACAGAATTATATCTTTTTCAAATGTCTGCCTTTACCTTCTTTGCAAGACAGTTTTCATTAATTCACTTGGCTCAGACATTCACAACAACTGATTAAGTGACAGCGTTTAAGTGAATGACTCTAGGGTAAATGTAAATGTACATTTCTATTAAAGTAAGCTCGCAAAATGTTGTGCCAATATATTTTGAAATATGGCTATCAGAAATAGAAAACAAAAACAGTTTCATAACTTCCAGTTGCGAATCAGTTGATTTAATAATGACCACTGCTTACCTTTTTTTGATAAATGGCAACCAATCTTTATTATTACTACTCACACAAGCTTATCAAATTCTCATATGAGGTTTTTCAGAAACATGTTCTCTTACAGACAATAGTCACTTTCCCACACTGTATGAAGTGAGAGTGCCTGTGCTACTATCGAAATCACTTTCAGCATTCAACCAACATTTCATTATTGTTCCGCTTTTTTCCATATATCAACTTTCAGCTCTGATCCTGATATCAATGATAACTCGATGGATTATAACTCTTCGATCGAATTTAAAGTGATATGAAGCAAAACAACCCAACGAAAGCTGAGGAATGCACTAACATACCAAATAACAGCACCAGCAAACACTTTCAGCATACGCCCACTACCCAGAAAACGTATGAACCAATCACTTGCAATAAATCTGCCCCGGCTAGTACTATATCCACGAAGCCTACCACCCATGAAACGTATGTTTCAAGAGCTTACAGCGAATCTGTCCATGTCAGTACTACTTCTACTACTCTGGGGGATTCACCAAAGGAACTAGATGCAAGCCCACGTAGTTCCTTGTCGTCGGTGGTTCTATAGCCAGGGAAACTTCGCGTGTGAATGAAAATGAAGAAGTTCGACTCAGTGATGTTGAATAATTACCAAATGGCGGTATTTTCCATACAGGCACAAACAACCTACCAAAAGAGAGACCAGCCGAAACCATCACGCAATTTAGATTAGTGGAATCTGAATTACAAAAGCTAAAAACCAGCAAAATTGCAATCCCTAGCATACCACACAGGACTCGCCCGAACGTAATAAACAAATTGAGACTGGTAAATACAGCCCTTCGGGTCATATGTGAGCGAAACAACTTGTTATTGATAGACAATAAAAATATTGGTCCAAAATATCTCTCCAAATGGACTCCACCTACAGCCACATGGCTACAAGCTACCCGCCCGCAATATTCTCAAGAGCTTGCATTGTTTTTGCAGCACAAACGAACAAGTAGAAGCTTAGCTCGTTTTCATACCAGGAACCAGTTTGATGTATTAGACACTCCTCACGGATCAAAAACCTCTGAATTGCTGAAAGCAAATGCTCCTGAACCAACAATTGTTCCAAATTTTAATGACGCAAATATTTACTCTCGCGATGGGTTAATACCTCTTACGTCTATAGCTACACCAGGTAACGGTAGTAAGAGTAACGGCACTAAACTACAAAAGTTATGTGTTTTCACCAGCCCATGTCTCGAGAAACCACACAATGCGACTGAATACAAAGAGAGCAATCATGTGAAGAGGCCTCTGACAAAACAGCACCGAACCGAGAGATCTCAGCGCAGAGACTTCCCAGATCGGGGTCGTCCAGTACCTTTTTTCCAAAGGCCATAATGCTAAATTTAAAAAGCATAAAGGGGTGACATTCTTGCTATAAGTGAAACGTGGCTCGATAAATCGATTGAGGACTCAGACCCTAGCATCTCAGGCTACCAGCTGGTCAGATCTGATCGCAATGGGCATGGCGGAGGTGCGGCTGTCTATATCAGACAAGAAATTACCATTAAATTGCGAAGTGACTTACATCATTCCTTAGTCGAAAAAATATGGCTAGAAATTCCAATAGTGAATCGTACACCTATCCCCCTCGGCTGTCTATACAGACCTTCGTCAGCTGGGCCTGCCTACTTAAATGCTTTTATTGACCTCATTGAAAGAGTTATCAATGAAACAGACATATTATTGTGACAGGTGATTTTAACATTGATTATAAATTATGTGACAATAACACAAGCCATCCTATAAGATTGATACAAAATGTATTTCAAATGAGTCAATTAATTGAACCCACCAGAGTAACAAATCACACTGCTGCTACCATAGATCTTATCTTGACCAACGAGGAAGATAAGCATAGTTTTTCTGGTGTTCTGAAATAGGGGCTAAGTGACCATAACCTTACATTTACTGTGTTGTCTACTAAAAGTCCTAGTCTACACCTAAGGAAATCAGGATATGACGTTACATTAAATTCGTATTGGAAAACTTCTTATCTGATTTACGAATAACCTGTAATAGGATGACTATATATTGTGCTGGCGTTGAGAAGGCATGGGCATCTTGGAAACGCAGTTTTGACTACATATGGAATAGTCATGCCCCCTTACGTATTATTCGGGTGAAAAAACGTTCAAATTCTTGGTTTACAAAAAAGCATTAAAATCGAACGACTCTGACGATTGGGATCAATATAGACAACTGCGCAATCTTGTAACAAATACGATTAAACAGGCCAAGAAAATTTAATATCAAGACTCTGTCGCCAATGCCCAGGGTCCAAAGCAAATGTGGAAAGTGTTAAAACATCTTATTCCCAACAAAAAGAAAGACTCATTTGTTCCCTCTGATATCTCCCCTGATCAATTTAACGACTTCTTTGTAAATATTGGAAAGAAGATAAATGAAGGTTTCAATCAAAATCGCTCACCTGTCTGTCAGGCAAAAATAAGCACATCTAGACACTTATTTAGCCCTGTAGATTCAGAGTTTGTACGTTCGCAACTGCGACTATTAAACCAAAAGAGTAATCTTGATGTACTGAGTATCGATATCAAACTTTTATCTCTAGCAGCCGATGTATTTTTTTTTATCTTGCTCACCTTTATAGCATGTCTATGTCAACAAGCATTGTTCCCAAAGACTGGAAGTATGCACGCGTCTCGCCCATTTACAAAGATAATGGTTCACGCCATGACAAAAGCAATTGTTGGCTTATCTCTGTCCTATCCTACATAAGTCGAATCCTTGACAGGTATATTCAATCTAATTTCCTTTCGTTTCTGACTTAGAATGAGCTCATTACTTCGGAGCAGTCAGCATTTATAAAATACAACTCCACCCAAACTGCTTTAACTTAATATGATCGATAATTTTGACAAGCGCCGTTCTTCATCAGTAGCATTTTTAGATTTAAAAAAAAATGCTTCGATACAATCGACCACGAAATACTGGTTCAAAAATTGAAAAATTATGGTATCAAGTGGATGGAACATAATTGGTTCAAATCTTATGTATGTGATAGAACACAGGCGGTGTCTTGCAATGGATTAGTCTCCCAATCATTAGATGTGCCACTGGGTGTCGCTCAGGGATCCTCTCTCAGTCCGGTATCATTTCTCATATACATCAATGATCTCCCAACATGTTTAAAGTACAGTAAATGCCATTTATTTGCTGACGATACCACTATCTATACTAGTGCCACATCTGATGAAGCTAACATGTCTCTACAGGCTGATCTGAAAGATATGTCAAATTGGTTCACGGACAACAAACTTTATTTTAATATACTCAAAAAATCCGCAATGACTATAGGTTCATCCAGACGTTCAGATAACCATTCTACTAACAACCTAAGGCTCCACGATCATGATTTATGTTCAGAAAAAGAGTTTAAGGTACAAGGTGTCGTAATCGATGCCAAACTCACTTGGTGTTCCCATGTTCAACATATGTCCTCGAGAGTAGCACCTAAAATAGGTTTACTGAGCAGACTACGACACACACTCCCTAAACATCTTTTAAACACAGTATACAAAGCCATCATCCGACCGCATTTCGATTATTGCGATACCATTGGGGGTGGGGGGTGGGGGTTGCTGTAAAAAACATCAAGATATTTTACAAAGGCTTCAGAATAGAGCAGCACGTATCATAACTGGCAACTTCGACTATGACATCAGCCCTCGTACACTCATTAGCGAACTTGGATGGCAACGTCTTAACGACAGGAGAACTTTTCATCTTTCAGTACTCATGTATAAATGTTTAAATAGCCTAGCTCCTAAGCATATATCTGAAAAATTCCAATATGCCAAATCTTTGCATGACAAAAATACTCAAAGCAGCACGTCAGGTGACTTACGTGTTCCTTGCCCCCGTAACGAAAAGTATAAACAGTCCCTCAGCTACCGTGGTGCGAAAACCTGGAACACCTTATCATCCGACCTCCGTAACTCGGATGTCTGCTCAGGCCTTCAAAAATGCATATAAAAAAATGTGTTAACCTTGCCGTCGCTACAAACTTGAAGTAATATTTTACCCTCAGTATTTTATGTATCTGTATATATCACATTCTGTATTATTTTATTAGGTGTATATAATTTACTGTGCTGATTTACTATGTTTATTGTATTTACTTTGTAACCTTTGTATTGGGCCCCAGGGAAGAACAGTCTTTGACTGACTGGGTTCCCCAGAATAAATAAATAAATAAATAAATAAATAAATAAATAAATAAATAAATAAATAAATAAATAAATAAATAAATAAATAAATAAATAAATAAATAAATAAATAAATAAATAAATAAATAAATAAATAAATAAATAAATAAATAAATAAATAAATAAATAAATAAATAAATAAATAAATAAATAAATAAATAAATAAATAAATAAATAAATAAATAAATAAATAAATAAATAAATAAATAAATAAATAAATAAATAAATAAATAAATAAATAAATAAATAAATAAATAAATAAATAAATAAATAAATAAATAAATAAATAAATAAATAAATAAATAAATAAATAAATAAATAAATAAATAAATAAATAAATAAATAAATAAATAAATAAATAAACAAGCAAACAAACATGTAACATAATAAAGTCATCCCAAGTAGGGCGAGGCTAATTCCTTTTGTAGCGTCTCTTCTGTGAATGGTAGCCCAGACTGTTCGGAATTTATGACTCGTTGGACCCCTAGACTACACATACACTTAGAGGATTAGAGGATAAATTCCAAATCGTGAAATAAATTTGGAGTGACATAGACGTGCTTGACATTTAATCTGATACCTATACCCGACCGGATAAACACTGACATAAATCCCGACTGTTGGAGCACGTTCTCCATAACTGATCAGATTGGGCTCAATTAAAGGTCAAAATGATATGGCTATTTACATGAAAAGAGTATTGTTAAAATAAAACCTAGAGGGCTGTGAAAGTCCTGTGCCCAACAAATCTCATTAACAGACGGAAATGGATCTATGAACTTCAGAATGATTTCAAGGTTACCTTTGAGTAGGACCATCATCAATGTTCTTAACATGAGTGTATCCCATTATCGATTTTTACGAATTTTGATAATTATAAAAAAGATAGAAATAGGTGAGAACCACCACGTTGGGAACAAATTGATGCAGATCATGTCCATGTACATTCTTAAAATTCGGAACAAGACGTAGCGTTTGGCAAGGAGCAAATGCGTATAATTTGTTTAAGCGGAAAATAACTAGAGCATAAATTGTTGAAGATATTTAGATCTAGGGGTCGCCTAAAGTGCCCCTATGCAATTGCAAGACAATTTACCTTGTAGGTGTGGAAAAGATGTTTTAAGATTTTGCCAAGAAACTGACACAAAGAATTCATATAAACAAATTTAAAAATCACTGGCGGAGCATGACTATTTGAAAAAAGTGTCAAAAGCCCACCCAAGGTACATCTCCGATAAGTTTGAACTGACTTTGCATGACGATAATGGAGAAGTAAAATTATAACTTACCATTACGATCCACGATGACTTGCACTAAAATCAGTGGGCATATATACGTTAACTGATAATTACCCAAATTGAAAATTTTGTTACAAACTAAGAAATGCGAAATATCTGCAC
The DNA here is from genome assembly GCA_964020975.1 of Hermodice carunculata. Lineage (NCBI taxonomy): Eukaryota > Metazoa > Annelida > Polychaeta > Eunicida > Amphinomidae > Hermodice > Hermodice carunculata. The sequence goes on from OZ026618.1 coordinate 8,980,637, forward strand.
CTGCAGACAACATTATTGGACCCATCCATTAGCTGCATTTCGACCGCGGTTCAGCAGAGTCTAAGAGACCGATTTGGAGAAGTTGAAAATTAAAATAACACACGGAAATTCATAAAAAAACAGAAAAAATGCAACTCCACATGTTTCATAATAGGAAGGTCTTGGGGTTCCCCTGAAGTGTCCATATCTAATTTCGAAGCAATTGGCAAGGCGGTTTTGGAGAGGAAGATTTTATAAAGATTTTGCGAAACGAGATGACCCTGTGAACAGCCTATCCTCAGCTGACCTTGATATTTAATCTATCAAAATTTCCACTATGGTCCAGGGTACCCACGTGTCCTTTGCAATATCAAAGCAGGACCAATCTGTCCCAGAAGATATGCAACCTCGCGCCCTCAAAAGGTAAATAAACTAAATAAATCTATTGATTAATAAAATGTTTAAAATAAAAATGTAAAGACTACTGAAAGGTGCCTATTTGAATATATGCAGTATAGATACATGCCAGTGAATCTGGTTCACCGTTTTAGGTAAGATGTCTAAAATATATATAAACATGCCATTCTAATGGATGCATATTGTAAGATTTAGGAAGATATGCATCAGCTACCCAGTATCTGAATGGAAAAATTAAATTATATATATATTCACCACATCAAGAAGTCGAAAATATAGCAAAACTGCACACAAATTGCTCTAAAAAGAATACAATACATCACCAGAAGTGTCTCTATGTAATTTAGAAGCAGTTAGCAGAGGTGGTTTTCGAAACGACTTCAGATTTAGAGCCTAAAAAAAAAAATTCCAAAAATCACTGCAGCATGGCCATTTGAAGGAACTAGGCAGAGACCAACCCAGAGAAGATATCTATAGAATTTGAAATGGATCTGGCTGACACTTTCGGAGAATTAAATCTGTGAAGTATTGATGGAGGATTGACAGACGACCACGTATGGAGGACAAGAGACAGCACACGCATTAAAAAGTAAGGTTCCCGTAGATAAACCTATATGTTGAGATCTATGCCCCCTTGCCCCCTTGACGGACGGACAACTGTCTAGGTCTTTTTCCCCATGCTGGGTACATCAAATTGAATTACACAGTTTTTGTCCGTATTCAGGGAAATTAACCAGCGTCTGAATCTACAGGTAATCATAATGATACCGGCACATATCAAAAGTGAACTGTCATGGTCAGGAATCCTGCATCTGACCTCCCGGCATAAAATCTTTAAATTTAAAAAAAAAAAAATAAGCAAGATGGTCAATCATTTGCATTAAGGAGTATTTGCAAGTAAACAGGTAAGTGCTTGTGCTTATCAAGTCATCAACGCATGCCTTTCCAGGCCTTGTGCACCGAGGTTTCCGGTCAATCACACCAGTGCATCAGGTTTTGTTTTTCTTTCATCATGTCCTGGAAGGTATCAACTAAATTATCCATACTTGCAGTGCACTTTTTGGGAAAATTTTATCTTCATCAATTCTTTGCGCCTGTAGTTGACTCTGAGGTACAGAACACGACGAACAGTTTTTTTCCGCTTCATAATTGCCGGGTTTCTATCATCACTGTTGGCGGGGAATGGATACACTTTTGTTGAACAATGATACAAGAATTCATCAAAGTAGCCTAGAAATGTATTTAAAGTATCATATCTTACAAAAACACATGCATACCTGGTTTTCGTATGTTCCTTTCAAACAAATCTTAGCTTATAAGCAATTTTACTTTGAACGCTTCTTTGTTTTGAAACTTCAAAGTCGAGTGGTTCAACCTTAGGTTTCCTTTGCAAAGTGAGCAGCAGTTTCACATTTTGCCCGCCAGATGGCAATACTACGTCAAAGCAAACTTCAAGAAGAAAGCGTGCAAACGGTCTGTCTGGCGAAGTCGCAACTTTGGCCAGTTTTGTGGTTAAAATGAAATCATATACAAGGAAACAACAATACAAGAATAAAATCTGCAACGAACGAATGAAAGTGCGTGTGTGGCGATATAAAACTGAAGGTGCCAATGGCAAGGACGACCTCCACACATCACCGCAAAACTCAAATCAGGCCTAACTTACTACAAAATGTATGAACTGCATAAATGTTTCATACAGATATATCAGATACAATGATACATTAAACCCGTAATAGAATTGGTACTACACTGTGCACAAAGGCCAGCCTTTTCATAAGCATACTTGATGGTGTGTAGCACCGAGAGGCCTCGTCACCCTCCCACGCACCACTACCCCTGCTCTGCTCGCTGAGGGTTAGGTGCTGACTGGACTCCGCTTCTCCCAGGTAGTTGACCCTTCTATCCAAGATATTTCCCGTAGTACAGCCTAACAAAACGATATCCCCCCGCCCTCTTTTTGTTTCCTGAGGGTCATGGCGCGGAGTGCGCGGTATAATCCTATATTTCGCAGCAATGAAATATGCTTTAGTTCATCCATTTACACATTAACCAGAGAATTTGTCTTTTTTTCGTTTTCTTTTTTTTTGGTCCCTATGACGGTTAACTAGCTGTGCGTCTGCACATGCGTGACTGACAAGATGCAAACAAGAAGAGACCCACGTGTGATTTACCTAATGTAGGCAATTGCTTTATATAAGGGAGGTAGCAGGATGACATCGTTGTGAATAGATTACTATAATGTGAATTCAAAACTGCCATACTGTGTGTGAGACACGTAAAGATATATGTACTGACACAGTAGCAGAATATGTCAATGATAAACTGAACGCTAACAAATACAGAATTAGAATATGCTGTCAAGACATATTTTTGGACTTTTCCCAACAGGATATGGCAAAAGTGACCATTTTGGGTTGTTTTTGCCTATATTTGATAAGGTAAGATATTACAAGATTAATGCTTGTAACAAAAGTGTAGAAAAATATGGCAATTTCTTTTTTTTATTTTCACTTCAAATTTAATATTGCAAGGAAGGCAATGTAACAGTTGTATTTGAGTTTATGTAGCTACTGTATTAGACTCAACGCACTATCATCTGCTTATCATTATGTTCATCGTGACATAGTGGGGATGGGGTACCCCGTGACTGTTGCTGTATATAAAGCTCTTTAGAATGTACTATTCTATTCATCCATTCACATTATTTAAAATCTTTCATATTTCTCTGACAATCAAATGACATTTGTATTAGTGTAAGGAAAACGAATTTTAAAATGAATCTATGTTTTCAGTTAAACCCTCACGTTCCAAAACATACCATAGAAGTGATTTCACCATTAACAAGTCGCATAAAAGGCCAACTGAGGATATAGTACAAAGTTGGTGTTAAAACTGCTGCAATGATAGGTGATGTCGACAAAGAGGGAGCATAAAATACCATGATGGCCTCAAAATTTCTTTGATCCATGCAGCCTCTTAATAAATCTCATAATGCAGGAATTGATTACTTCTGACATCATTTATTTATCGCTGGAATTTGCAATTCAATTTTGACAGCTTGCATAATTTATACAGTGGTACCTGCTCCCTGTACTTCTATTGAGAGAACACCTGTTTTAAGGAATGTCAGTTAAATTATTTTACAATTATCTTTAAATATTGAACTTAGAAGATATACTTACCTATTCAGAATATAGTGAAACAGGTTTATAATATAAATATCAAAGTGAAAATGTAGCATTCATTTATTAGTACCTTGCGTGCAACAATGGGGCATTTTGACAGAGCCAGTCCAAGTATCATATTGACAAAGTTAGAGTCTGCTGAATTTAACAATGGAAATATTTTAAAAACAAATTGTCTGTTCCAACTGTCAATGTTTTCAAAGAACGAGTTGCATCTTTATGCCATTTTTGATACACTATATAAAATACCCCATTTTTCCTTTAGTGATTAAAAATGGGCAATGCGGTTTGGGTGTAGCAGCACCAAAGACGATCACAAAGAGTCCATGGTGGGACTACATTGAAGAGCTAGATGACAGCGTGTGTTTAATGGCAATAGATAATGTGCTTTGCTGAGCAAGATAGTGTCGAATTCAACAGATAACTGAATCAAATTTGTCAATTCGTCATGAAATTTTGCTCGATATTCAGTACCTCATCGTTCTAAACAATTTCTATATTTACAAACACAATATCAATATTCTACACTTTCATGACCATTACAAAACCATAAAAATAAAAATCACGTTATGTTAACCGTGCTGTGCCTGCCTTGTGACATTTGTTTTAGAATCCAGCTTTCTCCTTATTCCTACTTGTACTTCTCAGACAAACCTTGAAGGCTATAGGGGCATTTCATTTTAACGTAATCAATAATATCTTTTTACATGTCCATCGCTCATTTTGACATTTATGGAAGAAAAAATGTCTTTCCTAATAATCTTCTGATTGTTTTTATTTCTTTTTTTATTTTATTTTTGGGTTGAGGGGGGGGGTGTACACTGTCTTCTGTCTAAGTTCACTTAGCTTCATATTAATTTAATCCTGAAAAAAATACCTGTTTGAGAGTGTTCCTGGGAAAACTGTCCCAGAATTCCCGAGGGTGTAAGTGAGGTTACACAATACCTTGAATATCCACTTGTCTTCTTCTGAATTCCTCCCAACAGTTGATGCATACACACTCACTCTCGACCTTACGAATAATTACACTAGATTCCATTTTCTTTGTCCATTGTCCCTTTTGTCTTTTGTCTAATTTCTTTTCTCTATTAACAACTATATACACTATAATAATCTATTCTAAATGTCTTTTTATCAATGAATTTAAAATTTCCTGGATAAGCATTTTTTATCCTAACCCATTTCAAAATCTTCAGCAAACCACTGTACAAATATTTACAAAGATAAAACACCACGAAAACGCTGCATGCATTACGAATATGCAACTCTGTTCAGGTTTGTTTTGTCATGCCTTCTGGCAAACGTGGGTCTGTTGATCTGCGCAGCTTTCCAGTCACCCATGTGCATGTGCATAATTAGTCAACCATCGTGGAGAGCAAAACACATGAATTCTCCGGTAAACGTGTAAATGGATGGAAAATCGCACATTATATTATATTATGTAACGTATATTCAATTATACTGCACCCTCCACGCCAGGACCCTACAGAAACAAAGGATGGGTGAATATCCTCTGAGGATGCAGTATCAGAAGACAGATCTCATATAGAAAGGGCTACCTGGGAAAAGCAGATTCGACTCAGCACCTGACCGTAAGCCAACAAAACGGGGGGAGGTTCTGCGGGTAACCCTAAGCCAACAGATTGGGGGGGGGGGGGCATTAGGGCTACATAATGGGCAACATGAAGCACACATAACACACACACATACACACTCGTTGTCTGTCCGGGACTCTAAATTACATTATATTTCTGCCCTGAACAAAACATTTTCTGTTGGCACCACAAAGCGAATTGCAAACAAATTAAACAGAGGTCATTGAGTTAAAACAACAGAGACACTGTTTCAACTGTTGTTTGATAGTGCAGAGCAAGCGATTTGACTTTGACCATTTTGTTTCGGTCCATGAACTGATATCAGGTCAGCTGTCTGGACATGCTCTTACCACGTAAAATTACGTTTACATTACAGAAGTGGCAATGAAATTCACAAATACATCGTATGTGAGCCATAAATCCGCTACTGATGCCCATATTTGTGACACACTGATCAGCCCAAGAGCTATTATTAACTCCTCATTCTGACGATTTCTGTGATAAACGAAGCCATGTACTGTAGTCAGGCCAGATGTCTGGGCATGCCTATGCCATGCAAAATCTGGTAAATATTGCAGAAACAGCAAACAAAATTTACAATTTTTTTACATCTCAGCCATGAAACCGCTGAAGAAGCCCAAATCCATAGTACACTGATCAGCCTAAGAACTGTTGTTAAATCCTCAGTCTGCCAATTGCTGCAATAAACGAAGTCATTCTCGCATCTGGTGTCTGTTTTGCTCAAAGCTCTTCATACTCGATGTTTGCACATGTACACAAAACTTCCATGAAGGCAGAAGGAAAACGATTTTTTTCCTTAAATTAGCATCACATAACTTTAGAGGTATTCAACATATCTTGCACACTATTTGTATCTGTTGTTCAAGAATGAGTGAAAATTGTTTTGAACAATTCTAAAAAAGCATGCAAAAACAAAAATAAATAGATAAATAAAAATAAAATACAAAATTGACAAAACCCACTAATTCAAGATGTATCATTACTAAGTGTCAAGTGAACATGGCAAACTATTCTTTATACAAAGTCAGACGAGGGACGACAGTTGTAGACGACACATGTAGACCCATAACGTCAGCGAACTGACAAATCAGCTGGGCTAATAATGAACAATGATAATAATTGCAAATCCGAAAATCTATGGAGCATGCTGACTCAAAAATCAATGCAGCATGGAACATGACCATTTTAAAAAAACTTAGTAGAGACCCACGTAATGAAATTCCCCCATAACGTTTTAAAGCACCTAGCTGACAGTTTCTGAAAAGTCGAAAATGTCACTTGTCGACAAAAGGATGGACGAGGTTGACAACTCCGATGCTCATACCAACACCAACACTGACAATAAACAAAGTACCAGCAGATAAGCTCAGCCGACTGAGAAGTCAGCGGGATTAAGCAAGAAAGGAACGCAATTCTTCTCATTAACTCTCTGACACTCCAATTCCATCTGAGGTGCTCTCGGAATAAGTAGTGAGACCATAATGTGCAATATAGCATGTTTGTATTGTTGCAGGCTGGTCTATCTTGCAGGGTCTGGGTGATTCACCCAGACCCCGCAATTTGCACAATGTCTCCCATTCTCTCTGAAAATTGGTGTATCTTACAGTTTGATTCCATTATGTTGATGTGTATTTTATATGTAAAATATCAAATAAATGACGTACAAATATCTCAGATATTTAGGAAGTTTAATGTTATTTTTTTCTTTATTGCTTTATAATAATAGACTAGTCACATATAGATCTATACTAACGGGGACACCTGGTACCTCCCAAACGTCCAACACATGCAGAAGCCAGTGCTATGAGTTTGGACAATTTTTTTGACTGGTGCTCGTCTTTCCAAAGATATTGAGGAACAGACTCACTAGGGTGCTGGCATACTGAGAGGTACATACTGTGAAGATTGTACACACATATTAGCAAAAGAAACCTAAAAAATAAGTAGGTACTGGTCATTTCTATCCTTGATATCATAAAAATCAGACATTCACCTTTTCTGGTACTTTTGCAAAAGAGTAGTCTAGAAAACCAATCATTCGCTCTCTATAGATTTTGGAAAAGAACTAGTGTCTGTAGTTTATGATGAATATTTCTAAGGTTGAGAGGACCGGTTTAAAACCACCAGTTGCCTTTTATGGGTGACTGCCTGTCTCAAGTCAGGAGTGAAATTTGTTTCTTCACATTGGTATTGGAAGAGAAATGTTGATGCTTTGACAAGTCTGAAATCTCTTTGCTGTCATTGTTGGGTTTGGAATTAATGAATATGGATCATGTTTTTCTGTACTATTTGGAAATTACTTCATTGGCTATGTTGTGCTGTGGGCTGTGTTCTCCGACTCATAGTTATAGTGGAGGTTGAGTGTGTTTATAATGTTTTAGATGCATAAATTTCACAAAAACGATGCAGGCCTACTTTACCTTTTTGCTGTAAACTTAGCTGACTGACAAGTCGGAAAAACTAAAAGGTGATACGCCTAACTAATCTCTTTTTATTTTTGGCAGAAGTAATGAAATTTGTGTTTTGGGTGGTTAGGCCTATAGATTTTGGAAAAATACTAGTGTCTGTAGTTTATGATGAATATTTCTAAGGTTGAGAGGACCGGTTTAAAACCACCAGTTGCCTTTTATGGGTGACTGCCTGTCTCAAGTCAGGAGTGAAATTTGTTTCTTCACATTGGTATTGGAAGAGAAATGTTGATGCTTTGACAAGTCTGAAATCTCTTTGCTGTCATTGTTGGGTTTGGAATTAATGAATATGGATCATGTTATTCTGTACTATTTCAACAAATAACGAGGAGATTAAATAATAACAAATTCAAACATTTGTTTTCACATATGAGTTATTTCACAAAACGGGAAGCGATTGTGCACGTTTTGTGTTTATCTTCAGCCATTGCCGGTGCGCAGAGATTCACCCTGAGGTTAATTTTTGAAATGCTGTGCTCCATTTTGAAAATTAGCACCATCATTGAATGAACCTGAGGCTCCTTCAGTCCCTCACATATCTAAAATCTGAACCTGAAGATATAGATCCATCACATATATAATTGGTTGCAAACACTGTCAGTACTTGCCAAGTATAGTTTCCTATTATATCCATTGCTGATTCTTAATATCGGATCATTTTATCAAGCCATGGCAAGGCCAAATAGACCAACGTTCTCCACATTTGTTTTTTCAAAACTACCCAGGTCTAGCCCATGGCAAGGACAAGGCGACTGACGCCCGTTATATTCAACCTCAAATCACACACTATTCTGTAACTTTCTGTTCCTTGCTTGCTGTAGTGTTTATTATCTGCTACAGTGTTAATACTCCTCCACAGTCCACAACTTGCATAGACACAAGATATCAAATCTTACTCTGGTGTTTATAATCCGCTACAGTGTTAATACTCGTCCACAGTCCACAACTTGCATAGACACAAGCTATCAAATCCAAGGTGCAAATTGCAAGAGCCCCTGTGTCGATCGCTGTGTCGCTACCAAATAATAATTGGACCAAGTTTACTAGAGAATTAGGAAAAGAGAATTGTAAAGTCTGAACTAGAAATATCTTACATTCTTAAGAGTGTTAGTTGTTTGTTCAGTGGAACAGTCTTATATGGGCCTACATCCATTCACTTTCAGATTCTTGGAAATTGAACACTATAATGTCAGATTTATCGCAATCACTGTGTCATAGTTGCATCACTGAAATCCATTATATTTTTTTTCTTCTTACTTTTCTTTTTGTTTCTGAAATTGTTATATGTATTAACTAATGTATTAATATTTGTTATGATTGTCACCTGCTCGTAGAGATATACTGTATCCCACCTGCTGTAAATGGCCCGATAAGCCAGTCTTGACTGATAGGAAACATGGAATGTAGACCTTCTGCAAAACCCAGCTGATAAATTTTTGTAATTCGACCCACATTCAAAATAACATGATCAGATGCCTTTCTATTTTACTTTGATATACATTGTGTGTGTGTACATGTGTGAAAATACAGTGAGGCAACTGATATGGTCATAAATAAAATGACAGTGTGTAGACGTTAGAATTCGTGGCAGCTTTTTGGGAGCCTGTGAAAAACCAACTCCATTAGTCCACTGCACTGATCCTGGCTTCCATATATTTTGCAAGCAGGATTTCAGTTATAGCGTTAGCATAGCAAATTCAACAACCTTCATGACATTGTGATTTTCTGTGTTGACACTGTGGCCGTACGGTTTGGCTAACAAGTCAGCAGAATTAACTCTCCTCAAGTTCGGATTGGTTTAAATAGAACATGCTATATAAGTAGTTAGGTTTTGCTGCGTGATGTTCATTGGCCCTTATTTCTCCCGGGAATTGCGACAAACCTGGTCCGAAAGCCAAAGGTTTGAGGTTTGCCGCAAGTCCCGGCAGGGAATGCAGGCCAGTGATCAACACCCAGCATATGGAGCCAAATTAACTCTTCAAGTATGATAGTCAAAACCAGTCCAAGTCTACAACCGTCCCCATTTGGACAAGTTCATCAACACGGACATCCCCCCCACACAACGGCAAGACTCAAGTAAGCATGACGCAACACCTTATCCATTGAACATCTGAAGAGAATATGTCACATTGACAACGTGGAAAAAATCCCTGTCTTCAACAATAAAAGTGGACAACAGTTTTCAACAATGTCAGAGAAGCTGCACCAACAGTCAAAATAAACAAAAACTGTCCATAATCAAAAGCCTTCAGTCAAGCTAGGTCAAAAGCCATATGTTGAAGGCAGGCATCCCAACAACATTATGATACTTCTATACATCAGTCAATGAATATAAAATGCAGTACGAAGGAAAATATCTCTCTTCGACTTAAGACAGGTACCAACAAAAGTTAATGTTTGTTCAAAACAATTTCATGCTAGCCACTCTCAACTTAAAGAAATATCTTGTCTGACACACGCATTGTATAAAATTTAAGGTAAAATTGCTATTTATAGTATCATTTATGTAATATTTCTAATCCATAAGAAACTTTTATGGTAAATTTTAAACTTTCATTGGGACTGCAATTGGAATTCACATTTTCTATTTCTTTTCCAAAACCTTCGAGCACTTGCTGGGGATTTATCTTGGGCGAGTCTGTAACAGGTTTGTCCAGATAATGACGGTCCTGTTAATTTTGGATTCAAAATAAATTTTGTTGGCTGGCTTCAACGTATTTGCCTTTATCAGATTTTTATCAGATTTTGTTACAGTACAAACGGACCTAAATTGGTTGTGTATGAAACTTACACTGCAGAAAATATTCCTTCTGTATATATGTGCCTTTTTGTTATCGTTGTCAAGACAAAATGCCCGTCGTGATGCATTGTCACATTTGTGATGTTTTTCCCCAGAACACATAGTGCCCCTTGTAAAATTGTAAGTGTTTTTTGTTATCAAATTTTGTACAGTCCTTTTATTTTGGCAATGAATGTGACGGATGAAAAAGAGATTTCCTTGTAAAAAGTTGGTTCATTAATGCAAAGGGGTGGAATTAACTAACTATTTGTAAACAAAATGTTGATTTTTCGGCAAAATATTGAAAATTCGTCTGGGAAATTGCCCGATTTCATAGGAACACCTTAAGACCTAGACCTTCATTGTTCAAAAAAGTGATACTTAAATTGATTTGTGGTTAGATCAGCAAGGGGGATATGTACATGTCTCGCAACAATGATCATGGTCTGAAACAGAAGTGATTTCATATTGAATTTCACCGGACAACTTCACTCAGCACAGGATTTTCACAGTTCTCTTTTTTGCATGAATGCTACGAAAAACTGACGTACCTTTATCGACCGTCCCTACTTCATTAATTACAGAGAAATATACACATTAGAATGGGCATAAAAAAGACCAATGCATTTTTGTGGAGTACGACAAATCGTTTAACGATCAGTTCAGAAAAGACTGAATCTGAAAATACGGGAAACGGATCTTTACACTCATTTAGTTACTCCCCTAAACACATAGTGTCCTTGTAATATTTAAAGTGTCTATGCAATCAAATTTTGTAGAGTCCTTTCCTTTTAGCAATGAGTGGGACTTGTATGACTCGGTAAATTCCTTGTAAAGAGTTGGTTCATTAATACAACGGGACGGAATTTACATGCCCATTTGTGCATTTGAAGTGCAACGCTGAGATAGGCCAATGTTGGTATTTACTTCAATGTCCCCAAACAATTCTTTAGGTTACTGCAAACTGAGAGAAAGCTGTCAATTCTAATTTAGTTTTTGCCCTCAGAGAATCTTTTCAATTTTTATACAGATCATACAATAATAATGACCTCGAATGATTAATTTGAGCAACGAATGGCCAAAACACTTCAGATGTAACATTTTTGACCCAAGATATAGAAAATTAATTAAATAAACATATAATAATCATGGTAATAGCACTCTTCTGGCTGAGAATTTTTTATTTTTTTTAGTTTGTACACATGTTTGCTGTAACAGAAATATGCATGCTTTAACCACCAAAAATTGACGCTTTAGGGTTTCATTATCACAGGGTATTTCTCAAATGAAGTCGCTCTTGTCTTGATTTCTTCATTTGAACAGCTACTTAGAACAATAATTGAATAATAATGGTGGCTTCAAGCCTGCTTACATGTATCTTAGTCACAGGTCACCTTTGGCTAGAATTGCTAGGCAGTATTCAGAATTTCGAGCATATTTCTTTCTTCCCGCGCTTTCTGAACATAAAATATATATTTTTGGCATTTTCTTAATACTGGTGGATTTCAGGCGCCCGATTCTGGAAATAAATGCGGACTCAATAAATAAACTGCATTGCCGTGTTGATATGGTACTCGCACATAAATGCCTCCATTGAGCCATTTTTTTGTTTTTTGTTTTGTCTTTTGTTTTTGTTTCAAATGGGGATTTGTTCGAGTGGGTATGTGCACTTCACATTTCAGCTAGGAGACCAGTGCGGAAAGTTGCAGGTTCGAGTCCCGCTCGTTCCATGCATAATATATATATATATATATATATATATATATATATATATATATATATATATATACTTATGTATACATCATTTTTTTAATGGTGGATTAAGGTCCTAGATTTTGGAAATAAATGCGGACTCAGTAAATACGCTGCACACTGCATACCGTGTTGATATGGCAGTCGCACATAAATGCCGCCATTGAACCATTCTTTTTTGAGAATAGGGAATTGGCCGAGTGGATATGTGTTATTTTTTAGGCAATCGGTGTCCACATTTCCAGTATTTTTTTGCCTATCATATACACTACACTCATATTATCTACACTCAAATAAGTTCATACCACACTTCGGCTGCCGTCAATAGTTTACCGAGGAAGTCAAGAACAGCCTTGAATCTAAACAATCCTAATGGTTATAGATGATCACTCCAAATTCTCTTTTCCAATGAAACAAAACTGTGGTTATGTTAACTTACCATGCTTTAATCTGGCCATGACAAATGTTTGTATTATTCATTTTGTGCATATATATATTTCAATGTTGTACAGACAATATCACATATATCCTTATGCCAATTTCTGTCCAAGCAATATATTGTCAGTTTTGTACCAGCACATCTCCTTGCTGGCAGTACAAAAATACGGGATCCTTAACTTGATAGCTTTCAGAATGTGTTTAAGGTGGAAGCTGTGAAGCTAGTGCGCACTGAGACTGGCAACTTTGCATCGCAATTACGCATTTAATTTTTTCACAAGTACATTAAACCTATATATTTTCTGATTACTACATATCCATAGATTTATATCCATAGAGTTTTTTGCAGGATTGGAATTTTTTGAGATTTTATAGCATTATTTCTGACATGGTAGGATTTTCAGATTTTTCGCGCAGAAGTCACACAAAATTGTTTTTCTCCAGTTGAAATCAGAATAAATTAAAAGTATATATCCATGTCTAGGATCGAATTCAATGGTTAGTCCTGAAATAGCATAAATAAAAAGTTATAAATTTTTTAATTTAGTTCTGACAGGTTGTTCATTTTCCTTCTATAAATTCCTCCAAAAGTCACGGAAGGGGTAGTCAGAAAAAAAAATCCCAGGAACCGTTCCTGGATATGATATTTTTCTTTTAATGTTCATTGATTTTAATATGATAGGGCAATTTGTACGTTTGTGAGGCGGGACACAAATTGCAGAGGTTGAGCAAAAAACAGTTCCGAGAAAATCGCATTGAAAGAAAAAGTTGCCAATTCTTACGCATTTATGGCTGTAATATGACACATACTCATTTCTTCTGTCCTGTGTTTTAATTATTGTCTGTAATAAACTTGTAGCTTTACCTCTGTGATGTTGTCATTAAACAAAAGTATATTTTGTGGCTTAAATCTCAACTTTTTTAACTTGGGAACACCACACTTGGCTTGTTCGGGTGTGGGTTCACATGTGGCTTTCCATATGTGGGGACCAGTAAGTTGATTGTGCTAATTTGTTTTTACATCAATAGAGAATTTCAAAGTAATCAGAACAATGGTAGTGATTAGGCTGAACAGGCCCATTCTTAGCTCCACGGCTAATGGTTTCCTGTGAGTGACCCTTGTCAATAGCTCAATTGGTTTCCAGTGGTCATGGATTAATGACTGTGCAAACAATGACATGGTTCATTATCATGCCCATGCAAACAAAGCCATGCGTCCGTCACTGTTTAAACTTTCATTGTAAACAAAAGTTTAGAGATCAAGTATCTCATATAAATTTTATGTTCACACATCTGAGTTTTCGGGAGCATGTAGTTTAAGTATCAGACTATCCAAAAACATGAAAAAGTGATTAGAGGTTATTTAAAGGTGCGGCTTCAGACCTTCCACCTTAAAGCAACTTTCGCAAGGATTCTATGCTTGGATGGGCCATTTGTGTACTTGATTCATAGCATATCATAAATGCTCAATTGGCTTTGAATGAATATGCATTTAATTCATCTTTATTGGTACCTTACCTGTCTGGATAGCATCATTAAAACAATCTATGGGGCTTAAACTGAAGTTTAGAGTAAATAACAGTGAAATGAATGAAAGTCAATTCACAAACATAATTTGTCATTACTTTAGGCATGCTAAGCCGTCATCTGCATTGTAGCCACACATACAACAATGTAACATTATTTGCCTAGAGTTTTCATGGAACTTTTTATATTTTGTCACTTAACACGGTTTACCCAGGCTTTAGTACATGCAACAACTCTGTCTGTTTATCCATGTTGTTGTGCCATATTAGAGGAATTTGGCTAAGAATGCCACCTGATTTCAGTGCCCAAATTCAAAGTAATGAACAATAGCAGGAATTAATCTAAAGCAGCTTAGTATGTTCACTTTTCATTGAGGATGAATGAATGACCCTTGACCAGTTGCCATTGGGTTGTTAACTACTTTGTTGTCAGCGTGGAATCTTGCAATAATTTAAGGCCCAGGCGTCATACCATGGCAATTATTTCTTAGGTTTCCTGTGTAGCGATCATTGGTTGAATGTATATACACCAAAATCCAATAAGATGCAAAAGGCAATAACTGTGCTGCGAATGGGACTCAAGTTTGTTGTGTTGCAGATTTGTAGTTGCAAACTATTCCAATTTAGTGATCAGGCACAATACATGCAACTCTACATGTACTGCTCGCCGGAGGTGACCAAATGAGCACTGTACCAACACCTCTGTCATTCATCACTCTATCCATGCCAGATATAAAATGTGCTTGTGCTATTGTTAGATATAGACACTACCTATGTCTTGATCTGTATATGCTGCTTTAAAACGTCACTTTTGAAAGCTCTGTTTTCGTGACATGAAACTTTACATAGCAAAATTCCTAAAACCTATTAAGACTGATGTCGTATTGTTGCCAAAGTTACCATGGAGACTGACTTCCAAGCTTCCACCTTGTATGCACCAACTCCACAGTTAAACGTTTTAATGTTGCACAAGCAATTCGCTACACATATTTGATGCTGAATGTTTTACGTTACCAAATGCACAAAGGAGAAGGCTTGAGTAGTATATTTTTGTATACAATTGTATCCTATGGGCAATTGCTAAATAGATTATGGTTGTTTAATACAAGTATGTATTACCTTGACTCAAATATTTTGTTTAGGAGAAAGCAGACCAACACTTCACTTATTGCCAGTTTATACATTTGCTGAAACTCATATCGCAAGTACAGATAACACATGCACCTTGGATCAAGTATTGTCTTCATCTTATTCTACGCCAGAGAACGACTCCTACATAGCATCAAACCTTAATTGTTATAATCTTGCCAAGGACAAGTTAGTGATCAGCTTTCATAAAATTGAATACTTGTCAACCTCCGTGGGCAGCTGGTGGTGGGTGAAAAACAATTTTACTCTCGGTAAAATGCTACTTGATGCTACCGGTAATGAAACGGTGGAATATTGCTTCAAATTCACAAGATTGTATGGTAAAATCCTGGGAGGTAAAAGATTGTCAAAGGATACAGTTTGTAAGACTTACCGGAAGTCAGTCATTCAAAAATTATACAACAGAGCGTTTCGCTCTACATTCTCTGTTTCAGAGACCCATAAGATTGCATTTCCAATAACATTGACAAGTTGGTTCATCCTTACTGTGTTAGGTATCTTGGGTGAGTAAGCCTCCCAATTCTCTTTTGTCTAGTCATGCTTGCTGGATCGGTTGATTGTCTCTTACTATTTGTGTTCTTAATCTCGCAACATTAACTTTCCACTCTGCTGATATTCGCAAGAAATTGTTAAGAAGAGGCAATATATAATGTATACATGGAAGTGTATTGAAATTGAAATAGTGTCATGGTGTATACTGAGTATGGTAAATTGAAGGACAGTTCAACATGAACGGATAAGAGGCTGTGACAAATCTGTGTGTACGTGTTCTGCTGGGGGGGGGGGGCAAATGACCGGTCCTCTTTCTGGTCATATTCCAATTCATTCACAATATATGCAATTCCTGTGTTATTTGTCTGCATGTATAGATTGTTTTTATTGTATGGGTGTTTGATGGTATTCAATGCTTATTTTAGGCTTAATCATATTTTCCTTGTATGAATGCCAAATAAAAGTTACAACAAATCAATGAAGACAGCACGGGCATGATAACTACTTATTTGCAAATCAGCGAGGTTAATTGAATTCTAAGGCTACGAATTATTCTTGCACTACTTCATAAAGTTTTTACGTGACCCTAGCTGGTAACTAATCTTTGGTCAATCACAGGTATAATTGGAATGGATAGGATCTTCAGGCAGAAACGCCTGTATGATTCAGTTTATTCTTGAATTATAATGCAGGCAGGGATCTTTCGTTCTCACAAATAAGGAATTGAAATTTGATACTTTAGTTTTAGAGTACAGTACACGTGTTTATTCATGGTTGCTGCATACGATTTCTTTTGAGCTCACAATGGTAATTGCTGAGCTTTCAACTGCTCGTACATACCTGACCCATGCAATTTTATGTGCGTTATGTTAAAATTAATTGAATGACTCAGTAGTTGCTAGCCAGCGTGTAAAATGTATGAGAATTGACTCGGTGCATGTATTGAACAAATAGAGTACCCGCCATATACTAATAGTCAGTGTGTAGGCGAGCAATATGTGTTCTCTTTGAAGATTTCAGGATTAATTGAAAAGCACTTCTCAATTTGAAAACCAGACCTCGTTATTTTCATTTTCATTTAGTGCTGAAGTTGGTGGTCGTGTTGATGAACAGGACCTGACACTACAAGCTGCTTTCACTGGTTTTGATGATTTTGAGAGAATTCAAAAACAAAAGATAAAAACAGATTTCAGTCACCATTCGACATTCATTAGGTCTCTAGAGACAAAACAGGTACTAAAGGACTAAAGCAGACACTGGGATAATCAGGGTTTTGTGATCTCATATAATTTGGACAAGAGCTTTCACGTTTAAGAGACTGAACAGAACAGTTCAATAGCTTGGTTTTTCATTGCTTCCTAAGCAGACAAATCTCCCTGTTTTCTCCATTCAACCTGAATATGGAGCTTCGTTTGCTGTGGAGCCAATGTTTTCTGCGAGAAATAACAAAAGGCTTTGAAAGAGATCAGAGGATGTGTGGATATGTTTACCTTGATTCAGGTTTTCAAATACATCAGAAAAAGGAAGAGTGTCCTAGTTCTCCTGGATGAAAGTAAGGCATATGGGATTATGGAGGGATGCTTTATGATAAGAACTAAATGGGGTACGGATTATCAAGAGTGTAGCAAGCTTTATTTAAGGATGTAGAATACAGACTTTTTGAAAATAAAAAAAAAGTAGAAAATACATCCCCTTAGAATGTTGTGCACTTTATAACTCTAATGTATAAATCATTAATATATGTCCATAACTACTTTCTATTACCGTCAACAGAATATATCTTCCACAGGAAAACATAATATCAAGTTTGAATCTGGCACTGAATATAAAATTGAGTATTGCTATTGGTGTATTAAAATTTTTCATTAAACTTCTCAAATTTTGAATAATTTGAAATAGGATTTTAAACAAATATTCCATTTTAAATTATAGTGCCAAATAAAAGAACACATAACCGTCTCCAAAAGGGCATATTTTAGGGGAAAAAGCGTTTGTTCGAAAACCAACACTGATTTATCTGTTGAATATCTAAAATTAATTTTAATTTAAAGTTCCTGAAATTTTGAACTGAAATCCTCATCCAAATAAAAATACGATGTTTCTGCTGGAAGTGTACTCTTTTGTTTCTTATTCTGCAAATAGGAGTAAATTGAAGTTATTAACTAAGCAATAAAACTTCAATTTCTTGACACTCACTGAGATTTTATAACTTAAAATAGCTTAATCCGAATGTAAACTTTTGGAAAATTTATAGTTGTGTTATCTTTAAGTAGAGGTCTGGCGTACATAAGGACATGTTGGTATCAAAGTCATGTATTTTTTGCATGATGTGCTGTGAAAGTGCACCACGTCTTTACGCGCAGAATTAATCCTTTCTTTCACACAATAATTTTGCTCAGTACACTCAAAATAATCAGCTGAATGCTTGTGAAAAGGGAAAGGGAATTACAGTAGGACACTTTCAGTTCAGTGGCTATATTGAACAATTCATACTGTGCTTATGCCAAAGTCTCAGAAAGAACTACACAATATGCTAAAAATTTTGGGAAATACATGAGCGGTAGGAGACAAGAACTTGCCAAGGACAGAAGGGAAGTTAAAATCCTTTGGAAAACACCACATGCAAGCGCCAGAAGTGTAGAAAATTCAATGGAAATTGGTGGGGTAATTGACTATGAACACCTTGATGTTTAAGATAAAGGCAATTGATAAACGGGTGTTCAGCTGAATGCAGCTATAATCTAGGGAGGAGAACACAGGAATGAATGGCAGATAGTCTCGGAAAGGGTAAAGTTGGTTCCATAAGGTACATCATTAGTCAGTATATCAAGCGTTACCATCGTGTGAATCTTAAGGATATACGGGAGAAATGTGCTCCGATAACAGTATACTGGCAAACCCAACTGTCAAAGTCTAGCATAGGGTAGAGGCATTTGTACCATGGTTTCTATGTTGCAAGGGCAAGGGGATTAGCAGGCACAATGACCATTAAATCTGGACTGCACTACATTGTAGAGAGTTGGAAAAGAAATTCACAGGACTGCGAACCTCTTCAGTGAACTTGAAATTGATTGGTATTCTTGGAAAATATTAAGAGGTGATATCTCTTACCGGGTCTCCCGTGGCTCTGTCTTTGCTTTGGGGCAGAAGTAATGCATTTTTTTCTGGAGATATAACTATCCACCATTTGGGGTAGTACGTACTTTAGTTAAGACCAAGGGTGAAGCATCAAGAAAAAAATATATGGGTAATCTGTAGTGGCGTATTATTGCATGCCCACTTCTATTTTTTTCTGGACCTCAAATAGGCCACCTTTGTAGCAGTTACAGGATATAGAGACTGCCCCAGCCATTGGAGCCAAAGGAATTTGGAGGGATTTAAAATGCAGAAGGAATGGGTTTTTTTCTAGGAATATAACTGAATTCCACTACTTTGGGGCAGTAAGTGGGTTACTTTACACCAAGGCTGTAGCCTCAAGAAAAAAATGGTAGTAATCTGTGGTGGCATATGGTGACATGCTTGCTTCTTTTTTTTTGTGGACCTCCAATCGGCCACCTTTTTGCATGAGTGTGGCAGGTGACCGAAAGGTCTCAAAGTACTGTTATTATTATCATTGATTGCAAAGCAATCTGTACCTTTCAAATAAAATACATGGTGCAAGCTCTTGAATAAATTGAGAAGATATTATCGTAATAACATCTTTACCTAACTTGAAAAGCTTTTTCTTCCATTTAGGAAATATTTTGGCTGTCATGTCTGTACTGGGCTTCAAGGACATGAGGACACCAACAAACATGCTGCTGGTGAATTTGGCATTTTCGGATTTTATAGTGCTGTTATTTGCCTTCCCTGAGAAGGTAATTACCGGGCTTCTATGTTCATAATTTAGTAATTGCTAGTAGGGATACGCAACTATACCCCTAGGCAAAATAGCATATACCCCCATTGGTTTACCATAGGTTGCTCTTAATATTTCATTCTGAAGGAAATATGTGTCTCACGTGGCTTCCAGTGTTACATAGATGGGATCACTAAGCATATACATGGTGCCACCCCCCACCCCCACCCCGAAAAAAATGTTATGCAAAGGAGACAACAGTTACAAAAGTGCAAACACTGTGTCTGGTAATATAGTGGCTATGGGCTTTTTAGGGGCCACTGGTAAAACAGTGATCAATGTAAGTCCTGGCACCGCCAGGCGATGAAGCCTCTCCGCCAGAAAGAGCCTGTATCTTTGCATGCTGTAGCAGGTAATGGTCATCCCTTCAACCTGAAGTCTTGCTCTCCTCTTCCATACTTTTGTTTCTCAAAAAGGGTCGCACAATCTCTGTACCACTAACCTAGAGCACCCCATCCTGCTGGCAACCTCTCTGTGCGAAAGAAAAGCCTCTAACATGCCAAGGATTTTCCCTTGAATCTCGAGAGCTGTGAGCAAAACAGGAGCTCAATGGATTTACATTGCTAGCAGCCCTGTATAAAGCCCACAAACACATTGTCCCTGACAGAATTTTTTGCTTTGGGCTGTTATTGTCACATTTCCAGGATATTTTCTTTTCTGTTACTGAGCAGTCAAATACATCATAAAAATGTGGATGCCTGGTTTTTTTTTTTTTTTTTTTGTTTTGTTTTTTTGTTTTTTTTTTTTTTTGTTTTTTGTTTTTTGTTTCTTTTGTTTTTTGTTTTTTTTAAGCTAGTAGTTTATATCCGTAGAACCTGGCTTACCTAAAAAAGTTTAAGTAAGTTATCCAAAAAATGGCTATACAATACTCTGTATCCCTTTGCAACATGTGTACAATCCGTAAAAGCCGCAAAATGCTTACACCTATCCACATGTGGCATGGTACCAAAAAGGTGCAGCGCTATTCTGACGTAACTGCACAGTATGTTTTGTAAATGTACATCATCAGATTATATGTGCACAATATAGTAAACAAAAAAGAGAAAATATTTCATGCATAAATCAACATTTAGACTGTGTTAAATATAAGCCCACAAACGTTTACCTAATATTTTTTTCACCATAAAAATTTTACATTAAATTTAAAAACCCACAGCACAATCGTACGTGCACACACATACACACACTTGCACACATGGAACCACACAAGCACTTCATATGGTTGTAGCCAACAATGAGTCCACACGTTTGACCACAAATGTGCCCACAGTGTGGTCCCTGCAAACATGCCCGAGATTATTTGATTCATGAGGAACACCATACTAACGAAAGCTGGAACATTCAAGAGATGGATAGACATGCATCTGTCTCCACAAAGAGGAATTTGTATCAAGCATTTACGATTGTTTGGTGTTGTAGTCGCGTCAACCGAACATGTGTTCTTTTTTTCTTTGCTGCTTTGAAAGTTGAGATGGTTAAAAAACTATTAAGGGGCCATATCTATATAATTTTGCTTTCAATAAAAAGTGTTCATTCTAAAAGATAGAGTTACTCCGGGTTCTCTAAACAAAAAAACTAACTTCCCCATGTACCACAACTGCATTGATACATGGTCTAAGATATTAACAGGCATTTTTTCAACCACATATCCATTGAACGGTAGCTATAGACTCGATGTCTTTGTTTCCGTTTTGCATGTCTTGCACGTTATTTCAGAAACAACAATACGCCCAACATCCAAAAACAAAAAATACATAAACTGGATTCAAATAGGTTTCACTTTGAACATTTCATAAAAATGTTACATTTTTACCGCAAGCTGGTTGTGTTTTTATAATGTTCTGTTTAAAGCGATATTATGTTATGGATTTCCAATATATAGATATAGATCGACAGTTATTCTACGTTCTTTGTGATAATCACAGATAAGCATTGTATAGTTTCCCTTTAAATTTCTTGACATTACCAATAAATTACTTGCTGTTATAAATGGACAAGAAACTGAACACCGAAATTAGTTTCAAGACAATTAATACCTACTTAAACAGTTATACATGCCGTTACGATAACCAATACATTTTATTTCAGTTCCGATGTTTATTGTGATGCGTCTTTGCTGTTACAAATGGATTTCCAGTGACTTTTTTAACGCAAATTTACTTTTACCAATAGTTACGAACGTAATATCACAAAGGCTTTAAAAGATTAGACAGTTTTGGAATATTTTTGTAGTTAGCCTGTTGTAAATTTATGACAGCAATCTTACTTTCTGCTTCCAATTTTGATACTCACAAACAAAACTTACGGAGATATGTATTAGTTAAAAGGCATCAATACATTTATTTTGCAGGTTATTGAACACTATTTTCTTGATACCATAAATCTGTCAAATGTTGCTTGTAAGTTTGTGCATTTCGTTCAGTATATGGCATTTGGTTCTTCCATGTCTGGAATGGTTGTTATCAGTATAGAAAGGTACTTGTTGGTCCTACTACACACTAACATAATTGACGCCTATAAAACCTTTAATGTTGGTCTTGTAAATATTACCTCTTAAACCCTTTGTACAAATTAAAGTCATATAATCGAAAACTGCAACTGTTTAATGGATGCCATGAGCTGCCTGAAAATCATGGAGTAATGCGTAGAGTATGTTAATCAATACCGCAATTTATGTTAAATATATGTGCATTGTTTAAACAAGGAAACAAGATGTTTCACTTGATATAAAGATTGATCACAATTTAATTTTAATATCTCTAATGTTAAAATATTTACACACAGCACATATGAAAAACAAGGTCGAATAACAATATAATTGATGAAAGAATTGATGCAACAGCTAATAAGCGTGCATATATCTTGTGCAACCAGTGTTTATTGGCTATATGCAGAATAAAATTAAGAGCAGCACAGGCAGCTACGCAAGGTCCTCTTGAACATATTGGAGTCCATTTGTATGAAGTGTTTGACTGAGTAATAAATACCCTTTTCATGTCGATTCTTTTATTGGCCTGAAACAAAGTGAAACAGTCGGTAAAGAAATAATACACTTTTTCATGTTGAATATTACTTACTGAATTTTATGCAATCGGCTGCATAAGAGAAAAAGTATAATGAAAATCAAAGCCCTTGCATATTCTTTCTGCCCGTTGAATGATAATCTGCAAAACTAATAGACTACCAGTATGCAAAAAGTACTTATCTGGTGTCTCGTAAAATAGAGACCTTTTAGGTTCTATCTGCCTAGGTTGTGATTGACGGCCAAAAGGAACTCGACCTTCAAAGGTAACTTAAGCGGCAGTCCAGTTGGATAAGCAATTCAATTTTTTTCTGTGTATTTTCACAGATACATGATCATATGCCAGGCCGTGAAGGCTTTAAAATGGAATCCCCACAATCGAATGCTATTGCTTATTAGTACAATGTGGCTGTCTGGAGTAATTGTTGCATTACCAGCAATCTATTTATGGGTATATAAAAATCTGTCTTTATCGCATACATACATACATACATACATACATACATACATACATACATACATACATACATTCATCAGCTACAGATGGAAAACATGTAAAACCTATAGATTTCTTTGATAGCAACAAACTAAAAGTTATGTCAGATAGTCGATGGCAATATAACGTTTGCTGCGAAGCGTTTTGACCAGGGTTACTGAAAAACGGCAGCCTTCGAGGTACAGAATATCATTTTCTGTGCTACGGCTGATCTTGTTGTGAGGCAAACAGAAGAAAGAATTGACAAGAGGATCATAAACAAGGGAGCAATTATTACCTAGTGTTCAGGATGTTAGTGCACATAGTAATACAGAGACGATTTTGCCGTCAAGCAATGGCCTTAAATAACAGACGTGCACTCCAAGTTAGAATTATTTTTTCGCCAATCATATCAGCTCTCCACAATGAAAATGAACCAAAGTTTTTGGTATTAAGTTTGAATCGAGGTTTTCACTCTTGTCTGCTTTGCTTGATTGCATGCTTTATATGAGAGCATATCTGTTTTGAAGTAGATGGAAGCAAAAGTTTCTTCTGGGGAAGAATTGCCTTGAATGTAAACTGGCACCAAAAGACATGCCAACTGTGCCACGAATCCATCCTGTCCAATACAGAAGCACAGGTTGGGATGGATGAGGAAAGTAACAATGCTTTTTTAAATAAAATCTTGAGACCATTTTCACAGGTAAATGTGATCTTGTGTGTAATGGTACGTTGATTCGGTGATAAAGTAACAGCATGTCCGTGCTTAGGCGACATAAAAAGCAGTTGATTACTGAACTAATGTGCAAACAACATTACAACTGAAAAACTTATGCAAAGTTTCCATGTACATGCTTACCCTCACAGGGGACGGACACTGTGCAAAAGGCATTTGGACAAGTACGAAATTTGTGCTATTCTGCACGCGTGTTCGATGGTAGCATCAAACGGCTTGCAATGATGCTCTACCCTATTCTTGTGCAAATAACAATACCACTTACGTTGCTGTCAATAATATACACCAAGATTTGTGTAACGCTGTGGAAAAGTTTACAGGAGTCCTCAAAGATGACACAGACATTTGCAAGGTATACTCTTAGTTGTGGCTTAGTAACATATCTGAATTCCGTTTCAGAAACAAGGTCTGGTGCAAGAAAAAATATGCAAATGTTCGAAATTTGACTGAGATCAAGATTTTCCTGCATTTGAGTTATCCGTCGTCCGTCATGGTCGCCAGTTAACAATTACCAAAACTTTTGCCAGACTCTTTTTCGTTTTCTTTCATTTTTGTAAGACTTGCCCTTATCGTTAGGGAAATAGGGAAAAAACTCTGGCTAGCTCCTTTCGAAATTTCTCAACGACTAGCTCTTGTTACGACAAGACTGTAATTGATACGACTGGTGTGAGGCATTTTATTTTGTATTAATTACTTTATTTATAAATGTGTAAGAATTTATGCGCTTTTTCACGACTCTGAAAAACCTCCAAAAACTAAACTTCACCAAATTGTGTACAGAAACCGGAAGTTTTTTCATTCATTTCGTAATAGTTCCCTTCAGTTTAATTTGATAATACGAAAATATGTGTGGTTGCTCCAAATATGTTAACAGATCCAGTTCTTAGAAATGTACTTCAGGAGGTTTTCAGTCAGGTTTCTTATAGTTGATTTACGTCGTTGGTTGAAAAAGACACGAATGTATATATCATTTTCGGGTAGCAACGTCAAACCTATTCTCGCTGAAACCACTGGACCAATAGAAAAGTGAATAAAGGCTCTTCTGGCTATCCCAGGCAGATGGTTCTAGTTGTCTTTGCATTTTCTTCTTGCAGCATTTCATATTCTTTAACTGATACAAAATGTTACTGGGTAAATCGCAGAGTAGGATGCACAGACTGGCGCAAGGTGGTAGCGAACATGAAGTTTTGTATTTCCGTGTTTGCCCCATGTGCCTTTACTCACAGATTTACTAATTTTTCGACTTTTGTATGGGAAATGATAAAACAATGCTTGCTAATTGATAAACATACATAATGAAGCAAACTTTCGCAAATTCAACTCGAAATTGATGTCAATTTTATACCTCATCAATCAAACATCATCTTTGAACCAACTCAGATTCAGATTCAGATTCAGATTGTCTTTGTTCCACCAATGTTCCAAATTACAAAGTAGATACAATTGATAAACATGTAGGTAGCCAGGGAGACTCACGTCATGACAAGAAGATGTCGCTTACACATGAGCCACCCTAAGGTACAGTAAACAATGTATAAATAGACAGGATTAAAAATAATTATACATTTACATTAAAATGGAAGACTGAGAATCTAAAGGAATGAAAGACAAATAAAAAGAGAAGAAGGTGAACGAAAAAGGAAAAAACCTTATGTTTCAATTACAGTGAAAAATTTATGTTTTTTTCAGTTCTTTGTTAATAATATTGCAATTGAACATATTAAGATTAGCAGTTAGAGTGGTGTCATCGGCATGGAGAATGAATTTATAAATATGACTAGCAGTTGAAAACTCGTTGAGGTGAATAAAAATTAGCAGGGGAACTAGGACGGATCCTTGTGGAACCCCTGTTTTTAATATCTGAAGTTCCAGATTTAGTTCAGTCAGAATGGACATATTGTTTTCTGTTTGACAGAAACCTTCTTAGCAAGTCAAAGGAAGTATTTCTGACACTATAATGTATAAACCTGTCCATGAACATTTCATGATTCAAGGTATCAGAAGTTTTTGACAAATCTAGAAAAATACAAAAAGGGCTATTTCGCTTATCTATTTTCTCAATTTAAGTGCTAATTAATTCTGCTGCTGCAAATTCGGTCGAATGACAGCTCCTTAAGAAATAAGAAAACAGTAAATTATTTGATAACATAATCAAATGGTTGAGGATAGATTACCCTTTCAAAAGCCTTTGAAATTGAAGGTAAAAGGAAATTGGTTGGTAGTTTGTGGATACAGTTTTATCATCCTTCTAAAACAGTGAAATCTGTTTTGAAATTTCAAGTTTCTCAAGGAAGATGTTGGGTCGTAAATTTTTTATTCTGATCTGTATGTATTTAGGATTTTCTACTTTGCATCATATTCAAGTCAAACATGTAAAATACGGTTGATAGTCAGAAATATGTTAGTTAAATTCCCTGATATAGTGTCAATAATGGAGGAGTTTATCGGGCAAAAATATGATCGATTAGTGTGCCGTTTCTATTGAAGAACGTAGTGGGCAAATCAAGTTAGCCAAAAGCTAATTGCTATCAAAATCTCATTATTCGAATTTTCTAGGTATATTATTGCGTATGTCACTATATTTATAAAGCCAGCAACATTCGCTTATCAGTTTCTTGGTGGTCTGTATAAATTCCCAGGTATTATATTCTTCGGTAATTCATTGCCGGATATTTCAATCAAAATCATCTCCCACATTGTGGAGTTTGTGTACAGTTTTGTTCTTATGTTAAACTTGTATCATTCCTTTAAACAAATGATTCTACATCCTTTATCACCACATACCCAATCTTGCTTACTAAACTTTACCCATTGATTTGTTATAATGGCACATCAAAGTTTTCCGGAATATGAATTCCTGGTGACAAAGTGCACTTACATCAACATATTTTTCATGTACCTCATCAACAAAAGCATTAATTTCTGCACATTTGGCGTTGGTGGATATAATGATTGAGCTGAAGACAGTGAAACTGGTTATTATTTGTTTCCAAGCAGTCGACCAGTTCGTCAATATATGGAGAAAGGCGAATGGCTTCTATTTTTCCTGTTTCCTCGTCGTGGTCAGTTTGCACTTGGAGCAGATGCGTGAGAGAATTGTCATTTATGCCTGCAGTTATGTGTGCCAGAAAAAGTCCATCAAGTTCAGTAGTCATTAACAGCTAGTACTACAGAGGAAAATACTTGGACACATGGAGGAACGAAGAAAAGAAAAGGAAAAAAAACCCCTTCTTATCCACCATATACAGACTTGGTGAGGAAAGGAAAAGGAAAAAAGACATTGGAGAACGGAAAAAGGAAGCTTAACGATGTCTAACGTTGGATTATTTTTCCTCGTATTTCTTATACACTGATTAGTTAAAGCATATAGTTCCGCACATAAAAACGTCCAGGCCGGCATGACCAGAGACCGTCAGTGTCGTCAGTAGGTGCCATTTTGTATTCAGTGCGGGCCTGCTGTTTGCCGACCTGGACAACTATTTGGCAGTTTTAGATCAGTATTATATAAGCTGTAAAAGGGTAGAATGAGAAATTGAAAGGTCCAAGAAAGTTGGTAATATATGAGACAGATGAAAATCAGTTTATATATGAGTTTTTGTATACTTTGAAGGATCCAAGCTGAGCCGTTAAGATTTAACTTTTTTTCCCGACGTAATAAAAACATTTACTCCTTTTAATCTTTTGATGAACACCAGACCATTTGGAGTCCATATAGTTTTAATAAGTTTTTCCAGTTTTGCTTTCCTTGCAGAAAATTTCTGCATGCGACCTTGTGAGATCTTTATTTATGTACACATTCGGCATTTCCTTCGAGTAGAGTTTTGTTCTTACAACATAAAGCTTGCGTTTCTTTTTCTATTGTCAGTCATTTCTCCTCGGTTCAAAACGGCCATATATTCTTTGAACATGTTTTTGGACTCCCCAAAAATTGCGGTGTGTTTGACAAAACGAAGAAGTATATCGCTAGAGTCGGTTCACACACTGTGGAAATTGTTTTTCCTTTTGTTCAGTTTTCGAATAGTTTGAGCTGGAATTGAAACCAACTTTTTTTAGTATCCCAAATTTGCCCTATCTTGCCAAATTGGAAACATGGGAGGGCTTTAAAATGTTACTTTTGCATTGTATTTAGAATGCCTATTTAACTGAGTTTGAATTTATCTGGTAAACCATGCAAGAATATGAGTAACGTCTATGTAAAGTTTTAAAGTCGTCACCTTTAATTTTACTTGCCGCATCTCAGCTTCCGTATAGATGAGTACATATTTCCCTGTTTACATTAGTAAATATTAATTTTCTATCTCTAAAGACGTATTATTATTATTATTATTATTATTATTATTATTATTATTATTATTATTATTATTATTATTATTATTATTATTATTATTCATTTTTTACTCTGATAAAAAAAATGTATGGGGGCAATTAAAGTTGAAGAAAAGCCTGAAAATATCAGAAGAGAAATTCCATAACAACACTCAAAAAATATTTGCTTCGTAGCAGCCATGACACTCTGCCCCTCTGCAGATTCTGAAATCCGATCACATTTACTCACTTTTGCTCTCTATATCATTTATAGTTAAAACAAAACATAAAAGTTGTAAAGTAAGTATATGGAACATAATATAGTCGGGAGAAGGGGAACTGGAAAAGGGAACCAGGTAGGAAGGAGAACCACTGAGCAACACTATCCGCTGACTACTCTGCATTTTGCCCAGTACCCATAAAAAGGGTCTTTAGTTGTTGCTGTGTCGACCATGGATTTCCGGATTCGGACTTTGCTTGTTTGGTGGCTGGCGAGTTTAGATGATGGGTGGTTCTCGTTTTTGCCGATTTTCGGTGCTGTTTCCCTGGCTGGATGGAAACTGATTTCCGCTTCTATTTTACATGCAATTATTATTCTATGTCTTCAATGTTACATCATATCTTCTTTGATACTCAGTGAACAATATATTGCTTGGTGGAAGTTAAAATGTTTTTTCTTTTTTATTTTGGGATGTTCATGTTGATAGGCGTGACAACATTTGGACAGATTTCCACTTGTACTGAATGAGGAAATACGATAATGACACGTAAGGGTGGCCCTCATAAGATCGACAAATGTTTGTCTTAATGAAGGGCTCCCTAACCAAATATGAAATATGTTTGAAACATACTCTGTACAATTTGGTTGAATAAACATATCCTGAATCCTGATTCCTGAACCTTGAATGGTCTCATACTACTATTTGGGGGATTTTTTAAAGTTTTTGACATCCTTTCCAGTACCAGGAGCAACATTGCCTTCAGATTTAGTTGGGCTTTATTACTTAGACTTTACATCTAGGTAGCACTTCTGTCATATTCTGATTTGTGTGGACTTTTGTAGATTCAGTTATGACAGTTAAGAGTACATGTTAGCTTAATTAGTAGAGAGGTGCCTGTGTTTACTTGCAAGCTCTTTTTGAACCAAACGCCAGCTCAACTTCAAAATCTGGTTGGGACATAGCTCTTTTGATTGTCTTTTAACGACATTCACTAGGCACTCCTTCACCGATTTTTCCGTTTTGTTCATTTTGGTAGGGAAAACCGAGACAAATCTTTTCCTCTAAATACGTTCGGCTAATTGCTTTGAAATTTGCAATAGCAACACCTTTGCATGCCAGTCGCATGTATGCTGTTTCAGTTGTGCTTTGCAGTCTTTTCCTTTTTTCTGTGTATTATTTATGTTTGCCTATATCCTCAAAATCCAAAACAAGATGATGCATTTTATTCACAGTTGAGGGTAGTATAGCTTGCTTCAATTTCTACAAAACAAGTACATTCAATGCTACTAGGATCATTTCCTTATTTTTAACAATGTTTCGAAAGTATTTCCTGATTGACATGATTACATGCTTACTTTCCACGTCACACTTGCATAAGCGACGTACGTTGAATCAATTCTAGCAATACTAATTCACTAGGTAAGATAAGTGGGCCAACACTATCCAAGCATTTGGGGCTTGGCTTGGCTATGCACGATCAGCAGTGCTTGTACAATCCCTTTACTTCCGTTGTTCGTTTGCCCGTTAGATTGTTCACTAGTTAATTATGCTATTTATTTTTTCGACTTCTTCTCCAATTAAAATTATGTTGCATGGAATGCATGGGTTTCGCATATGGATTTTTACCAAAAAGGCATCTACCTAGATTGCAAAAGATGCAATATCGGCTCAATAAGATCTCCCTGGAAGTTTTTTATATTTCTGTCAACATATCTATCTGGATAAAATGGTCTAGGAAAGCTGCAAATTACGAGAATCAACACCACTAGAAAACGTCAGAGTAGGTAGAGGCTCTTTTATGAACGGTGCCAGTGGTAGAAACAGTCATAAGCTAATTAATCAAGAAAGTAGCCTCGGCCACTTACAGGCAGTGTGTGAAAAGAAAAGCAGAAAAAAAGGCAAAGTGAATATAGTTTCACAGGGGAAGGAATACCCGTTGAATTTCCCCCTCTTTCATTCGCAAGAGTAAGTTCCACAGGGCCTAACCCCGTTTTCAAGTAACTGTTTTGAGAAATAAAATATGTTGAAACCAAATCTTTCTTTTTTTTTATCCATTATATAAAAGCCAACATTATAAATTATTCTATAGAGCATTTGCTGCCAAATATAGCAATAGTATCGAGGGTGTTTCTAATTTTACTACACACTAACGAAATGAAATTTGTATTCTGCTGGACATCCTATAAGATGCTGATCAACTCTTTTCGTTTCTACAGTAAAGGCACTGCACGACTGGAAATATACTGTCCAAAACAAGGCACTTCTGCAATACAAGGCCGAATAAAGGTAAGCAAATACAATTTCAATAGAAATCAGCGGGCTGCTTTATTTATCATTGCCTTACATTCTTCTCTATTGGTTTCATGTAAAAAGCAATCTGATATTTGACAATGCCAGTATGCACCCTGACAAGAAACGTAGTAATAAAGGGTGCCTACAACATATCACTTGCAAGAAATTAATATTGCGCCACAATTGAAGTTCTGTTCAACGCAATCAGGATAGAAAAATTATAGTGGCCTACTGAGATACCCACGTATATTACGATTAAATCAATAACTTGTCACAGGGTCTCGGCTGTACAGGCTAGGTACTTCTTATCCATAAGCCACACACTGGCAGCAGAATAAGATAATTATAATATATGTCCAGAAAGCCAGGACCGTGATGCGCTCATGTGTTCTACAGTAAATGGTAATATCTATTATAAAAGAAACTTTCACAATTTGTCACCCTTTATATGAAATTGGTTCATAAGCGAGGAACCAGCGCAAGACTTGTTTTCAGCGCCATTAATCTCCGGATGATTCTTTCTGCTAACTGGCGGCACCCTGTATGAATTTCTGTACAAACATTCGACCTCATGCATTATGAAATAAAACAAAAATGACGTTTCATTGTTGAAGGGCCTACTCATAAATGTAATCCAACAATACATAAATGCCATTATATATAGATATTACAATCAGGAAAAATGTAATGGTAACGGACATTCTTTATTCATCTGACTTGAACTTGTAATTCACCTGCCAAAAGACTAACAGTTGACCGCCAGTCAACTGAAGAAAGTGGTTATATCAAGGACCTGTTTTCCACATATGAGCATACGTTAAAAACACAAAATATATAAATGACAAAAATTACTGGACATAGTCAAAAAGACAACTTTGCATTTAAAACATGATGCTGTAATAGAGTGTCAGACTGTACAAAAACTAAGCCATTTTTTTAAATATCAAGATTGCTGCAACAAATGGTGTTGTTTTCTAAAATTTCCTTACTCAATAAACTCTTGAAATGAGTTTGCAAAATCTATAAATTTATCTGAAACACGACTGAAACGTAATAATTGAGATAAAACGTATTTAGCCTTAGTAATACCGAGATCTTACATTCCGGAAAAGGATAATTTACAACCTCAAAATTGAAACCTTCAAGTATGTGATGAATTTTAGTAACAAAATCATTGTCCATTATCTTGATTCCAACTGAAGAATTATATCAAGGATAAACTTCATTGTTCTTTAAAGGATCTTTTTCACCGAAGACAAATTTTCTTTGCAATTTCTAGGAAATTTGCAATATCATAAAGTTATCTTGAAAGATAGGAATACGGTTTAGCTAAATAAACATCCGTTTTATTAGATTTTGCATATATACAAATTCAGGCCTTAATGAACATTGATCAGAAATTACTACTTATAAATGTAGCCCATATTAATGCAACTAAAACATTTTTTTACAAAACATAAAGGCACGCCTCACTTGGATTATTAGAGTTTTTAAAACTGAATCGTTGAATCAATTAATAATGATGAACCCCAAACTTACCTAGAACGCTTGGATTTGTCCTAGCCCTGCCTCACCATATAAAATAACAACCAGTACTTTAACTCAGAGCAAAACGTAAACGTAATAATATGACGGAAAAGAGTCACGCAATTTATTACGCCATGCTTTGGAACTGATCAAGTCAACGTTGTTGTGTCACAATATTGAAAATAAGCCTCAAATCCCATTTTATTGGACTGCATTCAAACTAAATGCAGTCATTATTTTTTACTTACTCTACATTTTAATTGTTTTTATTACATTTGTTTTTCCCCTTAATTTCAGTCTGCGGACCAGAAAGATGTCTTTAACTGGCATAAATATACGTTTGTAAGCCTAATGATTGAATATTTTGATTTTTTTCTAATAATATTTTATCATTTCCAAGAGGTTAATTGTATAAAGTTGAGAAATCAGGTGTAGCTTAGCTTAGCTTTTTTTTTTTTTTTTTTTTTTTTTTTTTTTTGTTGTTGTTGTTGTTGTTTTTTTTTTTTTTTATTTTTTAATTGTAATAGTTCCGAAATTGTTATCAGCTTTGTCTTAAGGGCCATAGACAAATTTGTCATCAAAATCTTTCAAACAAGTAAATACCGCTGCCGTTTTATAAATGCTTTATGTAAATTTATTTTTACCTTTGAAAGCAAATAAGCTATCCTTAAAAACCTTTTTTACGTCCATTGGGTAGCCTTTAAACTCTCAAACACTTTTCGTCTATTTGCAAAAATAGCGTATGAACTAATTAAAAATGCACATTTATTGTTTTAAACTGATTGCCCAATATATCTTCTATATTTAAAGGATTTTTTTTTTGGATTTCCATCGTATTTACAATTAGTAGGGATCACCTTTTTCACAAATTAAATGGAAAATTGAAAATTGATAGTATGGTAAATTAGTTTATAATGTTTAGTATGACAGGCATGCTACACAGCAATCTGTCTTTTTGTCTTCGTGCTTGGAGCCTTTCTCAGAATTGAAGTATAAGAAATAATTATTTCTTTAAATTCTTAAGATGTATTAAGGCCTACTTCCTCATTTGAACCGAACATTAAAGACGCCTCTAACTGCTTGTCCTGTCACAGCAATATATGAATAAATCAATGACTTTATTTACTGCTCTAATTCACACTTTACACAGTAATATGTCAGTCAAAGCAACGTAACAAAACATTACACAATATAGTACAATACAGTCCAGAACAAAGCAATAAAACCCAGTATAAACACGCAACAGCACATACAACACAGTCACAAATATAGACCAGAAGACTATGTACTCGAGCGGAACAAATAAAAAAGGAAAAAGAAAGACACAGCATGATATAATAATAATAAAAATAATAATAATACTGATGATGATGATGATGATGATAATAATAATAATAATAATAATAATAATGTATCCTTACAGCTCGATGATGCAGTATTTTGCCTTTATTTCCAAACAACATTCTATAATTTATTTTTCCAATTTTGATCAGTTCCGTATCCTGTAATTCCGTAATGAAGTTAAAAAGTTGGCTCCTATGGTACTGCTTTAAATCCGGAATAATTTGTTCTACTTCTTTAACATGCTTTTCTAACTTAATGATTTGACCACACCATCAAAGGAGCTTAAAGCTATGCGAAAAAATTCTTCCTTTATTGAAAAGTATCAGTAATTTATCGATTGCTTTACAAATATTTCGATCTTTTCAAGGTCTAAACTCTTTTATCGTGTCATTGCGAGGAACTCTGAATGCATTCCAATCCAACATAAAATGTATATTTCGTTTTCGATAGTATTGCATATATTACCAGGTCCTGCCATGTACTGGGGTTCTATGGGGCCGTTTGTGTCTACCTGTTTCAATGTGTGAATTTGGGGCAATAATGTATGGCCTGGTGATATTTTTATGAATTCTGAAATATTTAACAATGCCCACATATAGTTCAAACTTAAGTATAGCCATATTCAAGTGTAATATGTTAACTGTGCTGGCTTATTACAGAAGCGCAAAAGAGCTATTTGAATAATGCATAAATGCTATTTTTTTACGAAAAAAGAATGAAATTACAACTGAATTACGTACACACACACGCACACACTGACTGACGAAGAGATAGATAGATAAATAGTTGGATAGATTCATAAATAGATAGACAGATAGATAGATAGACAGAGAGATAGATGGGACAGACAGACGGACAAGACACATAGATAGATAGATAGATAGATAGATAGATAGATAGATAGATAGATAGATAGATAGATAGATAGATAGATAGATAGATAGATAGATAGATTGGACGGACGGATGACATACTGTTAGATAATCGGAAGCACCGACAGATAGGTAGATACAAATAGCTAGACAGACAGACACACAAGCAAGAAGACAGATAGATGGATAGATTGTTTTGCTTTTATTTTGTAGGTCATAAAAATGATGGTGCTGGTGGTTTCCATATTTTTTCTTTGCTGGGGGCCTGCTCTTATATACAACTTCCTTGAAGAGTCAATGTTCTTTCTAATGCCAGAATCAAGCTGGAAATATGGAATAGGATTTAACTTGTATCTGTTGGGACTTGCAAATAGCTCTATTAACCCATACATATATCCTTTCTGTTCAAGGTATGCATATGTACATTATAGCACTGACGTACAATTATTGATATTTATTGTAAGTGTATGTATCTTCAGCCAACTCTTCTACCACTATGGAGCCACCAGTTGTGCCAATGAAACCACATTTGAAGTATTATAAATTCTTGATTATGGAAGCCAATTTTTTCAAAGACACTTCAGGTAAATTTCAATGCAAGCTTCCTTTGCATGAAGTTTGTATTCCAGAGCAAATTCACTTATGGCATTGAGATACCATACTTTCTGCACATGAATGCTGGCCTTTTAAGAGGAGCAAGTCCTCGCAAATTCATGGTTAAAATAGTAATGTGTTTTACGCTGCTCCTTTGATGCTAATGGACCAACAACTCCCAATACAATGCAGTACCTGTACCGGATTAAACGTATTGAGCTAGGCCGTGTCGATTATTGCAAACATGCACACCTACCTCCATTTAACCATTCTTTAAAGACTGAGGATTTGGTGCAGTTGATATGCGCGTTTCCCGATTCTGGTTAACAAAGGATGCAGGTTCAAGACCCGGGCGTTTGGTGTTAAAAAAACGGAGAGTAACATGATACCTCTTGACTGCATGACGTTTACAAGCAAAAGCTGACTAGGGGGTGAACTGCCGGGTGGACATACAGAAAGGCAGGACTGCTCATTTAAGGTCTGCTACCTTTACTTAGCAGAGCTAAATAAGTAAAAATAAGAAATGCAATGCAGCGAATTGTAGATTTCCTTTTCACATATCAGCACTGTATAGCTTACCTACAGTTTGGAAAAACATAAACAATCTTGTACTATCGATATTTGACTGGTATCTCTGCAATAGTAACTAGACTACCATAATTTGCATTTATTGAAAGTGAAACTTGTGTTTTGTCTGAAAACATTATATTTTGTTGGATCTTCCGAACTTTCTACTTTCCCTTTTACCCAGTAATGCTACAATTCAATCTTTTTGTCGCAAGAGGTAAAACACTACTATTATCATTATCTATATCATATACTTTGCTTTCGATTTTTTTAATGTTATTTTGTTTTGCAGAAAATTTAGAGATTCGTATATGAATATTCTTCGTTGTGGCCGGCAAAGACGGAAACCACAAACCTCTTTGACGACACGACTGAGTAGTATCCCTGCAGCAACAAGGCAGACAGCAAAATTCGCTGCTACAAATACCAAAAACGTCTTGTGAAGGAAATGCGAACAAAGGAATAAATAATATATAAACAATCAGCAGAAAACATGCAACTGAAACTTGTTGACAGATAAATGTTTTACATTTTTCGTTAGAAGGCATATAAATTTGACGAGTATATATGTCAGATTTCATTGTCATTCGATACCTGAAAATTTAATAAGACGACATGTATGTATGTATGTATGTATGTATGTATGTATGTATGCATGTATGTATATATATATATATATATATATATATATATATATTACTAAGATTGCATTTTGATAATATGATCAAATATTTAATCATATAAACTGAAACAAAGGTAGAGGTGATTTGGAATAATCATGACTTACCATTATCGTTTGATCGTGTCTTAAAAACCGTTCATGTGAAAATCGTTGTAATGCTGATTTTAAATACATTTGGAATATAATTCAATTTATAGATATGTCCATATATTTGATCATATGCCTTAATGTTCATACTGCATAAAACCAGAAACAGTGTTCCAATATATATATATATATATATATATATATATATATATATATATATATATATATATATATATATATATATATATATATATATATATATATATATATATTTGTATTAGTGTCTTTTTGCCCAGAACCACTTCCCGGTAGTCAATACCCTATTCCGCAATATATATATATATGCATACACACACACACACACACACACACACACACACACACATATATATATATATATATATTGTCTTTGTGTCTTTTTGGCCAAAACCACTTCCTAGTAGCCATTACCCTATTCCGCAGTCCGAACTCTTTACTCTCCATAAGCTGACCTGTCCCTGTTTAACTTATATACATAGAAGTACTATTGTCCATATTGCACACGTTCCTCTGTATAATTTTGACATAGGTTGTATTAGCCCAAATAAATTAAAGGGTCTTCAACGGGTAACTACTCAACATGTTTCGGAGCCTTTTACCCGTACATGTCTCTCTGAGTAGCGGCTCCTTGTCTAAGCTAAATATTCAGCAAAGACAACCCACATAATAATAAATAAATATAATCGTGGCAATTGATGAATAAGCTAAATGCGTGAAGTTTTGCTTATAAATGCAGAACTTCATATCAAAGAAGAATACCTGTCAAACAAACCATAATTACCAAATTAGCATAGTACAGGTTCAGATAAGAACAATTTGACTTACCCCTGAACCAATATGTACCGTTTCTAGCTGGACAGCTTAACCTAGTAAAACCATCTGCCAATGTTCAACTGAAGTGGAAACAAGCTGGGGCATTATATTCAGTCCCAGTGATTGTTTAATAAACAGTTGCAGCTAGACCACCTGTATAAACAAAGGGAAATCATAACAAGGACTGCAACAATGTACCTCCTGCATCAGAGATGTAAAACAAACTCCATGACGACACCTACTACTCAAACAATTTAGCTCTATTTAACTGCCAACCCTGAGTCAATGTGTCAACTTAACGTGTCAGCTTTGTGACATTTGAGAAAATACTGTCAATTTTGAGTAATTTTTTGATATTGAGTAAATGTGCACATAGGCATATCAGAAAAGAATGAAAGTCATTAGCATTTATGCCAAAAACGTGCTATCAAACAGTTTTTCTTAACAGGATTTTAAGTACAATTAGGCAAACATGTAACTTGTGTACGCCGCTTCTTGCTACCTGTAGCCCCTGGGGGTTTACCTAACAGAAAACGTGTAAGCCTAAAATGTCTGATACTGAATATTAAAACAGAAAGATGCCAAAAGATAAAGTTAAGTAGCAAAACAGACAAGTCTAAAAACTGTAAATTATTGTGGCCAAACTTTCTAATAACCTTTAGTTATTAACAGTAGAATTATAGGGTAAGTCAGAAAAGAATGAAGGTCTTTTGTATTAACCAGATATCAAGTACAAGTATATATATATAGATTCACTCTCATGGTGTATTATTCCCGTAAAATGGTTGTTATATGATAAACATAGCTGTGAAGGTTCTCCGAGTTCAAACACACACACACACACGCATATATATATATATATATATATATATATATATATATATATATATATATATATATATATATGTATATATATATATATGTATACATATATATATGTATGTATATATATATATATATATATATATATATATATATACACATATATATATATATATATATATATATATATGTGTGTGTGTGTGTGTGTGTGTGTGTGTGTGTGCCTTTTATTTATTGTCCTCTCCCGGCCCACTATATACAATAATAGCTAGCGGGCTATGACTTTACAGGCCTGATATTTTCCGTAGTACTGTGATATCAGCCGATAGGGTTCGGCAGCGCTTGCATGAGGTGAAATGGATGAGGAGCGCATCCCTGGATGTGACACGGGCAACACATCGCACATGGGCTAAGTTGCCAGGGGAGACGCAAAACAAATCTTCAGCTCAGAGATCACATTTAACAAGGTGTGGAAGATCGCATTTTAGAGTTGGAGGAAATCAAGTGTACAGATGTAGGCACAGAAAGTAATCTATACATTTTCGCGGACGGAAAAAACATGCAAAATCTGTTATTCAATATACAAGAAACCTCTTTTATTGGCATTGCCCTCAGTCCTTTATGGGGTAATACTAATGAGCACTTAACAGGTCACTTACATATAAATCACATCATATATATATATATATATGCCTTTCCGACTTTCTTCTGCCTGGAATTTGTCGACATGGAAAATGTGGCCATGATCATGCAACAGGGGCGTACAACCATTAAAACTTTCTCAACATATTGATATGTTTACACACTTTCACGTTTTAAAAAAAACGACGGAAACGCTATTTCAAACTCTTGCTACATGTACCTCCCAATCATTTTCTTCTGTCATCCCTTTGTTAGCTCCGTGATTTGTTAAACGATCCTGGCAGTTCTTTACATATAAGTAGAAGTTTTGCTGCATTGAACTATCCCCAAAAGCGTCAGAATAAATAAACATCATATGCCTGGCTACCATATCTATTAATATTTCAGTGAGGTCTGTAATACTTACTGTTGCATATTTATTGCAATTGTAATATACCTTCCTTTGAATTTGGTTCTGAAGCCACCTGCAACATTGTGTAGAGGTTTATATAGTTCCTGTGTCACTTAAAATTAATTTTTGCTTTATGTAGTATGAAAGGTTTACAAAAAGTGATGTTTGCAATTTGTTCATGAATATGTGAGTCCTACAGTTCATGCGATCTAAATTCCAAGATTTTACTCTCTTATGCTCACCCATATTTAGTCTCAATCTGGCAATTAACAGAAGGGAAATGATTAGGCCAATGGAAAACGTCAACACCTAATCGCCATCATCCTTATTATCAACTTCATCGAAAAAGTCATCCTTACTTTACCTTGCAGGGTGTCTGTACTTGGATCTTCAATTTGAAGAAATTTACTGTCGGCCAAACCCAAGTACATTTCTGTGCATACAAGGCCACCCCTTATACATCAATATTTTAGCAGGCATCTGCATTTCTTGCACCCGCATTTCCCAGGCATAATCAAGCACTGGGAACTGGATGCTACAGGGTGGTCACTGGGTAGTATTCTCAACTATACACCCATAGCTTGTTGGTGAAGGATGTTTGGTCCCCAAATTTTATCATGACCACATAACGTAGCCCAGTAATGAGCTCTTAATATTAGACCAGGTGATTTGTGGTCGAACTGGGTAACCTAAAACAAATTGCAAAAGTAATAAGCTATAAAGCAAATGAAAGCTCATAAACGCTTCTATAAAACATTAAACGTCTAAGAAAATATACTTTTAGGAACACCTTTTCTAGAGGAAGGAACAATTTGGCCTTATGCCCACCCAGATGCCAGACGTTAGCTGTGATATGATCTCTCTAAATATTAATATAATGTCAATGTACTGTAATAATGTAACATAATATGAGATAGGATTTAAGGTACGATACAATGAGAACATATTAGATGAGACTTTATTTATTTCCAGTAAATAATAAATAAATTTGTTGTTGCAAACACTGAGTGAGCTAAGTAATGCAGGATGTACATGGAGCAGTTTACTAAATATAAGAGAGACTGAAATTAATATGTGTGATTTATTACCACACTGGTCATATATATATATATATATATATATAGATAGATAGATAGATAGATAGATAGATAGATAGATAGATAGATAGATAGATAGATAGATAGATAGATAGATAGATAGAACATGTCGTTTGTGATAACAAAATGACATTTTTACTTCCAGAAAGTTTTTCCCAAGACGTGATGTATCCGCTCATTCTTGTAACAAATGATTGTGAGATATAAGAACTACAGACCAGGCTCTCTGGAATATCAAATGTATTCACATTAAACTAACATGTTTACAACTCTGAAACTGTAAACTTGTAAAATACTTATTTCGCTTGTTTTGGTCAACACTTGTCATGGAACAGTTAGACAAGAGTCATATGTTGGCTGTTCATCATACCCAATAAATGATCTTGACCAGTGACATGTGGATAGCCTGAACCTCATTCTTGTGGCATAAGCCATGAAATTTAACAACTTTGTCCTAAAGTATTCACTCCGAACATTGTGGCAATTAGACAACAGTCAGGTATTTGCTGTCTCCATAATTCCCAATGAATGTCACTGAAGTGTGATATTTCTATTGACCAAACCATATGAACAGTCACCCATACGATGCGCCAGAATTACCTAAATAATGTGGTCATAAATGTGACATATCCTGTAAAAATTTAATCTATATATCCTCAATGTTCAAACTGCTAACATTGTGACAATAGACATTACAATCACCCGAATACAGATTAAGTATCCTGGTTAGACTCAGAATCAGTGTCATTGGGAATATTAGCACATAAACCTCTGCACTCAGAGCAAGCAGAAGAACAAGTCATGCCCTGCTTCCTGTAGGAGCAGCACATAGCCAGACTTGCAACCACAACAAATGACGTCCAGTAATTTCTAATCGGCAGGTTGCAGATTGGTCATGATTTGCAGTAAATCCCCTGCACTGACTTTCCACCTCAGTCCACAGAAAGCATTTCAACAACCTACCATTCCTGGGTCTGGTGGTACAATCTAAGGCTGTGGTATTTGACTGAAGCCGACGTAGTAGGAAGTGCACCAGGTAGAACTGGCATTGTGCCAGTAGGAGCTTCCCCATGGTATTTCAAATACCTGAAAACATTGATACCATGGTGAGGGTTGTTAATGTACAGATAAACCAGGGCTGTTTCCACTGCAGGTGTGTTGTCATCTTTATTAGTTTTGTGGCTCATGAAAAACCTTTGTTGATCTTGAAACTGACACTCAGATTTGATATTTCAGATTGATAGTTTCTTGCCCAAACTGTAAACACCAGAGGTGGCATCACAACCAAGATATGCAGGAACTGAATGTTGTTTGTGATAACATTTCAAAGAAGAGCTTGGATTGCAGGAATGTTCCAGCATATATTTCCCTTCTGACTCAACTGGGTTTCCTCCAATGTGGTCCAAGACACACTTTCCAATGCTCTTAGACTTATGTGCATTGACAGGTGGGTGGTATGTTACTCCAGTTGTGATTTTCCCTACTGGGCTCTCAGTTGTGAATGACCTTTTTTCATAAGTAGAGAAGCAGTTTCTGTGTGTCTTTTGCATCCATTGCAACTCTTGCATCAGTGGCCTCTGTGCTGGTAGCTTATGGCGTATTTCACATTAGTGAGTCGCTTCATAAAGCTGTTGATCTCCGCACAGGCATGGACAAAACCTGCAGAAGGGGTTGGATTATAGAGAAACCCCAGCCTCTGGTTAACCTACCTTTTTTCTTGAGGTTCCTCATGAGACACTCATCAGTGACTAGCTCTGGGGATAGCCCAGATCAGCAATGATCAGACCAGCCAATAATATGCTGGCCTTCTTTGAAATCTTGGTGGACTTCAGGTTGTTGCTCAGGAAGCTTTGCCATCTTCTGCAGGTATATCTGTACACTCTTCAGGTATAATCTATGTCCACAAGCTGCAAAGTAGGCTAGCGTTTCATACAGGCTTTGACAGCAAAGGTCCCAGTTGCCTAGGGATCCAGGTTTGATAAACCTTTGAAGCAGATCAACCATTTTACTACTTGAGAGAAACTTAATGACATGTGTACTAATTCAAAAATCCTTCTGAGATATGTGTGAACGAAAAGTAGCAAATTCAAGTTTCCATGTATAACAGGAGAAAGGGCATTCAATACAGGTAAAATGAAATAAAACGTAAATGGAAAAAAATTTCAAATATAACTTAAAGGCAAAAATAAATTCCAGATCTCACATAATTTGTCAGCATGATGTTGTCTGTACGAAAAGCATATTACATTATATCCCTGCACAGTTATGACACATGCTTCAGTATATTCTAAGGAGTCTTTTTTTTTTTTTTTTTTTTTTTTTGGAAGGGGGGGGGGGCATTTTGGATGGCCCCTTTGGCCATCGTTGGGCTAATATGTTTAATGTAAAATATATCATTATAGTATAAAGATGGCCTAAATGACAGAGAACAAACAATATAAATTTGGTGGGAA
This sequence comes from Hermodice carunculata, assembly GCA_964020975.1. Lineage (NCBI taxonomy): Eukaryota > Metazoa > Annelida > Polychaeta > Eunicida > Amphinomidae > Hermodice > Hermodice carunculata. The sequence goes on from OZ026618.1 coordinate 9,023,320, forward strand.
TTTTTTGCAGTTTATTTAATATTGATAAATGTACACAAATTACAAAGGGAACACCAACTGGAAAGCTTAAATGGATGCTGAAAACCCATTTGAAACCTTGAACCCCCTGCCCCCTTTTCGAAAATGTCCTATTTATTATTCGTAAGTAACATTTTTTTTTTTTTATATAAATTACACATTAAGTTAGACACATTTAAAAGGTTTTGACATCATGTTAGGTGTCTGCAGACCTGAACATTATGTTACCAACTTGACTTCTGGATATGGATAAGGCGAAATCGTTCCCCCCTCCAGTAAAAGTTGTTCCACTGATTAGATTTTGTTATATTTTCGATAAGTTAAGGAGCAGCTCATGAGCTCTAATGTGGTGTATAGTTTATAATTATTGCGATTTGTTTTGGGTGCTTCCTTGTTTCACCCAGACTATTTTGTTTGTTATAAAGCTGCCTTTGTGGGAGGAAGTTTAATGGCTTTTGTTTTTTTAAGTAGCTTCAATCCCCAGTCAGCAACACTTTGAAAGTTAATGTTTATGTCATAGAAATGAAAGACACATTTCAGGTCCAGATATTGTTTCACAGCTATGCATTTGATTGTATTCTAGGTTTGTAAATCCTCAACCAATGGCAGGCCCACTTGCCTTAAACCCTTCCAGCAAGTGCTTGTGCCTTTTCCAGCTAAGCTTTTGAACTTGAAGATTCTCCAACTGCATACAAGAACGCCGTTCCATCTACTAGGGTAAAACCCATGGTCTGGTCATCTTGAGTTGGCAGTTTTGTATGTCTATTTAACAGATCTTCACCTTCATCAGACACTGATAATTCCAGAACTGATCCTAATGTACATTTTTCCATGCGGGGTAAAAGATAGTCATCAGAACTAAAAGAGCGCAAGGCAAAGCCTGGAATTTATGTTTCAATATTGCTTCTTTTATGTCCATATCATATCGAGATGGGGTAACAACCATAAAGCATGGAAATAAGGCCCTACCATCTCTTAATTCAACGAATTTGCTCTGTATTTTCCGCATAATCACTTTTTGTGCAATCGTCTATCCTTTGAGTTTATCTTTGGCATGCGTGCCCAAAGTTTAACTTTTGCTGTCTTTATTCTCTTTTTAACAGATGTAGGATACATTTTATGACCTATATAACATACGTCACAACTATCTTTCTCAATGTCATCTGGTATGACAACTATTGTGAAAATGTTGACAAGGTCCTTCTCATTAAATGTGACAGGATTGACATTTGACTCAATGGCATTCTTAAGTTTATGGATATTCATTTGCTGCCATTAGGCAACGGATCTGGAAAGCTCATGGTGCCTGGCTGGATTTGCATAGCATGTGCATTAATTTGTGTTTGTGCTGTCTCCGAGAGCCTCACCAACTCCAGAGCAATAAGGGAAATTCTTGTTCTTACTGCTGGATTGAATGTTATGCCTGGCAGACCTTCAAATACCTTCATCATCGTATTTAAGTTTACAATCCCATGATCTGGTCCAATGGCAAAGCAAAGAATGGTATTGTTGCTAACAGCAAAGTTTCCATTCTGAAACTCTTGTCGAAGGTCAGGATCTATATCCTTAAGCTGTTGCATTTCTGCCAGATACACTGGAATTATTCGTGCATACTTTTGCTTGTCATAAGCAAAGAAATATTTTCTGAGGCTCTCAAGAGATGCCAAATATAAAAATCCAAATGCCTCCTTGGTTGAAGTGAACAAAGGCAAGGTGCAGTAAATCATGCCCATGCATTGCCAAATGAACTGGAACCTCGGATAATTTGCTTTTCTGGAAGATGCATATTCTTTCAAAGCATATCCCAGTTCCGTGGTCCCTTCATTTGACAAAGCATCTGGTAGTACTCAGGCGATGATCTGTCAGGCTGACCAACTGATTGAACCAGTGCCTAATTATCCTAACACATGAAGCAACGTGAAGATCAAACAAGACATGAAGAGTTATTATAGCTTATTGTTTTCTATAAGCATTTCCACATTTTGTAAGTGATTGTTTATTTTGACAAAACACCCATTAACATATTCTCTTTGCTAATGAACATTTTTGCACATGCAGTGACAGTTGGATTTTTAACTAGTTTCCCTCCTGGCTTTTCACACTTCACACACAATTTGGAATCTATGTCAAATCTAGAGTTTGGGGTGTAACAAGAGTAGCCAAAGGCTCCATTTAGGTCAATTTACAGTGACAAAATTTTAAAAAATATTACTTTATAATAAACACAACACCACCGACAAAATAACCAAACTCGAACCCTTATTGATAACAGATTATACAATACAACACTTTCTGAACCCGAGATACCCATTTGAATGCCAAACAGTGCACCCTCTACAACTTACATGCTGTGGGAGAACCCCATTGGACTGAATCTAGATACAAAAAGAATCTCATGACGGAATCTAGTGGGATGTTGAAGGAAGATACCCATGACGCAATCTAATGGAAAGACACCAGCTGAATGGCAGTGAAGCAAGTTCGGTGGTTTTTTTATTTGACCTATAAATTTTTAGCGTTGTAAAATTAGCATACTATGGAATATTAATCGTTTCATAAGCTGTCTGACTTACCTGGCCGCTCAGATTTTTGGAATAGATTGTATATGTATTGCCAGATAGGCATACATGAATTTCTTGATTCTTCATCTATATTATATCAAAAATTGTAATATGATGAAAATGTAAAATTGGGAAAGAAATAAGTGTGCACATCATACAGTATGACATACTGCCCATAGATCTTAAGCTACAATATGAATGAAATAAATATTATTATTATACCCTGTTCATAGTCATTTCATTACCAGAATCACCATATCATCTTCGTCGCCGCCATCATCATCATCATCATCATCATCATCATCATCATCATCATCATCATCATCATCATCGTCGTCGTCGTCGTCGTCGTCGTCGTCGTCGTCAAGCACATATAAGTAAGCATATCGTTATTGGTACTTTACTGATTTTTAATAGGTAAACATTCACTTTGACACCTATTATTTTACAATACATCCGAGTTTGCCGATACGGAAATAAGGGGTAGGATTATTTATACCATTAATTTGGGGTAAATTATTACTCAAATAATTTCTTTTTGTATATTTATGTCTTAGATATACAGTCATCATTAAGGTTAATATGTATAAGTTGAAAGTCAATTCTGAGGGCACTTCGTAAAGGAGTTAGAGAATGCAAAAGAAAAAACATTTCAAACTCAGTCCTTTCTTTTTGTTCCTTTCGTGCCTATAATTCTCACTTCTTACCTTTATAGTAAGTATATAAAGAAACAATTGGCAACATGTGTCGTTGTTTACCTTATAAGGTGTGCCAACCAAAGATATATGTCGCCAATAATCAACATTCAAATCCCACGGGACCTCATGTGGCAACATATGTCCCCATAGCAGTAAGTGTGTTGAATATTTTGGTGTAGGAAATGCCCGTTTCTTTGAAAGAGGCATTTGTTTTGAGAATTCAGGTGTGAAATTCACTACAAGGAGGTGTCTGTTTTCAACTGTGCCCTTGATCCTTAGTGCATAGTTGTAAAGGAAAATAGACCATGCTTTGATATCAGACACCTTCTTGATATGGTTGCTTTGAGAACATAACTGACGTCTTGTGGACAGGCCAGCTCTAGAAATATTTTGGCGCTTTATACAGACAAGCGCATATCGTTTGAGCCCCAATGCCATGGAGTTTCTTCAGAAAGATAATCTACAGGGTTAACTGGATCAATCTGTAATCATCATGACTGATGTGTCGATAAATAATTTGCATTGTGACTTCCTACCACTAAGTGATTGTTACCATTAGTTATTAAGGGATATAAACAATCGTGCAGTGTACACTTGGTATTGCTGTTAAAAGCGACATTATATTTTCCTCTGGCGAAAACTGATTACACATCTCTCTCAGCACATAGAGGATTGTGACACTTATTGTCTGTGCTTTTCGGTCAACATCTACAATTGTACAGAGTTACGACATGCAAATAGACCCGTACAAAATTGTAGCGTATATTTCCCTATGATTGGAATTCTGAGATATGTTTTTGTGAGTTTTCATGATATAAATTGGGCCAAGTTTAGATGAAGTTTCAATGAAGGAAGCAGATCGTCTTAAAACAGACACCTGCTGGACGCAAGTTACATTTTATTGCACTTCCGTCAAAAAGGCGTGTTGTTGAAGACTCCATAATTCAATACTCCGAATAAAATAATACCACCATCCTGTGTAATTGCACAATAATAAAAGAAATGTTGGAGGACATTTTCAGTGGCATGACATGTTGTGTATGGCATACACACTCAAGAACCACGACAGTCACTTAAGGGGAGAATTTCCTGGACGCAATGTTTTGCATTGAGCTTATAGCATTATTGCAAAGTACGGAAATCACAAATACAGATGCAATCTACATGACACCTGGAATAAAATAGGTTCCAACCTTTATGTGAAAATAAGATCGACACTGATAATGACAAAAATAAACATATTTGTGAACTTTGCACTGGTCTACCAAATCACTTTATCTTTAGTTGTATGCTACAAGGTACCCTGTCAGATAAAACTGCCAGGTTGGTCAACGATACTATGCATTGGCGATTCCACGATAAATCAACTACTTGCACTGTATCAACAGTTATGCCTTGCTTTTGAGAAGCGAAAGAAAGTAAGGATCATTTTCTTAGACATTAGAGAGGCTTTTGGTGTAGTTTGGCACCCTGCCTTACTCTTTAAACTGAAAAAGGGGGTATTACTGGAACTCTTTTATTTTTGTTTTCTTATTATCTTTGTAATCATCGCCAACGTGTGCTCCTCGACGGTAAATCTTCCTCCTCTTCCGGAGATACATCCAAGCCAGAGTACCCAAAGGCTCCGTGCTAGGCCCATTGAGTGTCCTGATTTATATTAACAATTTTGTGGACATTGTTAAGTCAAACATGAAAATGTTACCTGATGATACTACCGTTTATTTAACAGTAGATGGCCCTGTAGCTGATGATACTACCATTTATTTAAGGACACTTCAGACACCAAAAACCTTTGCATGGCCGATTTTGAAATTTTAGCGGTTTTTACAAGATGAATGTCCTTTCTGTTAGTTGTCAAAATTTCGAGCTTTTAACTAAAGTAGAAATATGAGAAAAACGCCAGAAAAACACACAGGCATATGGACATCCGAACGTCCATGTGTCATTCTTTTGGTTTTCAGCCGCCAAACGGAACAATGCCACCCGTCAATCATACTTAACAGCTTGTCACGTGACTGCAGGTAGCAACGGCCCATGGCAAAAAGAGAGTGGTATCAGGGCGGCAATGCGAAATAAGGCAGCATGCCAAAAGTATGCTTGTGGGCAGGGAAAAGATGCAAACATGGTAACATATCATAGCCTAAGTGGTCTACTTTATAGATATTCTTGCTTGTTTTGCGTTCTAATGAAGGGAGATTTTAAATGTTCAAGAGGAGCGGGAATCGTCAGACGATGTCCCTTCAAACTTCAAAGGCCGTGCCGCGATGGATTAACCCAGTGGTCCTTCACACCAAAAACAGGCGGGGGGGGGGGGGGGGGGGAACTGACACCCTGATCAACGATACCACGTACATAATGATACGTTATCGGAACTCACAAGAGAAAACAACACACAAACTAGCGTTACAAAGCTCAGGTTGGAAAGAGAAATGAAACTCATTGAGAAAACAACTACAAAATAATGACAAGCTAACTAAGTAAAGTGTAGTAAAGATAAGTCTAACAAGCTAACTACATAAAGTATACAGACAGGAGACGAGTAAATACAATAAAACACTATCCCTAAAAACGGGGCGAAGAGACAGGGGGCGGAAGACCCAACCCACCATCCGTACACTGACCACGAGCGGCCGTAGGCCGCCCCACCGAAGCAAGGCAACACAACTTTCGTTGCCAGGCTTGAGGTCATGGGGCCGGAAGGGCCGCCTCCATGACGTCACACTTTGAAACCAGACTGTCGCTATCGCCGTTTGACAGATCGCTGAATTATGTTTTCCGTACTTCAAAGGCTCTTTTATTCATGTGATTGGCCAAGAATTGATTGACAACCTCCCCAAATGTTCAGGGACGATGTTTGCTACGTTTTGTACAAATATCAACTCAACTTGAGCAAATGGTATTGTTTCAGAGGCAAATGATCAACATCACAGGCCTTTGAAGCTTGTTTTCTCAGAAAGGATAATAGGACGAGAGCCCCACATAAGAACGGCTATTCCAAGAAAACGGCTGGGCGAAATTTAATCCGGTTAACGGCTTTTGATTCGTTAATGTCTGAACTGCAAAAACGATTCAGCGATTTTCTAAATTTTGCTTCGTTCTTTTTCTATGAAATGAAGAAAATGAACATCCTGAAAATCAAAGGGAAAATTGAAACGTCAAACTTTGAGGATGGATAACAGAAAAACGAAACCAAACATAAAAAATCGCAGGATCGTTTTTTGTTGCCAATATGTCAGGATTAAGATACAAGTGTAATTATGATTTTATCACAAATAATTAGTGACTTATATCGACATTTATGGGGTGGATGCTTTGCGGTCAACTTTCAATTGTTTATTCAACAATTAACATCACAGACACCCAAATACGGAACATATAAATTCTTTGGAGTATGACAAGTACACACATATATGATATGTTATCCTAACGCAAATACATTTTGAGCTAGGATTGACTAAAGTGGGATTTATTTTTGGTGTCTTACCTGTCCTTAACAGTAGATAGCCCTGTAGCTGATGATACTACCGTTTATTTAACAGTAGATAACCCTGTAGCTGATGATACTGCCATTTATTTAACAGTAGATAGCCCTGTAGCTGATGATGCTACCGTTTATTTAACAGTAGATAGCCCTGTAGCTGCAGCCGAATCACTTAACTGTGATCTGTCTGAAATTGAACAATAGTCTAAAGATTGGTCAGTTACTTTCAATGCTTCCGATACCGAATCTTTGCTTGTTTCTCGTAACGTTACATCTATTCCCAATCCACCCATTACCTTTCAACGTCATGTGTTGGGAGACATGAATAACCATAAACACCTTGGTATAACTCTGCGCTCCGATTTAAGTTGGAACGACCATCTCAGAAATTACATCTAAAGCTAACACATTGATTAATATAATGAAGTGTTTAAAATTGACTTTGGACCGTCTCACGCAAGAAATTGTTCCTTTTTCATTAATTCGATGTATCCTTATACATGCTAGCCAAGTGTAGAGTGGCTGTACTGAATCTGATGCTAAAAGACTCGAGACTGTTCAAATTGATGCTGCTTGCATTGTGACTGGCGCAATGCACAGTACCGATATACACAAATTATACGAAGAACTTGGCTGGCAATTATTGTCTCAATGGAGAGAGACAGGTAAGTTAATTCTCATATGTAAGAAAGTGAACAACCTTGTTTCCGAACCCTTATGTTCTGTAGTTACTGCCAATGATGCGACCTTTTTCAATACTCGCCGCCCTTTCAATTGTGGCCATTTTCAGGCTCGCACCGACTTGCTGGACAGGTCTTCCTTCCTTTTGACTGTTAGACTATGGAACCAGATCCCAATTGAAATTCGAAATTCGCCTTCTGTTAAAGTATTGAAACGAAACATTTTTGAATCAGTACCTCGGTCAACTGTTTTCCCACGCGTCTCAGCTTGGGAGCTAGTCCGCTTTATCATCACTTATTTAAAATTGGGTTCAAGTCATCACCTGCTTGCACTTGTGGCTCACACTTTGAAGATACATTTCATGATGATTTCCTCTGTTTGAAATGCAGAAACTCAAGATTAACACTTCATACTAAGTTATTCTTCTTGCTGATTTCACTCTTAGAACATTTTGTATGGTTCAACACAATGCCCTTTTGCGGAATATTGAAATCTTTTTGCTGCAATGCACGAATATATATCAGCTACAAACCGCTTCAAGCCTACTGGTATTGGCTAAATAACTTTGTTCCCTTATTTCAGGTTCAAATTTCCAGGCTGTATCTCACTTTTGTGATTGCTCAAATCCATACTTTAATCTTGAAAGAATCTACACCGCAAAAACTTCCCTCTATTTGTCTTGACCATATTGGCATCTCCTTCACTCGTACCATGTGTCTAGTCAGTTATATGCTCTGTCCTTTCCTTATAAGAGGGATATATAGGGCAATGCTCTTTTTTTCTAATTGTGGAAAATTTATGCAAAATATGTTTGGATGTTAATCCAATAAATATGTTTACATTAAGTTAAATTTAATTTTCATTTCAACCCTTTATACAGCTTGTTACTTCCAAGTAGTAATACCACAGCAATAAGAGAGTCTTGCTTACGAAGACTTCCCTTACGATATATATATATATATATATATATATACAAACATGCTTAAACTTCCGGATATTGACAAACATTAAGGATTTTGAATTTGTTGCTTTGAAATAATATGCATCAAAAATTCTGTTCCCCGCCTATCTTGTGTTTTCTGATTGTCTCGGGGTTTACTTAATATTTGCTTTTAATGTTAAAGAAAGCAGCATGCAAAAAAGACTATGACTTTGAAATATTTGCGTTGATCGCACTATTGCACATTGTTCGTGTTAGGTCTATCTATCTATCTATCTATCTATCTATCTATCTATCTATCTATCTATCTATCTATCTATCTATCTATCTATCTATCTATCTATCTATCTATCTATCTGTCTGTCTGTCTGTCTGTCTGTCTGTCTGCCTGTCCGTCCGCCCGTCCGTCCATCTGTCTGTCTGTATACATACGTATTTGTATTTATGTATGTCTGTGTTTGTTGGCTTCAATTGCAAATCATAAAATGTCTTGCAATTAGTCAGAACAATTAGTACTTCCATGATGCCTTGGAACATTTGCTTTCGTTATTGTCTCCAATTGTTCAAATTCAATGAAGTGAAATAGATACCATATCATATGACGTACAGGTGTAACGCAGTTATAGTAGAATGGTAATGCAAGCAACCAATAAGACGAGAACACATCCATAGTGAAAGCAAACAGCATTGCTGCATATTCAGTTTCACATTGGCTCACGTATCATTAGTATTTTTAATATACTTTCTAAAACGCGGATAATTCGAACCAACCAAATGTGTGATTCAACGGATTTGTACAAATTCTGTTGTACCCTTTTTGCAAAAGAGGCTTCATTAATTCATTTGGCTCAGATATACACAAAGACTGATTAAGTGACAGCGTTTAAGTGTAGGACACTCATTCATAAATAAATGCACTTTGTTCCAAAGTAAGCTTGCAAAATCTTTTGCCAAGATCCTTTGAAAATAGGCTATCAGAAACAAGGAAAAGAGTTTCATTACCTCTCATTTAATAATGATCACTGCTTACCTTTTCTTCATAGATCGCAATCAGTCTTTGTCATCACTACTCATACAAGCTCACCAAATTCCCTTATAAGTTTTTTTTCTGAAATATGTTCTTCTACAGACAATAGTCAGCCTACCACAGTGTGTGAAGTGTGATTGCCTGTGCTACTATCGAAATCATTTTCATCGTCGGTATTCAACCAACATATCATTTATGTTTACGGTTTTTTTTCATACCATTGGTTTATTTTACGTGTCTTCCGTTGTTCCCTACCTGTCGAGAAGAGTATTCTTTCATGCACTCGACATTATATGTAACTTTGTAAACTCATCCAAAATAGAAGCGAGGCTACTTCCTTTTGAGCCGCCTGTTTCGTGATCGGTGGCCCAAACCGTTAGGAATTTATGACTCGCTGGATCCCTAGACTACACATCCACCACCATTTTTATGTTTTCATTCCTTTCTTCCTTCATTGAACCACCATTACGACTTCGAAAATGGTCATAATCAAACATGGATGACACTTCCAGACGAAAGTTTCGCATTAGGATAAGAGGATGAATTCCAAATCATGACATGAATTTTGAGTGATATAAACTTGCTTGACATAAATTCCGGAACCTTCATATTTTTTTCTTTTGTCTAAATAAAAAAAAACAACAAAATATGACCCGGATAAACACTGACATAAATCCAGACTGTGGGATCACGTTCCCCATCAATCATCTGATTGTTGTCAGTTAAAGGTAAAAAAGATATGGCTATATACGTTACAACATCATTTCTAAAATAAAAACAAAAAGGCCGTGAAAGTCCTTTGCCCAACCACCTTAAGATGAACACACTGAAATGGATCTATAAACTTCAGAATGAAATCAAGGTCACCTTTGCTGAAGACCATCATCTCTGTTCCTAACCTGAGTGTATCAACTTGTGTTCATCAAATCATCAACTCATGCCTTTCCAGGCCTTGGGCGCGGAGGCTTCCCGTCAATCTCAACCAGCGCATCGGTTTTTTTGTTTTGTTTTTTTGTTTTTAAACTATCATATTTTGACAAACGCCTGCATAACTAGCTTTGGTATCTTCTTTTCAAGCATATCGTAGCTTATAAGCAACTTAAATCTTTACTCTTTTCTTTACTTACGTTTGTTTGTTTTGAGACTTGAAATTCGAGTGGCATAACCTTTAGATTCCTTCGTAAATTGAGCGGCAGCTTTACATTTTGGCCACTAGATGGCTATAACACATGTCGAAACTTCACGAAAAAAGGTGTGCAAAGGTTGTGTCTGCCAAAGTCGCAACTTCGGTCAGTCTTGTGATTTAAATGAAATCATATACAAGGAAACAACAATACAAGAATAAAATCTGGTACAAACGAATGAAAGTGTGTGTGTGGTGGTGTTAAACTGAAAGTGCCAATGGCAAGCCCGACCTCCTCACATCACTGCAAAACTAAAATCAGGCCCAACTAATTATAAAATGTATGGATTGCACAAACCTTCTGGTACAGACATAAAAAGTACAATTATACATCAAACCTGGTATAGAATTGGGACCACACAGTCAACGCAGCCCAACCTTTCATGACCACACTTGATGGTAGCCCCGAGAGACCCTCGTCTGGCGCCCCCCCTGCTCTCTGTCAGCTCAGGGTCAGGCCCCGACTCAACTCCACTTCTCCCAGGTAGTTGACTCTTCTATCCGAGATCTTTCCTGCAATACGGCATAACAAAACAATATCCACCCACCGTTTGTTTTCATAGGGTAGTGGCGCGGCGTGAGCAGTATAATCAATATGATTCAGCAAGATCAAAAGCAATATTCATCTATACATATTAACCGTATAATTCGTCTCTTTTGGCCCCCATGACGGTTGACAAATAATGTCTGTGCACATGCGTGACAGAAAAGATGCAAAAATCAACCTACCTACGTTTGCTAGGCGTGGCACACAAGGCTGCACAGAGGAGATGCTTTACCTAATGCAGGCAATTGCTTTATCTAATGCAGGAAGCAAAATTACATCGTCGTGAATAGATTAAAGTAATGTAAATTCAAAACTATTATAATGTTTGTCAGAGATATAAAGATATTAGAATTGAAACTGCAGCAGAATATGTCAATCACAAATTGAACGATAGTAAATAGAGATATCAGAAAATGCTCTCAAAGGATGACAATTTCTTAGCCTTCTCCCAACAGGATATGGCAAAAGTGACAGTTCTGGTGTTCCCTGTATTTCTCAGGTAAGACATTAGCAAGATCTATGTTTGTAATAAAATGTTGAAAAAAGTGAACAAGTTTCAATTGTCACTTCAAGTATAGTATTGCATCTACCTAACATTATGTTCAGGGTGACATAGTGGGAATGGTGTACCCCCATGCCTGTTACTGTACATGCATTTCTTAAGAAAGTTCCATTCTATTCATCAATTCAGATTTTTTTAAATCTAACATATTTATCTGATCATTAAGTGATATTTGCTGCAGTGTAGCGAAACCTTATTTTAAAATAAATCCCTATTTTCATCCCCCCCCCCCTTGCCAAAACCATCACAAAAAGGATTTGCCCACTAAGAAGCCTCATGGCAGGCCAGCTCAGCAGATGAAACAATCCTCTTGTTAAAACTGCTGCAATTATGGGTGGTGTCGATGAAGACACTAAATAAATCGCATACAACACTCATGATGGCCTTATTTTTTTTTCATTCATGTGGCCTCTTGATAAATCTCATAATGCAGCAATTAATTCTTTCTAACAAGATTTATTTATCGTTGGAAAGAAACAACTAAACGCGGTAATGCTTTTATTGGCAACTCAATTTGGACAACTTGCATAAACAGTGGTACCTGTCTGGAAAAATCCCTGCAGTGAGAGACCTCTAATCTTTTTAGGAGCATCCAATTGAGATACTACTCCATATTTTCCATGTTACTGTTCTTCTATTGAGAGACCACCTGTTTTTTAAAGATTGGTTTGAGTCCTGATGCAGGTGTGGTTCCAAAAATGAATCATTCAATGTCAGTGGAATTATTTCACAGTTATCTTTCAATGTTCCGCTAAGACAATATACTTACCAATTGAGAATATAGTGGAAAAAGTTAATAAAAAAATATCTGGATGAAAATGTTGCATTCTTTCATTAAAGCCTTGCATACAACAATGGAGTATTTTGTTAGGCTCAGTCCAAGTTTCAGGTTGACAAAGGTAGATTCTGCTGGCGTTAACCATGGAAATTATTTGAAAAAAAAAGTTTATGCCAACTGCGGTGCTTTTAATGAACAAGTTGCATGTTTATATCATTTTTAATATACTAGATAAAGTACTTTTCCATTTGTGATTACAAATGGGCAGTGCAGTTTGGGTCTAGGATCACCGAAGCTTGTCAAAGAGAGTCTATGGTGGAATACATTGAAGTGCCAGAAGACAGTATGTGTTTGATGGCAATAGATGTTGTGCACATCTGAACAAGAGAGTGTGCAATTCAACTAAAAAACAAAATCGAATTGTCAATTCGTCATGAACTTTTGCTCTTTATTCATCATGTTTTCGTTCTAAATAATTTTGATATATACAAAGTTAATATGGATATTTAACACTATTATGAGAATTACAAAAATATATAAAAAATAAAAAATATATGTAATTTAAGCCATACCCTGACTGGCTTGTGACAGAGAACAGAGAACTTCATGCTACATTATTCCCACAGTTACCATTGGATAATGAAACCCAGAGCAGTCATCACGGCAACTATGCAAGCGGGAACGCAATTCTTACCACTGTCAGTGAACAATGATCCACACAAATTCTTTGTTCTTCCCTTTGACAACATCAGTGTGTACCGGCTACTGCTGAGTCTATCTATTCTGGTCATGTATCAATTAATCGTGGACCAGTCAGACATAATTTGTTGACAGCGCTGCAGGTGTGAACGCAAGAAATCCAAAATGCCAATGTGCATTGTGTCAAAGTGGTAACAACCAGAAGTAAAGCAGTGAATTGCAGCTTTTGGCACCAGATGACTCGCATAAAGTGGGCTAAAAATACACTATTTGCTGATTATGACACGCAATGCCACATACATATCTTTAATATTTGTATGTCAATATTATAAACTGCTTTTTTCCTCGAGGTCTGTGATATACATGTATATATATATATATATATATAATATATATACAAGGATGTCCCCATTAGTAAACAACCAAGGACTCAATGGTAAGAATCGGTGCATAACAATTTAATATCTTCATTCACTCTTTTTTTTAAGTCCAGGTAAAAGTGAATGTGATTTTCATATTTTATTATATACTTTAAAGCTTCGTTCTATATACACATGCAAGAAATCTCGGACAGAGGTGCGTGAAAACTTACATTCACAAATTCAGAGATATGAATGTACAAACATACCTTGCATACATGTTACTGCCGTCACCATATATATATATATATATATATATATATATATATATATATATATATATATATATATATATATATATATATATATATATATATATATGTATGTATATATATATATATATATACATATATATATATATATATATATATATATATATATATATATATATATATATCTGTATAATTTCTGGGAAAGATATTTTCAGGAAGTGTGTGTAACATCATGAAAGCAAATATGACTACGGTAGTGGTTTCTTGTAATTTACAACACGTATGAGAGAACTGCATAATGTTTTAAATACGTTAAGCTTAATTAAAAGATGAAAACTCGCAGTATATAACGAGTTGCCAATGGTTATTTTGCTTGACATAATTATCCAAACCAGATCACTTTTGAAACATGGTGCCAAAATACTGAGTATGACTTTGGTGACAAGTTTACAAAGAAGCATAACCATGGAAACATCGTAGTGTTAGCAACGCTTTGGAAAATGGCACATGTGTGAAGTATTTAGGAATAATATGGGCTTGGTATGTCGAAATTAAACTACAGATGTGATATTAAAGTATATATGCTGTGATAAGAGCATTGGAGAACAAGGGGGCACAAGGAGGGAGAAACGTAAAGTGAGAAAGATGTGAAGATGAGAGAAATGAAAGAAAATAAGAAGGAAGACAAGACATAGAAAAGAAAAACGCGAGAATAAAAGAAAGAGTTTATGGAAAAGTAAAAGGCCTGTGTTGACACACAAGTATTATACATAATCAGACAGGCATAAATTTGGGACAGTGCAAAGCAATGGCTACACAATGTTCAGAGTCAAGGTCCATCTGTTTTTATTGTATGAAATGTCATACACATTGTAATTTATTAGGGAGGACCCTGAGGAAGATAAATTTCTTTATCTGGCTGCCTTTGTACCAACAACTTTAATCTGACAAACAGGGCCAGCCTACAGATGACTTAACAAATCTCAAAACTGGTTTAGGCCGAAATTTAAGAGAATATCAGAATGTTTTGGTTATATAGCCCTTTGTTAAGACTGGAGTTGTAATATCGTATTGCTATATAATTTAATGTGATTCACTGGATCGTAATATCTTAATATGTAATTAATATGTATGATAATATGGAAACCATAACATCTGGCAATATGATGTAATACTGTCTTATTTTGATAACATGTGTCAAGCATACCAATCTTGCACAAGGGCACGTCCAAAAGTGCGAGTCAAAATAAATAAATTGATTCACATAATGATGACAACGATGATGATGATGATGATGATGATGATGATGATGATGATGATGATGATGATGATGATGATTATTGCACAATCTGCGAACATATTTTTATATACTATGAAAATATAAACTTTCCTGAGGTTTTTCCTTTTCGTAAATCTTCCCAAAGTAATACAGTTCTGTTACATTGAAAACGTCTAATTGTTTCAACGTTCTGAAAAGACATGGCAACAAACTGCATGTAAACACAGGGGCCGTCTTGCTTAATGCTCACGGAATAATCACTGCATTCCATTTTCGGGTATATAGCAAAATTGACCTGCACTAATGTATGCATTGTTTTGAATTATATTTATTGACACTGTAAAATCAATACTATGTGTACTGAAACTTTCAAAATCAATATGCTAGTAGTCCTCTAAGCGACAGGTATTTACTAGAACAACTAACCTGGAAACACCAAAGTTGGTGTTCCAAAATGCCAGATACAGACTCGATTTGTGGAATCTGAACAGTGAAATTAAAAATAATTAAAAGAGTAATGCATCTGCCTGTGGCCAAACTTGATGCCTACAAACAGGTCTCCATGGGGCCCAGGCATGCGCACCGGCTGACTCATACCCATAAATGTGTGGGTCATCTTAGGACAACCACATTAGCTGACATCATTTTACAGGACTGTTACACCTTCGCTTCTATGCTCTCTCTCTCTCTCTCTCTCTCTCTCTCTCTCTCTCTCTCTCTCTCTCTATCTCTCTCTGTCTTTTCGTTTTTCTTTTTTTTTTTGGCACTTAATTTCAAAATTGATTTTTGATTTCAAATTTTTGGGTGGAATAGGGCCTGGTCAATATGCCAACAAAAAAAAAACTTGCCTCAGTTCCTCAAAGCAGCCAAGCTCAGGGCAAGTAGGCTAAGCGAATGCTTACCCCAGGAAAATCCATCAAGTGGGTAAGCCAGCCTTGGAAACTGTGACCACCGCCAGCACATTGGTTGTCTAGTTAACATATGATGAGCCCTTGGATAGTAACGACCAATACCTTGATTCTAACAGTATGTGTTTATATGTAAATACCAAACATGGGCCTGCAAAAGCGGCACCTTGCTATGCAACACAGGAGGTGATGTTTAGGGTACTGTCAAGGCCAGGGTTTCTGTGGTTTATCTTCACAGCTTTACTCTTATTGTGGCTGTTCCTTTACTTCGCCCGTGGTTAAAAGGAAGGAATTTTTTACCACAGGTAAATGGACAGATGCAATGTTGAAGAAGCAGTGTTCAGGCATGTCAACCTTGAACGTCATGGCAATGAGGCCCTAAATGTAATCAAATGCAGAACAAACACCCATCAAGCCACTGCTAACCACATCACAAAGGTGGCTCTTAGTTATGATTTAGAGTTCAGGATGAAAAAGGCAATGTCCTGGAGATACCTTTCAACATTATTGATGGCAAACTGTACTATTTGGTACTAATTCCAGCAGGGCTCCGGCAAATTTCAACAAATCTAGACAAAATCAACCCCTGTCACTCATCACCCCTCAGTACTAGGCAGCACCCCTTCCATGGCTTAGATGCAACAACAGGCGCAGCAGGGCATAATAAACCAGCGGGAGTGTGCTTAACTTTCAACCATGGAAGGTGCAACAAGAATCCCGGCCATTTTGCCCACAAGTGTTCTACATGCTCCCATTCCAACAATCCTCAAATCAGATTTTTTCTGCAGCCACTAGTTTGATGCCCCAGGAAAGCAACACTCCAGGCAAAATAGCGGAACTGAATAGGCTACTTGCACTGTACCAGGAAAAAGCAGTGGCCAACAGATTACTTTGGGATTTCCTGAAGGTTTCATAATAGAATACACAGATACACGGGCACCAGTCAATTGCAAAAATACGTCATCGCTGAAACTACACATTCAAGTTGCAAACCAAAAATTTCCAGAAATTGGCATCTCTCTAATTTACTGGTTGCAAAGATGGGCTGCCAGCAGGCACCTGGAATTCCCTGGAGTGAACACACTGTGTTAGTATCTGTGGTGGCTTGATTGAGGACATCAAAATTGAGTTCTGTGTTGGTCGACCTACTACATCTGGACATTGTCATCATTCACTTAGACACAAACAACCTACTGAGGACAAACGGCTGTGTTATACGGGTACACTTACTGGGCTGGTTACAAACCCAAGTACCTACATTTATCATGGTTTTTAAGTCATAACTTCATAAGGTACCCAGTCCTGTTGACCCCAAACTGAAATTATGTTTCTATAATACTGCTTCGCTGCCTACAAGGTGTGTATATACCAATTATTCTTTGGCCAATTGGTGTCCACATTTCCAGTATTTTACAATATGAAATGTCCAGAAATAAATTGATACAATACGGCTAACTAGCTAGACACAGGCTACCTACCAATCTTCATATCAACTGAAAAAAAAACTAGTAGCAAATAGTACACCAAAACCAATAACGCTACACATACAGTATGTATCTCTATATACCTTATGTATATATACTTTATATATATATATATATATAGACACATACATACATACATACATATACTGTTTGTTGATTGTGATGATTAAATTGATGTGTATCTCACCTGATAAACTGAAACTATAAGAATCGCCTGGAATTATCGTCTAATGCAACATGCCTTGTACAAGATTACTTGATTATTTGATGCCCGTTGTTTTCATGCAAACACTTGAATTATTTTTACAGGTTATCGTGATTAGTGCTAACTAAGTTGTCATGCTGTGAAGAGTTGCAATATATTACAAAGCATAGCATTTTACGCTACTGGCCAAATGAAGTCTCCAGTAAATGTGAAAAGGTAACACAGCAAGTGAAAAACATGGCTATGAGATGTATTGGCTGCCGTCAATGGACAACCGAGGAAGTCAGGAACAGCCTTTCATCTAAATGATCCCTATGGTTATAAATGGACAGTCCATTGCTCTACTCCGATTAAAATCTGTGGGTTTTTTTACCGTGCTTTAATCTGCCCATGATAAATGTTCACATAATTAATTCTGCATATATATATATATATATTTATATGTATCTGGACGGTACAGACAGTATTACATATATATTTATGCCATCTTTTAAAGTAGGCAACATTTTATCAGTGTTTTACAATCGCAAACAGATTGCATATAGCTTACAGTACGAACTACAGGATCTTAAGCTTGATAGCTTTCAGAATATGTACAGGTTGTAGAACCTTTCGTGAGGGTTCTATGTATAGTTTGGCCATTTTTGTACGTTTGTCTTAGCATGTCATATATTCTCCAACAGCTTTGAATGCTTATGCGTGTAATTCATATTTATTGGTACCGTACCCTAGCATCATTTGAAAACTTTATGGGTCTAAAATTAAGTTTAAAGTAAATGACAAAAAAATGCAGGAATGCCAATTCCCAAACATAATTCATCATTGCTATGGACATGCTAACCCGTCATCCACAGATAGCAACACATACATACAATAATGTAACTTTGCTTCGGTAGACTTTTCACGAAACTTGTTTTATTTTGACATTTATAACTTTTTACCCAGTGTTTATTATATGTAACAATGCTGTCCGTTTTTCTATGTGGTTTTGCCAAGCTAGAGGATTTTGCCTAAGAAAGCCACTTGATTTTAGCGCTTTATTTAAAGTAATAAGCAATGGCAGAAATTAATCTAAAGCGACTTAGTGTGTTCACTTTTCTTTATGGATGACTAAGTGGCTCATGACCACTTGGCATTCGGTAATTGACTACTTTCTTGTCAACGTGGGATCTAGTAATTTGAAGCCCATGCGTCACACCTTGGTAATTTTTAGGTTTCCCTTGTATTAATCATTGGTTGAACGTATACACACCACAATCTAATAAGAGGAAAAAGGCAACAACTGTGCTGTGAAGGGCAGTAAGGTTTTATGTGTTGCAGATTTGTAGCTGCAAACTATTCCAATTTGGTGATCAGGCAGCATACATGCAGCTCTGCAAGTACTGGTTGCCAATGCTTACTGAATAATCACTGTGCGAACACTTCTGTGATTCCTCACCATATCCATATAATGATGTAAAATGTTAAATGTTACTGTTAGATACAGGCACTAGTCATGTGTTGATCTCTATATTCTGCTATAAAACATCACTTTTTGAAGCCATGTCTTAGTGACATGAAATTGCATACAGCAAAATTCCTGAAAACTATCAAAACTGATGTCATATTTTGCCAAAATTCCATGCAGACTGACATCCAAGCTTTGACCTTATATGCACAAATCCGCAGTTAAAATTTACTATTTACCAGGCAATTCGACACACAAATGCAAGTCACAATCATGGTATTTCATACTAGATGTTTGACATTGGCAAATTGCACAATGGTAAACATGTTAGTAGAACCAACACTATCATGTATTTTTATGTGTGAGTCTATTCTATGGTAAATTGCTACAAAAACAGTTTGCCTTAGTACAGACAATTATTACCTGGGCTCAAATATTGTGTTTAGGAAAAAGCAGACCAACATTACACTATTTGCCAGTGAATACATTTGTTGCAACTAATACTGCAAGTACAGAAAACATGTGCAACTCAGATCAAGTCTTGTCATCATCTCATGCTACTCCAGAGAAAGAAACCTACAAAGTATCCAGATATAAGTGTCATAATCTAGACATGGACCAGCTAGTGATCAGCTTTCATGAGTTCAAATACTTGTCATTCTCCGTAGGCAGCTGGTGGTGGGTGAAAAACAATTTTACTCTTGGTAAACTGCTACTTGATGCAAGTGGTAATAACACAGTTGAATATTGCTTCAAACTGACAAGATTGTATGAGAAAATCCTGGGAGTTAAAAGGATATCAAAGGATACAGTTTGTAAAACTTACCGGAAGTCAGTCATTCAAGCCTTGTACAACAGTGCATTTCGCTCCACATTTTCTCTTCAGGAGACCCACAAGATTGCATTTCTAATCACATTGACCATTTGGTTCATTCTTACTGTGTTAGGTGTATTGGGTGAGTAAGCCTCCCAGTTCTCTTCTGTCTAGTCATGAATGCGGGATTGGTTGATTGTCTCATTTTATTTGTGTTCTTTGTCTTGAAAAATTAGCTTTCCAATCTGCTGAGATTTACAAGCAATTTTTAAGTAGGGGCAATACATAATATAGATATGGACCGGTGTTGGAACAGTGCCAATAGTTTACACTGAGGTACCTAAATTTTAAGATGTTTGTGACTAATCTGTGTGCACTATGTTTTATATGCAAATAACAAGTTCTCTTTCTGGCCATATTTCTATTCATTTGCAAGATATGCAACTCCTATCTTATTTGTTTGGATTTTTTGAATATTTTTTATTGTATGGACTTGAGATGATATCAAGATCTAATTTCATGCTATATCATATTTTCCATGTCATAATGTCAAATAAAAATTTCAACAAATAAATAAAGACAGCACGGGCGTGTTGATTATTTATTTGGAAGTCAGCAGGGAAAATTGAATTTTAAGACTACGAATTACCCTTGCCTTACTTCATTATGTATAATGTGCCCTACTTGCTGATCATTCTATGGTCAATCACATGTGTAACTGGAATGAGTTAGATATTCTGGCAAAAACGACTTTATGTTTCAGTTCAGTCCATTACAATACATGTAGGGATCCTTCGTTTTTCACAGCTAAGGAATTCAAATTTGGTACCTCAATTTTAAAGGACAGTCTGCCCGTTTATTCATGCTTCAGGTATGCATTTCCTTTTGAGCTCACGACGGTACATGCTCAGCTTTCAACTGCTCGTACGTATCATACCTGACCCATGCAATCTTATGTGCGTTGTTGTAAAACTAATTGGGCGACTAAATAGTTGCCAGCTATCATGCAAAATTTGTATGAAATCTAAACACCATGTATATATCGCACAAAGATATAAATGTCACATAGTCAATATGTAGGCAAGCAATTATGTCTTCTCTTTGGCAATTTAAAAATTGGAAAGTACTTTACAAGTTGAAAACCAAACCTCGTTATTATTATTTTTTTAAGTTAGTGCTGAAGTTGGTGGTTGAGTTGATGGGCAGGACTGAACGCTACAAGCTGCATGTATTGATATAGATGATTTTGAGTGAGTTCATAAAGAAATGGTCATAACAGATTGCACAAAATTCCCCAGTTGATATTCAACAGGGCTCCAGAGACAAAACAGGAACTAAAGCAGACACTGGGGTTACAAAGGGGTTTGTGATCTCAAAAGATTTGGAGAAAAGCTTTAGTAGGGTTATGTCCAAGAGACTTTCCATTGCTTCTTAAGCATACAAATCTCCGTGTTTTGTCCGCACAACATGAATATGGAGCTTCGTTTGCTGTGGAGCAACGGTTTTCTGCGAGAAATATGAACAGGCTTTGAACCAGATCAGAGGACAAATAGTCTCATATTTAGCTCTATTCAGATTTCCAAATTCATCAGAGGGAACGGGTAACTCGTTCCTTTGGACACAAGTAAAGCATATGGGATTATGGGGAGATGCTATATGATAAAAACTAGACGACTACGGATTTATAGAAACTGTCTGGAGTATAGCAAGCTTTATTTAAGGATGTAGAATAGAGACTTTTCGGAAGTAAAAAAGTGGAAAATAAATCCTCTAAGGATGTTGTACACTTTAAGACTTTTGTCTATAAATGATTGATGTATGTCTATAATTGCCATCTAACACCTTAAATAGTATGTATTTTCTGCAGGAAACCATAAGATAAAATCTGAGTCTGACATTGAATATAAAATTTTAATATTTCTATTGATGTATATATATTTTGATTTAAATTCTGAATAATTGAAAATAGGGTTTTTCAAAATCATGCCAGTTTTAGCTTATAGTGTCAAATGAAAAAAACAGACAACTTTCTCTAAAATCGTATTCTTAAAAGGGTTTTGCTTGAATATGATTACTGTCTTGTTTGTTGAAAATTTAAATTTCAAACTTTTGCAAATTTCTAACAAAAATTCTGATCCGAAGGATACAATGCAGTTAATCTCCAAGAAGTGTTCCTTTTATATTTCATGTTCTGCAAATATGGGTAACATAAAAGTTTTCCGTTAAGCAATGGAAATTAAATTTCTTGAAACTCACAGAGATTTTATTACTTGAAACAGCTGAATCAAAATGTAAGCTTTCAGAAGAAAATACATTTTATGTGATTGTAAATTAAAAGTCTAGTGTACATGAGGACATGTTAGAAGCAAAGTCATGTTTTCTCTGCATAAGTTGCGGTGAAACTGTACCACGTCTTTACGCGTAAAATGAACCCTTTTTTCACATATTAATTTTGCTCAGTACACTCAATATAATCAGCTGAAGGATTGTGAGAAGGGAACAATAAGAGAACATCTTCAGTTTTAATTGCTACAGATGCAAACACCAGAAGCTTCGGAAATTCAACCGCCATGGGAAGGGAAATTGACTATGAACCATGGTGTAAGGATATAGGTGTGATGTACACCCATAATAGCATAATGGCGAACACAACTGTCACAATCTATAATAGGGCAGAATCATTTGTAGCGCGGTTTCTATGTTGCTAGGGCAGAGGGGTTAGCAGGCGCAGCAACCATTATAAGTGAACTTGACAAGATTGTAGAGAGTTTGGAAAGAAATATATTTGAGGCACTGCAAAACAGTTAAGTCAACTTGAACTTGGTTGGTATTTTTGGAAGATATTAAGAGGTGACATCTCTTATCGGGTCTCTCATGGCTCTGTCTGTGCTTCGGGGCAGGTACAGGACATGAGGAGTGCCTTAGCTGTACAAGGAAAGGAAATTAGGGGGGTTTGAATATACAGAAGGAATTGGGGGGGGGGGGGGTAACTGCCCTTCACCGCTTTGTAATAATAGTATGTGGTTTACTTTACACCAAGGCTGTAGTCTCAAGAAAAGTTGGAGTTATCTGTGATGGCATACCATGACATACTCAGTTCTGTTTTTATTCTGGATCTCCAATGGGCCATCTTTTTGCAGGACCATGGCAGGCCACCAGAAGACCTCAAAATACTATTATCATTATTATGACTTATTGCGAAGCAATCTTAAGGTAGCGGGGGGGATTGAGCTATAACGGCAAAATCGTGACCCGACAGAAAATGAGTTTTTTCCATTTCCGTAAAGTTTGGCACTTTAACTTTCTTGTCACCAAACATGAATACTAAAAAAGCAAAATTTATGTGATAAAAAAGGAAAAAAACATGACCATGTTTTAGCTGGCTGCAGCATGAGCATGTCTGTTTACAAATGTATGCTAATTACTCCGCCAAAGTTTGAATAGCAGTCGGCTGCTTTCCACAATCCACGACCGTAGCAACGACAAGCGACCAACTGTGACATTTTGAGGTGCGCTGCTACCAATTCTTGCATAAACTGCTTGACAAGATTAGGACTGATTAATTGGTTTGTTGTGGTGATCAAATGGCCATGTAGATAATTAAATCGATGGGCTCATGTTTTCCTTCTCAGAGTGTGATACAAAAATAAAAAATAAAAAATAAGGGACGATAAAAGATGGCGATTGTCACAACGGCACCTGGCGATGGACGTGAGCCTCAGTGTGTTTTCAATAAAGGCGATTTCAACCTATGCGTAAATCGTTACTCAGAATCACGGCATTGTATACATTATAAAGGCTTACAACCCTTTCTACAGTCTTGCCCTATCCAAGACCAATTTGCTTTTAATGTTTACTGGCAAAAAATACACATGACGATCGAGGAATCCTAACACTGGACCACTTGGCTATAAATATGCCGCAAACTGTAAAAGCGGGGATTCGATTCAGCGTAAATAATTATATCTGCCTTCAATAATTATATGTGCCTTTACCTGAATGTGAAACGGTGAATAGCATTAAATGTTAACCTTGAATTAAATTTATATGAAGCACACGCCTCCACTAAAACTGGTATCGTCTGTAGCGCTGTCGCATTTTGTGGAACTGGAAGACTGGCACATTGCACATGCACGGACTTGCCCACTTCACACGGGGGTGTTTCGAAGTACACTGAGCGAGGGGACAGAAAAAAAAGCTTTAAAAGTTTGACCATCAGGGGCATAAATAATCAGATTACTGTTAAATGAGTGCGAAAAGCGACTCTGCACTCTGCCTTTAGCTGGTTGATCGGTCATATAAAATTATTTTGTCTTTGTTTGGCATGTTCCGATACCACTCGCCCGCACTCACCCATCAGGAAGTTTCGGTTTTGTGTCTCGATCAGTTTACTGCAGTTCAAGGGTGAGCCTACTATCTTTCAGTGGGCTAGTTATCTCAACAAAATAAAAAATATATTACATGAATGGCAAGGTTTCGAATGGCAATATGCGAGAAAAACATGGCAATGTGAATGGCATTCTTTATCACAAGGAAGGCGCTAATATGTTGAGGAACCAATGAAATAGGCTTGGCGTATTCTATTGTGCTCCCGGCAACAACAAAAAACAAAAAACAAAAAAAACAAAAAACAAAAAAAAAAAAAAAAACCCGCACAAGCCAAGGCCACGAAGAACACACCCCCTCACGATGCCCATCCCTTTCTCAATTTTGTGGGAATTGGAAACTTTCTTGACTGCCAGACAGACTCGCTCTGCGTAATTGTTAAATTGCGCTTGAAGTGCGTGTCGCCAGGTAAGGAAACACAGTCCGTCTTGGCAGGCAAGAAAGTTTTACCCTTGCGCACGAAGTGTAGCGTCATCACCTTCTGCAAGGCAAGAAAGTAACTTTTACCGTTGCGCACGAAGTGTAGCGTCATCACGTTACATCTGAGCGTGGTCTGGTGCATTATATTGATCTATGTAACCGTCAGGGTCTGATGAAAGACTACTTCAGCAAATCAATGGATTAGGCTATTCAATCTAGCAGTGCAGTTTCATCACCAATACAACGTTGAAACTAATGGATTCTCAACACATATAAACCGTTCGTTTTTTTTTTTTTTGTTTTTTTTTGTTTTTTTGGTTTTTTTTTTGTTTTTTGTTTTTTGTTTTTCTTTTTTTTTGTGTGTGTTTTGTTTCTTCTTTGAAGTATAATTTATCCTGGGAGTGTTTGTTTATCAGTAGCAGGACTATTGTCTTAAATGTTACGTCACGATCATCCATGTTGACCGCCTATCTAGCATTTATAAGCTACATTCAGAACGACATAGACCTCTCTCCGGCAAGTTGTTCTTTGATCCAAGGTGATGAGAAGTGAGTGAGCAACCTCTGCCTACCGGGCAGCCTTCTGAGCAGAGCAAGCTGTGAAACTGCAACCCGTTTGTTCAAGCGGCGCCACATGCAAACAATGTTGCTAGGGTCAAGGTGATGGCACCTTCGGGTCACGTGGCTAATCCGCTTTCGAATCCCCCTTTGAAGCTGTCCCATTCGCGTGGAAACCCGACTGACAAGCTTTTGAGTGTGGCTGCATTTGATGTCATTCGGGTAAATAACTGCTTTTTTAAGCCAATAAACATCATTGTATGTTGGAAACTATACATCAAAGATGTTGATTGACCTTTCTTCGAAGTACTGAGACCAAAACGGGCCGAATTTGGAAAGCTGTATTGTCATTATGGCCAACAATGTGCGAAAAAAAGGGCCTCAAATCTTTCAACGCCGATTTCTCGGAATGAAATTTTCTGCTTATGAATCAATTTTGTGGACAGCGTCAATAAAAAGCTAATTGATCGATCTGCTTCAAATAATCGTCTTTTGAAAGATAAATATATTATCTGGGAACCGTTTTTTTTGTTTTCCCGTCAGATGTCCCCTTCCGAGACTTGTGTAGCTCACAAAGTGAAGTAACTGTTGATGTTTAAAATGATGATCAAAGAATTCGATAATTCTGTTATTATGTATTTTATTTGTAAACAAAAAATACGGTTCCTGCATATTGGTCTATACTTTAATATTGCATAGGTAGTACACTTTTGCATCGATTATTGTTAAAGAAATGCTGACAAAATGTCAAATCTGATACCCTCTTGTAAACGGGTGTATAAAACCCTTGAAAATTATCGTATCGATATGAAACTTCTTTCTAACAAATTTAGATGTCTGAACAATGAATAAAATGTATGGTTTTGTGGGTGAAATGTGAAACATAGTTCATCTATGCAACGTCAAAGTCGCGGGACCGCTGCGCGCGGCTCAATCCCCTCCGCTACCTTAACATTTCAAAGAAATTGCATGGTGCTAGCACTTTTACAACCTGAGAAGTCATTCCTGTAATAACATCTTTACCTAACTTGAAAAAAATATTCTCTAATTTAGGAAATATTCTGGCTGTTATGACTGTACTGGGCTTCAAGGACATGAGGACTCCAACGAACATGTTGCTTGTGAATTTGGCATTTTCAGATTTTATAGTGCTCTTATTTGTCTTCCCCGAAAAGGTAATAACCAGGCTTCTATGATCCGAATTTGGTACATGGAAATGTAGGAATATGCAACTATACTCGAGACCGATTTCAGGTCACCCCATTGGTTTAGCATGGATTGCTCTTGATATTATCCTCTATGGGAAATATGTGAATCACATGAACTGCAATGTAACATAGAGAGGCTAGCTAAGCATATACCTGAGCGGCAACACAAAAACAAAATATCATGGAAATGAGAAAACAGGTACAAAAGTGTGAAAACTGTGTCATGCATTTGATAGCTTATGAGCTTTAGAGGAGGCCACTGGTAACACAGTGATCAATATGAACCCTAGCACCCAAGCTGAAGTAACATCTCCCCCAGGATAAAACTGTGGCTTTGCATGCTGTGGCAGCTAATGGTCGACCCTTCCATCTGAAGTCTTGTTCTTCTCTTCCATACCCTTCATTCTTGAAAAAGGTTCCACAATCTCTGTAGCACTCACTTGGAGTCCCCCATCCCCCTGACAACCTCACTACGGGAACGAACAAGCTGCAATATGCCAATGATTCTGCCTCGAATCTGTGTGCTGTGTGCACCACAGTGGCATTATGGATTCACATTGGCAGTGGCCCTGTATAAAGCCAACATGTACACTGTTCCTAACCCACTGTTCGCACATTTGAGGCTGTTATCATCACATTTCCAGGACATTTTCTTTGCGTGTAACTGTGCAGTCATACCCATGGTAAAAACAGGGAAGCCTGCTTCTTTTTTGTTTTTTTAATCCTCTCTGAAAACGGTTTAACAAATTATTGCAAACCACAATACTATAACTTTTATTTCCCTGAGTTTGCCCTGCAATGTGTGTTCGATCCGTTAAAGTCGCAAATGTTTACACATTTCCACATGTAGTGTCATGTCAAAAGGTACAGTGCTATTGTGCAGTAACTAAAAAGTATGTTCTATAAATGTATAACATCAGATTATGTGTGCACCATATAGTTAATGCTGAAAGCACATAACTCCATTGTTCGAATGACTTTCGAATATATTTTAAACCAACTTGACAACAGTGACAAGTTACAGTTGGTCATTTTTCATGCATAATTCAACATACTGACCATGTCAAAATTAAGACCAGAAAGGGTTTACCTCTGCTTTTTGGCACCATAAAAAGTTTACATTTATATTTTAAACCCACAGCACAATCATACATGCATACACAAACACACACAGATGCACACACGGACATGGAACTTGAGGTCATACAAGCACTTTATATGGTTGCAGCCAACAATGACACCTCACATTTTATCACAAATGTGCCCACAATGTCGTCCTTGCAACGGTTTTTTTTAAAATGTTTTTTAAATTCTTTAGTTGCAGTGAAAGTTGAACTTAATAAAAAACTGTTAAGAGTCACTTTAATTGCGCTGTCTCGTAAAAAAGGCAGTGTGCGCCAGCCTGTGTCATGGGCCATAAGGTTAAACAATCAATGAAATGATGTACTTTTGAAAACATCAATTGATAATGCCTATTCATAGTCAGCTCAATGCTTTTGCGAACATTAGATTTATGCAAAAACGAACAGCAGTTTTAGCAGAGATTCCCAGTCTGAATATTTTAAGTCATTTTCATCTAAAGGACTCCTTCCAAATGACAACACATATCTAACGTGCATGAAAGATACTTTTCATCATTTCAAATGCAAAATATCCTGCCTCATGTGGACACAACACACACACACACACATATATATATATATATATATACATATATATATACATATATATATATACATATATATATATACATATATATATATATATATATATATATATATATATATATATATATATATATATATATATATATATATATAAAATATGCCAGTAACTACAAATTCCCTTGTTATCAACTTTCAATAGCCAGTTAAACAGGTATATATAATGATACTGCCTCAAATGCAGGCAGCTGAAACCTCAGTCACAGGTGAATGACATGTATGTTTTACTTCAAAGGAGTTATCCACAATCAGGGAACCAAGTAGGCTGCAGAGAATGCGTAAGAAACGTTTGGATCTGAATCCACGATCAAAGGGGATTAATTCTTCAATTGAGTAAGGTTATCACAGTGCTTTAGTCAACCAAAGAAAACAGACTCAATTGATAAATCATAATCTTCAAACAAAACTTGGCACAGCTTGCTCACTCAGCTCTTAAAGAGTCATTTATTATGTACAATCATGGACATGTATATGTCCATGGTACAACAAAAGGAGTTGAAAGTGAACTCCACTCAAACGAGCATGCTATGCAGTTTGTGGGCCTATACGTTTGCACTTTTTGATCCTGATATTGAACTTAGCATAACTTGTGGCCTTCCGCAAAAACAATTATCAAGTACATGTACATGTATATGTATACGCTTACATCTACATAGAAGCAGATATTCATACGCATGTACACGTTTGCTTTACGTAGAGGTCCCACTAGTTCAGCCACTGCCTAATGTGGACAATTGCTGACGATTTTGCTCAGTCTCAGTGGGGTCTGCAATTGACAGGTTTCACTATATATATATATATATATATATATATATATATATATATATATATATATATATATATATATATATATATATATATATATATATATATATATATTTATGTATGTATATATGTGTATATATGTGTATATGTTTATATATATATATATATATATATGTGTGTGTGTATGTATGTGTGTGTGTGTAATTTTTCTTTTGAAAACATAGTTTTCATTTTAGAAATTAGTGTTATGTCAGGTTCTCTAAATAAAAAAACTTTCCCACCTATTGGAGCTGCATTTATACATGGTCTATGATATTAACAGCCATTTTTTCAATCACCTGATCATGAAACTGCAGCTTTAGATTTGATTTTTTAGTTTCCTTTTTTGAAGCTGTTGCACATTAATTCAGAAACACCAATACACCCAGCATCCAAAAACAAAAATTACATATACTGGATTCAAATCATTTTCGTTTTGAATATTCGATATAAATGTAACATTTTTGCCGCAAGCTGAGTTTTTTTTTTTGGGGGGGGGGGGGCAGTGTATTTTTTGTGTCCGAAATAATATTCTTTTATAGACTTCCAATATATATATATATATATATAGAGAGAGAGAGAGAGAGAGAGAGAGAAAGAGAGAGAGAGTTATTCTGTGTTCTTTGTGATTATTACACGTAGTCGTCTTAAAGTTTCCCCTTGAACTTCTTGATACTACATTTATTAAAGATGAGTCGTTTTTTCCATTCACCATTATCGGTGTAAGTGCAATTTGTTTATCACAGAATACAACCTACATTAATGCATTAGATGGAACATTGGCAAAACCGATCTTTTTCATGTTCGGTATTTACACTTTCTTTGATTCTTGTTTGGTTCAACATTCAACCTCTTTAGAAAATTAAAAAAGAACACGTTTCTAATGACATTTCTGTCCTTTCAAGACCCTTTATGTTGATATAAAAAAATCTAAATATGTTTCAATTGGACAAATGCATCCCGGAGGTCTGCCACAATCACACTGACTGCTATTTTAATATTTAGATGCTTGCAGCAAACGGTCAGAAAAATTGAAGAGGACACGTAGGTGACTAATGAAGTAAACTGCTTGCTGTTGTAAATGGACCAGAAACTGTGCACCAAAATTAGGTTCAGGACGATAACTTCCTACATATACAATTATACATACCAATGCGATAACCAATAAATTTTGTTTCAGTTCCGATGTTTATTATGATGCGTCTTTGCTGTTACAAATGGCTTTCCACTGATATTTTTTTATAATGCTAATTTACTTTTATAAAATAGCTATGCACGTAAGATCACAACAGCATTAAACAATTGGACATTTTTATGAGATTTTTGGTAGTAAGCCTGTGGAAATTTTAAGACAGGTATCTTACCTACTTCATCCAATTTTCATAGACACAAACAAAATATACGGAGATATGTACAAGATGAAAGGCATCAAAACATTTCTTTTGCAGGCTATTGAACACTATTTTGTTGATACAATAAATCTGTCAAATGTCGCTTGTAAGTTTGTGCATTTCGTTCAGTATATGGCATTTGGAACTTCCATGTCCGGAATGGTTGTTATCAGTATAGAAAAGTACGTGTTTGTCCCAAGACACACTAACATAAGTGACGCCTGCTCAATCATTCATATTGGTCTTGTAAATATTACATTTTGAACCCTTTGTACAAATTTAATAGTTATATTATAATTAACTGCTACTGTTTGCAGGGTGTCATGAGCTGCATGAAAATCATGGATTGAGTAGAGTATGAGTATCGCAATTCACGTTCAATATGTACATTGTTTACAGGAGGCAATACCATGATGGACACACTATGCTCCACTTGATATTACAATTGATCACAGTTTCCCTCGCAAACACTATTTAATTTTAATATCCAAAAGGTTAAATTATTTACACACAGTACATATGAACAACAAGGTCAAATGATAATATGATTGATGAAAAATATTATGTAACATCTGAGCCTAGCATTTGTACAAGTTGTACGCGTCCATATATCTAGTGTAACCAGCGTTCATTGGCTGTATGCAGAAGAAAATGAACAGCAACACAGGTAATAACGCAAAGTCCACATGTACATGTTGGCTCTCATTTGTATGAAATGTTTTATTGAGTAAAAAATATCGTTTTCATTAAGATTCTTTCATTAGCAAGAACCAAAGTGAAAGAAAATGTAAAATAATAATACACTCTTTCATTTTCAATATTAGTACTGAATTTCAGGTTTTCGACTGCATAAGAGACTATAAATTAAAATGAAAACCATAAGCCTTGCATATTCTTTCTGTACATATAATTATAATCTGCAAAACTAATGTAGCACTAACATGCAAATAGTACTAATCTTGTCTCTGGCTGATGGCCAAGGTGGTATTCCACATTGGAAATTAGTTTTTAAGTGTAAATCCAACTCGACTAAGCAATGCAAGCTTTTCTTTTTATTTTCATAGATACATGATCATATGCCAGGCAGAGAGGGCTTTGAAATGGAATCCCCACAATCGAATGCAATTGCTTGTTGGCATAATGTGGCTGTCTGGAATAATTGTTGCATTACCAGCAATCTATTTATGGGTATATAAAAATCATTCCTTATCGCATACGTACATACATACATACATACATACATACATACATACATACATACATACATACATACATACATACATACATACATACATATATACATCAGCTACAAATGGAAAGCAGGGAACATATGAAATATCTATAAATTCCTTTGATAGTATAAGTCACAAGTTTATTCCTGACAGTCTATTGCTAAATAATGTTTGATGTGAAGTGTTTTGACCAAGTTGACTGAAATAACGGCCGCAATAAAGGGACGGAGTAAGTTTGCTGTGCTTCTACTGGCATTGTTATAAGATAAACAAGGGAACATTTACTACCCAGTGCTCAGGTTCAAAAATCAATTCAGACAAGTTTCTGTTGTCAATAAAGGGCTTTACACAACACACGTCCAGTCCAAGGTTGAATTATTTCTTCGCGGATCATAATGTATATAAACCAAACCTTTTGGTACTTAGCTGGACTCTAAGCTTTCACTGTGTGGTCTGCTCGATTGTGTGCTTTATATGAGAACACATCTGATTTTGAAGTGGGTGGAAGTAAAAGTTTCTTCTGGGGAATATGTGCCCTGAATGTATACTGACACCAGAAGACATAAAATGCCAACTGTGCCACAAATCCATCCTGTCCTGTAGAGGAGAACGGGGTGGGGTTGATGTGGAAAGTAAGAATGCTTTTCTTGATTAAAAACTTGAGACCACTTTCTCAGGTAAATGTTATCTTGTGTCTAATGATAAGTTGTATTGGTGATAAAGTAACATCAAGTCCGTGCTAACCGTGTACTGTGTACAGACAACATTACCATTTTAAAAGTTTTGGAAAATTTCATGTGCTTGCTTACCTCCACAGGGGACTCGCAGTGTTCAAAAAGCATTTGGACAAATACGCAATTACTGCCATTCTCCCCACATATTCAATGGTAGCATTAAAAGGCTTGCGATAATGCTCTACCCTATTCTTGTGCAAATAACAATACCATTTACGTTGCTGTCAGTTATATACACCAAAATTTGTCTCACGCTGTGGAAAAGTTTACAGGAGTCCTCAAAGATGACACAGACATTTGCAAGGTATACTCTTACTTGTAATTTACTAAGGCATCTGAAATCTATTTCAGAAATAAGGTCTTGTGCAGGCAAACATATAAAAATGCAAAAAAAAATGAGAGAAGTGTACATCCGGAGGTTTTCTGTCTGGTTTCTTCTAACAGATTGACGTCTGTGATTTCATAAAAGTCACGAACTTGATGTTTATTTTCGGGGACAAGTGTACAACCTGTTCCCACTGAAATCACTGGGTCAATTAGAAATTGAAGAGATGCCTTTAGCTGTCCAACACAGAAGGCTGTACTTGTCAATGCATTTTCTTTCATCAGCATTTCATATTCTCTAACTGATATGACATGATACTGGATAAAACGCAGAGTAGTCTGCACAGAGTGGTACAGAGTATTCTACACAGAGTGGCAGGGAGCACCAAGTCTTATATTGTCCGTATTTGCCCGCGTGCCTGTACTCACACATTCAAGGCTTTTTCGCCTTTTTAAGGAAAATAATAGAACAATGCTTGTTAATTGGTTAACCTTTATTATAAAACAAAGTTTTGCAAATTCGACTTGAAATTAACGTCAATGTTATGCATTATTAATGTGACAGGAGCTCCCGTGCCCAAGCAGTTATAAATTCGGATTCAGATTTCCTTTGCTCAACTAATGTTTCAAATTACAAAGTGGATACACATGTAAGCGTTCAGGGAAACTCACTTCATGACAAGAAGATGTTTCTCGTACATGAGCCACCCGAACATACAGTTAAGAATATATAAATAGACAGGATTAAAAAATTGTCATGTATGTACATAAAAATGGCAGACTGGGCATCTGAAGGAATGAAAAACAACAAAAAAGACGATGGCGGAACACCATGATTATAGATTCTTACCATACAGAGAAAACACGTTTACTTTCAGCAGGGAGGTGGAATTTAGAATCTAAATTCCACCTCCCTGCTTTCAGCCAGTAATTTATGTTTTTTTTTACTTTCTTCATTCATAATATTGCGATTCAGTATGTTAAGATTAGCAGTTGGATTGGTGTCATCGACATATAGAATGGATTTATACATATGACTCACCTTTGAAAAATTGCAAATTTAAATAATAAATGGATAGGGACCAGGATTGATCCTTGTGGAACTCCTGTTTCAATATCTTAAAGTTCAGAATTAGATGTACATATTGTTTTCTGTTTGGCAGGTAGCATTTCAACAAGTCAAAGGAAGTATTTCTGACACCATAGTATATAAGTATTTTCATCAAAATTTCGTGATTGTTTATATCAAAAGCTCTTGACAAATCATGGAAAATACAAAAAAAAAAGGCTATGTCCCATATCTATTTTCTCCATTAAAGTGCTAATAAATTTTGTTGCAGGAAATTCGGTTGAATAACCCCTTCAAAATAAAAAAAATATATTAAACAGTCAGATAGTTTTTACGATAGACCACTTTTTGAAAACCTTTGGAACTGATTGTAAGAAGGAATTGGTTGGTTGTTTGTGAATACACTTTTATCTACTTTCTTAAACCGTGGGATTGGTTATGGTATTTTAAGTTTATCAGGGTAGATTCCAGTATTATTACTTTGGTTGATAACGAATGTGATGCATACTACCAAGGCAGTTTTAAATTGAGTAATTTGGTAGAAAGGTCATCATTACCACAACTGGACTTTGGCACAATTGACTATAGTCTTTTCAGCAATTTCACGGACTGTTTCTTTAATCGCTTTTTTCATATTCATGATTTTTGTTATGGAACTGCGTGAAGTGTTTGTTTGGGAGCTTATTGATTGGCTTTCCAAGTCATGTCCAATATCAATAGAGAATTTATTAAATTTATTTGGTGAAACATGTTTATCATGAATAATCTAATCTTCAAAATGAAAGGCGTCAGGAAAAGATTCCCTGTTCTTTGTCCTATTTAAAATTTCATTACGTGAGGACGTCGACCAGGTTCCTTTCATGCTATTCTTAAATCTTTTGAAGATAAGATCACAGTAGCATTTTGGGCTGCTCTAAATTCCTTTTTGATGTGCCAATATAGGTTGTTAAGTTTGTTTCTTATGCAGCATATTCGGGGGGAATCTGGATTTGTCATCTTTACTCGTTAAAACAGATTATCTCTGTCTTTTTAGACGTTAAGATTCCCTTGGTGATCCATTTTTTTCTTTTTCTGCTTGAGATGTATTTTTTAAACCTGACAGGCTTATATGACATATGGAAACTTAGGGCTTTTCTTACTACCTCAGTTATAGTGTTAAACTCTTTATTTGGACCGCTTTTTTGTTAGGATGAAGCTGAGCTATGATATCAGAATTCGTAAGATATAATAAGGCACTTTCAACGGACGTTGGGTCATTTTCTCTGACTTGTATGTATCTAGTGAGAAAAAAACAATACCCATCTTCAAAAATTCCAAAGCCAACAATGACAGCAAAGAGATTCCAGATTTACCAAAGCATCAACATTCATCTTCCAATACCAATGTGAAGAAACAAATTTCACTTCTGGCTTGAGACAGGCAGTCACCCTTGAAAGGCAACTGGTGGTTTTAAACCGGTCCTTTCACCCTTTGAAACATTCTTCATTAGCTACAGACTATAATGTTTCCAAAATGTATAGCCCTAACCACTTAAAACCCAAACATTATTACATCTGCCAAATAAAAAGAGCCCTGGTGGGCCTTTCATTTTTTTGGTTCTCCTGACTTGTCAGTCAGCTGAGTCTACAGCAAAAGAATAAAGTAGGCCTAAATCGAATTTGTGGAATATTTGAATCTGGAACATTATAAACACAATCTACCTCCATTATAACTATGAGTCGGAGAACACAGGCCACAGCACAACATTGCCAATGAATTATTTATCAAATACTGAAAAAAAAGCATTACCAATATTCATTTTGGGATTTTCAAGAAAGGAAAAGAAAAAAACATGCAAGGTCATTTTATCAAACAAATCACAATACAGTTGCCTTCCATGTTCAGTGAATTGATATCGAAATCATCTGCTGTCAAAATCTCATCATTAGAAGTTTAGAGAAGCATTATGGCTTGTATCAATTCATTTATTAAGCAGCTAGCATTATTTTCTTTTCATTTTCAGGGTTGTCTGTAAAAATTCTCATTGCCGGATATTTCAGTAAGAAGCCTCTCTCAAACTGTAGTGTTTGTGTACAAATTTGTTCTTATGTTGAAATAGTAGCATCCATTTAAATATATAAGTATACCTCTTTTGTGACATATTTACTATCTTGCTTTATAAACTTACTAATTTACATATTCGGCATCCCTCTCCAGTGCAATTTTGCTCGCATGCATAATATTTACGTTGATCCCAATGATAATATAGCATATCATAAATAGGCCTCTGTTCACTTTGATGCCTTTGTCCAGGTCTTTAAGCCAAGAAAGGACAAACGTATGCCTAACTTTGTGGCCCGCTCATGCACGATTCAGTCTGCATTTTAACGTTTATTTTCATCAATACCAGATATAATGGAATTAAATTACTGTCTCTGCCAGTGACAACCATTATATTTCTTGTTGTTTTAGCCTTAGCACGCTATTTTAAAGCACAAAGAGGTGCCTTCTCGCCTTTCACGATGGTGCTTTCAACATTGATTAATCCTTTCCCCTTAAATTGAGACGACAGCTTTCCTTGGCATGGTTTGGGAAATAGGTGCCCAACCCATGCCGAGGAAAGCTGTTGACCTGGCGCACGTGATCTTGATAGGTCTCATCTGCAATTCTCAGTCAAACTGTTTTTCATTACTGTTGAAAATAGTTGAAAACGTTGAGGAAGACAAAATTTGACCACCAGCCGGTTTTGGCCGGTTTAAGGGGGGGGGGGGGGGAGAGGGTAAAACAGTCTGATGGGATCGATTTTCTCATCACAATGTTTGTTAATTGTAGTTTCGATCTCAGGGAGAAGTTGCGCTTTTAAGGCGGAGACTGTTCGTTCATAAGCTCTCTGAGCATTCACTGTCCCTGTCTGAGCCGTGATCCGTCGCTTCCGTTTGTCTTTTCCATTGTTAGTCATTTCTTCTCGACTGAAAACGGAAAACGGAACTATTTTCTTTCAACATCACTTCAGATTTCCCAAAAGTTGCATTTGACAAAAGTAATCAGTATATCGTCTGAGTTTGTTCAAACAGTATGGAAATTATCTGGGATAGAATGAAATGAAAGCCTATCAAGATTTTTACTTGGTATACGAACCGTAAGCCTGGAGCATAGGTCCACGTGTGTTTGTTTACATTAAGTCCGTGGACGTGACGTAGCTCTGTCAGGTTGACACAGCTTCCGAGGGTAAATCCCCGGCACCCGTACTTAGAACCAAACATGTAGGCTTTATCGTACCAAATTTCGCGGAAGAAGGGGAATATTTTGATCCTCGACGCGGTCCGCGAAATCAGAAATTAGGGGTGTTTTCCATGGGTCAGGATCCGCGAAAGCTTAAATAAGGTTATGTATTGTAAAACCTTCGTGTTTTTACGAAATAGGGGTATGAAAATAAAAAAACTGGAACCCAAATCATTGAAAAGCATGGAGAAAATGAAAATGGTTTCACTCATTACAATTAAGTTAAATCCAGATGTGAATGTAACAATACTTATATGCTGCATAATGCAGATTTTAAGGCATGGGCCACTACATCTGTATCATTGAAACTGAAAAACAGGGGTACTTTTTGAGTGTCAAAATATCCTTGTTTTCAAAAATATGGGTACTTTTTCACGGTAAAAATCTCCTTGTTTTCATCAAAATAGGGGGGGGGGGGTTAAATTCAGGGAAGAATCCTGGAAAAGGGGGTGCCTTTTAATTTATGGAACTATCATTTGCTACCACTTTTGCGGGGAGTGCCAGAGCCGGGGGTTAATCATGAATTGAAAAGTGTAAAATGCTCAAATGTAATCGCCCCGGAAGCAGCACTTCACTGTCTTCTCCCGATCTGCAACGTGTCAAATCTAAAAGACCTCCTAAATGAAACAAAGGTACAGAAAATATCCAAGCAAGAAACTCAGCCAACTGCCATTGTCAGCGAAGGAATACTACTCTGTTAGCTGCGGTTGCGCACGGTGACACTCTGAAAATTGCAGTAGTTTCTCTGCAGACCACTTGTTTGGGGTTGTAACAGGATTTTGTATGTTTAAGCCTACACTGTAGGTAGTAAATATATAGTGATTTGTTTATGTATTTTCGATGGAAATTTAGGACGAGTATTTTCCTTCCTTTGATATAATCGATGTCTTTTTTATAACAGGCCTTCATGAAATTAGTTCATTAATCACTTCAGTACAAATGGAATTTATTTTGTCGACGAACAACGCAGAGTAAATTAAAAATATTTTTAGCGCAACCGGCAACAGTTTTGAAGTCACAATACATCTTGTATATGTATTGGAATGTGACAATTTAAATGAAGATTCAAATAACAACTCCAACTTAGATCAATAAAAACCTATTTTTTTTATTCATTCGGCCAGGGTAGTTATGTTGTACTTTTTCCCCTCTATATATCTCTCTCTCCCAATCTCTATCAATTAAATTTTGCGGGAGGGTTGTTTCGTTTAAGTTTAGTTTAAAAGCAGTTTGAGTTGGAATGGAAAATAAGTTTTTTCAGGGATTTGAAACGTGCCCCATGATGCCAAATCGTAATATGAGAGGGTTTAAAGGTGTTATTCTTGCATTGTACATAAGACACCCATTTCACTGAGCGTGCGTTTCTCTGGTCAACCATGAAAGAACTTGATTGATTTCTATGTACAGTTTAATTAATTCACCCTGTCTCTAAAATCATCACCATTTAGTTTCATTTGCTGCATCTACTCTAGGAGGCAATTTTATGAACAGTGCCAGTGCCAGAACCAGTCATATTTTGATTTGTCGAGAGACAAGCCTAGACCAATAACAGGCAGTGGGGGGGGGGGGGGAGGGGGGGGGGAAACAGAAACCAAAGCGGAGAAGACTGGGATCTAAGTCCTTGTGGTTGTCGTTATGAGGAAGCGTTCCACTGCTGCTGCGAATGTCATTCACGCACGAACCACAACAATTCATTGCACAGTGGGATCGTTCTGTTTGCGCTCTTTCCCACTTAATCTCTTTTACTTAGCCCTAAATCGTGTCCTACAGAACAAGCTAAACTTTTAGTTGATTTCTGCGGAATTGCATCAAAACAACAAACTCAGTAGGAGACATCACACATGTATTGACAACGAAGCTGCGTTAAAATGCTGATTTATTAATCATTGAAGCATTACGTATTGGAACACTTACGTCAACATGTTTTCCTATTGGTGGTGTCCCGTTCTGTTACGATTAGGCCCAATTAAGCTACTGTTGCGGTGTCACTCTGTCTTTGCCATCTAACCTTTATCACAACATCCAGTTGTCCCGATTTTCCCCTTTTTTATGCGTAAGTTGTACGGAGCCAAACTCTCTTACTGTTTTGAAAAAAAAAAGTTAAAACAAAATCTATTTTGTATTATCCATCGAATAAAAGAAAACGTTAAAGTAATTCTATGTCAAGTTATTTGCTGTATAATGTAGCAATAATATAGAGGGTGCCTGTAATTTTACGCCACACTGATGCAGTGAAATTCGTATTCTGCTTTACATGATATAAGATACTGATCAACTCTCTTCATTTCTACAGTAAAGGCACTGCACGACCGCAAATTAACTGCTCAAATCAAGGACCTTCTGCAATACAAGGGCGAATAAAGGTAAGCCAAGCACATTTTACAGAAAAATAAGCGGGCTGCTTTATCTATCATTGCCTGATATTCTTCCTTCTTGGTTTCATGAGAAAAGAGGTCTAATATTTACAATGCCAGTGTACAGCCTGACGACAAATGTAGTAATAAAGGGTGCCTTCAACAGATGCCTTGCGATAAATTAATATCGCGCTCCGATTGAAGCTTTGTTCAGCGCAACCGGGGTGGACAAATCGTAGTGGCGAGCCTGCCACAGGCAAACATGCAAATGGTGAACTTAACACCATGAGATACACAAGTATCTCTCCGTTAGATCAATAAATGGTCACAGGGTCTGGGATGTACAGCCTTGGAAGCACTCATGCATACGTCACACACTGCCAGCGAAACATGATAATTATAACATATGTCTGGAATACCAGGACTATGATGTACTTGTGTGTTCTACAGTAAATGGTGATATCCATTATGAATAGAAACTTAGCGAACCCAAATCTGTAAGCCCAAGTACCGTTTGAACAGCATCAAGCCGATATTCGACGAGTAAAGTCTCATCTCGTACAACTCACAGAAAAGCTGTATAGTTCTTAATCATTATAACAAACTACTTTCCAAAGAACAAATCATATTTATAAGATTTGAAATTTAGAAGAAACTTTTAGGATTTGTCACCTTTCACGTGAAATCGGGTCATCAGCGGGGAGCCAGCGCAAGTCTTCTTTTTGGTGCCATTAATCCCCGGACCAGTCACTGTGCTAACTGGCATAACCATGTTTGAATATCTAACACTGACAGCTCGAGCTCAAGTGGTACAAATGAAACGAAAATGACGTTTCTTTGTTGATAGGCCTACTTATAAATGTAGTCCACATTACATGAATGTAAATGCACTACTTTTGCAAAACGTAAATCGGGCATATAAATATCGCAATCAGGAAAAAAGTAATGGCAACGGAACTTATTTGTTCATATGACTTGAATTTGTAAAACATCTGCCGAAAGACTAACAGTTTGCAGCCAATCAATTGAAGAAAGTGGTGATATCAAGGACCTGTTTTTCATATATAGGCAGATGTGAAAAACAAAAAATATAAAAATGAAAAAAATTACTAGATACAGTAAATAAGAAAATTTGTAATAGAGTGCCAGAATGCATAAAAACAGGAGCAACCAAATTTCTACATAAATTCATGATCTCTGCAAAAAATGGTTTTCCTTATTCTATAATCTCTTGAAATTAATTTTCGAAATCTATAAATATATCAGAAACACCAAGGAAACGTAATATTTCAGATAAAATGTATTCTAACCTCATTATACCCAGATCTTACATTCTGGAAAAAGATAATATACAAATTCAAATTTGAAAACTTCTCTTCTGTGATAAATTTTAGTAACAAAACTATTATCCATTATCTTGATATCCAAATCCAGAAATATATCGAGGATCAACTCATTGCTTTTAAAGTTTTTTTTTTTTTTTTTACCTGGGATAAATTTTCTTTGCAACATCTATAAATTTTAAACGTTTGGACTTGCAATATAATCAAGACATTTTGATATAAAGAAAAGATTAAGCTACTTTAAAGTCAGTTTTGTTAGATTTTGCATACATGCAACTTCAGGCCATATTAAATATAGATGAGCAAGTACTACTTATAAATGTAGCCCACATAACATAAATGTAATTGAACTACTTTTACAAAACATAAGGCAACGCTTAATTTGGATGATAAGACCTATCAAAATTGAATCAATTAAGTACATTAAAGCCCACACTTACCTAGTACGTCTGGTCTTTGAACATATGCTAGCCCTGCATCATGAGAAAAAATAACAACCACCTCTTCAAGTTAATGCAAAACTCAAACATACTTATCTGACGAAAAGAGTCACGCAATTAATTGCGTCATACTTTAAAACTGGTCAGGTAAACCTTTTTGTGTGTCAGTATTAAAAATAGACCTATTTTATCTGACTGTATTTCACAGTAAATGAAATCACTGTTTTTGACTAAATCTATGTAAGAATTCATTATTATCATAAAATTTATTTTTTCTTGTAAATCCAAACCTAAACAGCTAAATGAAATCATAAACAGGTCGCCAGTGGGAAATCATTTACTGTTATCCCTGCCAGTAAGCATGTTTCATAGCCTAAAATTCTCAGACGTGCAAAAGTCGGCGTATTTTAATTGTACGTTTTGGAGAAACTATCGTGAGTGCAGTTTTTAATTCTTTAATTAAAGTCTTGACTGGTGGTCGCTTAAATCTTACCACACAAGCGGTTCCATGTAGATCAATTTAATGAATAAAATTATTAAAAAAAGTTTAAGTCAGAAGTGAATTCCCATGTCTGATAGGCCTACTCTGTGCAGACCGAAAAGATTTTTTTTAAAGGTATAAATAGATATAGTTTGTAAGCCGAATGTCTGAACATTTTGATAATTATATTTTCTGGTCCCAATTTAACATTTTCAAAGAATAAATTAGGGTAAAGTGTTGAGAAATCAAAAGTACGTATAATCTTAGCTTTCCATTTTTTTTTTCAAATGTTTTGCGTCGAACTATTAATATAGCGGAAACGATGATTACCTGTCTACCGTGGAATTGCAAAAAGGTGTTCGCAAAAATAGTTTCTCATAGTAATTAGATGGTCACTTCCGCTGAGAATTGTTTAGTGCTACAGTTAAGCGCCTGTC
Source organism: Hermodice carunculata (assembly GCA_964020975.1). Lineage (NCBI taxonomy): Eukaryota > Metazoa > Annelida > Polychaeta > Eunicida > Amphinomidae > Hermodice > Hermodice carunculata. The sequence goes on from OZ026618.1 coordinate 9,065,428, forward strand.
ATATAAAGCTTTCATACAGTGACGGGATCAGAGTATAAAAGGAAACGGCTGATCTTTATCAAATGTTTTGGAAGTGCAATTTTGTTACAAGTATTTTTCGTGAAAATTTAATATGTCATCTTTATGTTGGTGCACTGGTATATAAACATCATTATATTTTATGCTTGACTTGTTGTTTATACTTATTTTGTTTTTTGAAAACGTCAATATGATCTTGTTTTCAAAAATAATTCCAAAATTGTGACCAGCTTCGCCTAAAGTACAAATGACAATGTCATCAAAATCTTTCAAACAAGATAAGACCTCTGCCGTTTTATAAATTCTTTATGTAAAATAACAGTTTTTACCTTTGAGGGTGAATAATGTATCTTTATGAACTGTTTCTACATTCACTGGCCTATCTATGTGACAGCCTGTTTGCCTGTCTGTCTAGCTATCTCTATCTTTCTCTTAACAGGCATCGCTGCTCCAGTTTTGGCAGGGCCTGGGCCACAGGCTACATTAGCCCAAATACATTAAAGAGTCTTAAGCGGGTAACTACTCAAAGCATGTTTTGGAGCCTCTGCCCATACATGTCTCTCTGAGTAGCGCCCCCAGTGCATGACAGGACCTGCAATGTATGCAATGCTATTGAAAACGACATGTACATTTTTTGTTGGATTGCAACGTATTCATAGTTCCTCGCAATGACATGATAAAACAATTTAGACCTTGCAGTGATCTAAATATTTCTAAAATAATTAATGAATATATGAAAAGAAAATTTTCTTTTATTAAAAAGTATCAGTTATTTATCAATTACTTTAGAAATATTAAGATCACTACAAGGTCTAAAATCCAGTTGATTTCCTGTGTCCACGACTGCGTTTTTGGTGAAATATTCGCCGAAGTATTGAAAAAAGGAGTGTCAGAATGGTTTTAGTCAAAAAATCCAACTTTTCTAATGTCACCAAATCCAATAAATCTGTCATTAACACCAAATATTATTTGTCCACAAAATCCGTTAGTCGTTAATTATAATGTGTAAGCAAAGCAGTCGTCAACAAATCCAAATCGTACAGAAAATTAGGTAAATTATTTCCCAAAGAAGAATCGATGCCTTCAAATCTAATGATGGGAACCAACCCCCAAAAATTATCCGTCTGCATCAAAGGTATGATGATGTGCAAGTGTAATAGGTCAACTGTACATGCCTATTACGGAAGCGCAAAAGATCTCAAGCCATTTGAATAATGCATGAAAGCTATCTTTATTAGACGAAAAAAGAATAAAATTACAATTAAAATACGGACACACACACATACACACACACACACACGCACACAGTGGCTGACGCAAAGATAGACAGACAGATAGATAGATAGATAGATAGATAGATAAATAGATAGATAGATAGATAGATAAACAGACAGACAGACAGACGGATCGATAGATATAAAGACTGATGGACAGATAGATGGATGGACGGACAGATATTCGAACAGCTGAAGGGATAGACAGGCTGACACATAGATAGATTGGTCGGATGGACCGACGGACAGACAGTCAGATAGTCGGATCGACAGACGGATAGTTAGATAGAGATAAATAGACAGAAAGGCAAGCAAATGTAGAAATGGATGGACGGACGGACAGACAGACAGACAGACAGACAGATAGATAGATAGATAGACAGATAGATAGATAGATAGATAGATAGATAGATAGATAGATAGATAGATAGATAGATAGATAGATAGATAGATAGATAGATAGATAGACAGATAAATAGATAGATTGATAGATTGTTTTGCTTTTATTTTGTAGGTCATAAAAATGATGATACTGGTTGTTTCCATATTTTTTCTTTGCTGGGGACCTGCTGTCATATACAACTTCCTTGAGCAGTCAATGTTTTTTCTAATGCCAGAATCAAGCTGGAAATATGGAATAGGATTTAACTTGTATTTGTTGGGACTTGCGAATAGCTCTATCAACCCATACATATATCCTTTCTGTTCAAGGTATGCATGTGCACATTATTGCTCTAATTTATTGATATTAAGTGTGAGTTTTTGTATCTTCAGTCAACACTCTTACCACTGTGGGGCCCACAGTTGTTTCCAATGAAACACATTTTAAGGATTTCAAATTCTTAAATGTGGAAGCCAATTATTTGAAAGGACACTTCAGGTACAATTCAATGCAAACCTCTACCGCATGAAGTTTGTACTTCAGAGCAAATTCACTAATACTATAGATGATCATCCGTTGCCCGTTGTTTGTCCCGGTTTACCGATGGCGTCTTCTTTAAAACTCTTGGTTACATTTCTTTAATTTTGGTGGGTGTCTATCCTAGGTTGGTCTTTCCGCTAAAAGTTTTCAAAAGGTTACGTACCATGCGCAGTATTGTCTGTGGCGCCACAAATTTTTGGCGCCTTGTTCGTCTTTTTCCCTCATCTACATGCCAACCTAGTTCCCCGCTGACTCATGTGAACATCTTTCAAAACAACATTCATATCGGCCCATATTTTACATAATACTGTAGGTGGCGCCACCCATATAGCGTTCGATCTAAATAATCACGCACTTGATAAAACATGCAAATTACATGATTTGGCACACAGTATATATGCGTTTCCAAACATTAACTGCTTGGTTGTTCTCGAATGTTAATTGCTGGTTTGAGTCTTGGCTGTTTCGTGGTTAAAATAGTTTTATATTTTTTGCTGCTTCTTTGATGCTAATGGACGTACAACTCCAAATGGAATACAGTAATTGTACCGGATTAAGTGCAATGAACTGGGCCGTGTCCATTATGGTAAACACGCAGACCTACCTCCATTGAACCAATCTTTAAAGAACTGAGGATTTGGTGCAGTTGATATGCGCGTTTCCCGTTTCCGGCTGGATGGCTGCTAACGAAGGATACTGACTCAACACCCGGGCGTTTGGTGTTAAAAGACAGAGGTTAACATGATACCTCTGGACTGTATGACGTTTACAAGCAAAAGTTTACAAGGGGGTGAACTGCCGGGCGGACAGACAGGCAAAACTGGTTATTTAAGGTCTGCTACCTTGACTTAGCGGAGCTAAAAAATAGAAATAAGAAAAGCAATGCAGCTTGTGGTCAAATTTAACAGGGAACAACCAGGCCATCTGCATCCGCGCCAGAAAAAAAGTGAAAACGACGGACTACAACCAGCGTCATAAGCTTTGTTCATCACCAAGTCTATCCCTCTCAAACATCACACCATTAAACAATTAGCAATAAGAATACAAATTATCCTTTTATATCCAAAGTTAGAGTGTTTTTCTACTTCGCATGATAAATAATCAGTACACAATATTTGTTAAAACAATTCAAGAATCATATTATAATACCTTGCCCCCGGTTGGGTAAACATAAACAATTGTGTATTATCGAAATTTAACTTGTATTTCTGATATAGTAAGAGGACTCTCGTTTCCATTTAATGGAAGTACAACTTGCCTCTTGTCGAAAGATATTTTATTTTGTTGTGTGTTCCTAACACGTGCAGCACTTAAAGCTTGTGCTTATACCCACCAATGTTTTGATTCAATCATTTGTCGCACAGATGAAACATTAGTAGTAGTAGTAGTAGTAGTAGTAGTAGTAGTAGTAGTAGTAGTAGTAGTAGTAGTAGTAGTAGTAGTAGTAGTAGTAGTAGTAGTAGTAGTAGTAGTAGCTTCGCATTCAACTTTCTAATGTTAAGTTCGTGTTCCAGAAAATTTAGAGACTCGTATATGAATATTCTTCGTTGCGGACGGCAAAGCCGGAAACCACAATGCCATCTGGTGACACGCTTGAGTAATATCCCTACAGCAACAACAGAGACAGCAACATTAGATGCCACAAATACGAAAAAGATTTTCTGATGGAAATATGAACAAGGGAAATAAATATATACAATAAACAGAGAACGTGCAACTAAAAAGTCGTTTACAGGTAACATGTTTTACATGGTATGTTAGGAGATATTGAAATTTGACCTATATATACTCATGAAACATATACGGGTACAGGCTCCGAAACATGTTGTAGACCCTTAAAGTTATTCTGGCTAATACCGCCTATGTCACAGTGCTACAGAAGAACGTGACAGTAGTACTTCTATGTGTAGACATGTAAGACAGTGACAGGTTAGCTTATGGAGAGCAGAGAGTTCGGACTGCGGAATAGGGTAAATATTACCAGGAAGTGGTTCTGAACGAAAAGACGCACCTACAAAATAATTCAGTTGCACTGTTACATAACAGAAAATATAAAATAAACACACACACACACAAATATATATATATATATATATATATATATATATATATATATATATATATATATATTATAAAAACATTGCCTGTTTTACTGGGCAAAAGTGCAAATCCATGCGCCCGAGAGATGGTGGCGTCCAAGCCTAATTTTTGCCGGAGACCAAAGGTCGAGGGCAATAGTCAAACTGGGACACCACCACCTCGAGGGTATACATGGATTTGGACTATTGCGCAGTAATACAGGCTTTATTTGTTTTATTAAATTTCGATTGAAGTTATATATATATATATATATATATATATATATATATATATATATATATATATATATATATATATGGAAACAGACATTTCTGTGTTTTAAAGACACACTTTGACAAAGAGTATCCAGTGATAATTGTGGTTTGCAAAAGTAATATTACAGTTGCAAGAGGAATTTGTATAGGCTATGCCTGATTTCCAATTGCTTGAATAAAATATGTTTAAACCAAATACAGTTAGAGTGGTGTTTTAAGTTGCACTATTATGATTTAAACCTAGCAACACCTCACCACTTGGATGAAACTACCTGAATTTGAAATTATTAGATATTGAATCAATCATATCAAAGAACTGAATATATAAAATTTGCGTAAGAAATAGTCTTTAGACTTGTACCTGGCGCATCGATTAGAAGCAGGCAACAGTCCATTTATAAAGGCTGGTCACATGCTGGCATTAATCCAATTATATCAAAGGTCGACTACCAAAATTATAAACATATACATGGAACATTTTCCTTCTTTACTTAATATTGATACACATGATCGAGTCATAATCATTTGACTGATCGTATTTCATCATGATCTGAGAAAAGTTGAACATATTATTTATTACTTTCTGTCGTTTACTGAAGTATGTCTCCATATAAGTTGATTGATTTGATCATATGGTCAAATATTAAACCATGAGAGACTCGATGATGTTACCAAATATTTGAACATATAAACAAACAATTCAACGAATGATTAAATGTTTGAACATAAGATCAAATACATTTGTTCACATAAACAGATGCTTGAGATTTAAACATATCATGATATCGATTAAGTCTAATGAGCTAGTAAGATAATCGGTGCAAACACACAATAATGTGTATTTTGTGCTATGATCAAATGGAGGGGACTCCTTTTTCCCGCAAAGAAAATGGATGATGAATGATTCTGAAGATGCTACTTTTTTGCCTTTTGTTTACTCACGGCTGTACAAAACACAGAAAATGCATCAAGAGCATGGAGATTTTGTGTGTTTACCTCATTCAAAATACTTTGTCATAAAAAAGCCAATATTGTCCATATTATGCAAAAAGAAATCGCTCCTGATAATGTCCCTTGGGTACTGGAATCAACGATATGGCGGGGCATTTTTTTTTCAGATTATCCACCCACAGCCATCAGATTTCAATACGTTCTGACACTTGCCATAGCAGGCAGACCAGCCGGGACCTTTCATTAACTCTATGACGAGTAAAACAAATCGGCAAAATACAATTGAAAACATATCAAAACAGATTTAATGATATATTCAAAGCCATCTAATAATATGCCTAAATAATTTTTTGATTTGAAAATGTGATTAAGTCAAATAAATGATATGATTATATATATATATATAATGACGCTATCATATACTTGATTTTGCCAACCGATATTCGAATATATGATCCAATATTAATAAAATTACATTTTGATAATGTGATCAAATATTTAATCATAATTATCGATTAAAACAAAATTAGAGCTGATTTTTTAATCGAATTTATTTTCTGACTCATTATTTGATCGTGTCTTAAAATGCATTCATGTTGAAATGCATGTAATGATGTCTCTAAATTCACTCTGGCATATATTTAAATCATTTAATACATATGATAAATTGTTTGATCATATATTTTAATTCTAATACTGAATATACAATAAATGGCTTTCCAGAACTAATATACGTGTGTGTGTGTGTGTGTACAAACAATTGCTGTGCCAGGAGAAACGTCCGTCTTATGGTCCTATGCATATCTTGTAACAGACATGTTAAAGAAAAAATGTACATGAGGAGTAAATTCCCAAAAAGTATCGCCAAAACAAATAACCCTTGTGGAACCAGGTTGGTTTAGACCAAACACAGAACGCATATATATATATATATATATATATATATGTGTGTGTGTGTGTGTGTGTGTGTGTGTGTTTGTGTTAGCAGCCTGCACGGTCAAAAACGTGTTAAAATCAGTGCACTACCTGACCACAGGTAGCCCTGCAAGGGATTTTAATGCAATTAGCCGCAATTTGACTTTCAGAATAAAAATAATTTACACTTTTGAAAAAATAACGTAAGCAGTAAAGCTGTGTTATCATCTGACCCTATTATTCATCCCGTAAGCTCGATCCTTGCCAGTTTGTACCTACAAGTTTGAAGCAATCGGCCAACCAGTTCAAAGATTATTTGAGGGTTTTTTTATTGTTTTTTTTGGGGGGTTAGATTTTGCCATAAAAATAAATGAAAATCATAAAATAACGAGTGCGATAACATTCAAGCACCCTCAGTAGTAAGCCACCCAAGGCACATCCCTTTCCAGATTGAAGTCCATTTGGTGGACAGATTTGAAGAAACCGGAAATTTCAATGGGCATTACAGTCCTTGTCGACTTACATTGTAATCAATAGGAACCAGCAACTACCTTTGTTAAAAAAGTCGAAATCGGGATACACGGCATCAACGACTTTTCGACAGCTTCGACCCGTCTAGAAGGGGAATTATCGCCCAATCATGCATAGTCTGCGTGACATTTTATAAGATTCAGTCAAAAATTGTGAAAATACCATAAAGAGTCAAAAATAAAAAAAAAATCACAGCTGCATCTGATGTAGGTCTTGGCATCACCGTCATTTCAACTCAACTAGGTGATTTTGGACATTGAGACATTTATTTATTATTTTTGAAAAATTTTAACAAAACAAATCCCCAAAAGTACAATAATAACTAAAGCGCGACCATTTTATCAAAATTGATTGAGCCCAAGATATATCCCCGCCAAGATTAAAGTAAACCTTGCTGTCGATTTTGAAAAAAAAAATAGGAAATACAAATTACCAGTACATTCACAATGACTCACACTGTAATCAATAGAAATATGTTTATTAGCCGACAAGTACACGAATTAAAGTATTCTTTAAAAATCATGTATTCACTGAAGCACCTCCCAGTGAACAAGTTTGATTGAGCCCTTCACAAGGTACATTTTTCACCACACTCTCACTGACGTTTCGATAGACGCAATTGAAAATACTTAAAACACACACATAAACATAAAACCGTAATTTTTAAAAAATCGCAGAATTTTGAAACAATTAGCCAGACGGTTTTGAAGACAAATTTGAAAGATTTGCCCCCCCCCCCCCCCCCGCAAAAAAATTAAGATGCTACAAAATCACTAGAGCGTGAAAGTCTCAGTACAAAAAAAACCACTAGAAACCTTATATTTTGATTACATTTTTTACTTACATTGAAAGGAAAATACATATCCAGGTGTACGTGCTGGTGGGATCCTAAGCAAGGTATGCCATAAACCGCTGAACACCTAATCACAAGAAGCTCTTCCATTTTGAGTTTGAATGTGATATTAGAATACAGGAACGGACTGGGATATATATAAGTGACTACCACAATGTTCTGAAGCATATGGGCTTATGAACAGCAGAATAATGTTTATTTTGATCTGTGATTTAATGTTAAAAGTTACTGAAAGGTAAAATATGCAGGTAAAAATGCTCAAAGAATATATGGGACAAAATGCTCAAGTATACACGAACATTGCACGCATACATAGCACCTGATTTGTAATTAACTTACTGATTTAATACTGAATTTACACTGAAATGAAACCAGGTATTCAGGTTCGTGTGATTGAGACGAACGGGTTGAAACAATGAAGCAGATACAGGCTTTACCCAACCAATCACCAGAAACCTAATACTTTGATTACTAACAACTCTTCATTTAGCGTAAACTTGCAAAAAGTGTTGCAAATATAGCACTTTTTCATTATATGACTAAAATTATCAGGAATGAAACGCTGTCCTAATGAACATCACCTACTTTTCAACATTAAATTAACTTCAAAAGTGATGATCAATGTATTTTGTAGATTTATTTGTTCTCTGCGAAACGGAAGTGAGTGTCCGTTACCGTTCCCATTTACCCGAAATGTTTTTAACTAGTGTGAAAAGGGTTCCAGTGTCCACTGTCGTACTTTTTAAGTACACGACATTAAACTACAAAATAAAAAACAAACAACAAAAACAAAAATAAGCATGGTTCCTGAAGTGGCAGGAGCGTAAGATTGACTCTTTAAGTCTTAGATATGATTTGGTGCTTTTACATGAGTACTTTCTTCCATACGCTTGTCATGGAGAACAATAATTGGCACATTGTTGCTTTGTTCTACACGGAGACACAGGTAAAGAGTAGTCTAAGAGTGTGTGATACATCCAGATTAATACGTATAGTGCCAGTACTTTTGAGCTGTTCTCAGGTAGGCACGGGGTGGGGTGCGTGGGCTGTAGCAGCCGTAGCTTCCTATGCCTAGTTTCAAAATAAACATATGCAAAATATACATTGTGATGAAATCCAATTTAACCATTTTACATGCCAATTACAACCTACTTAACATGACAGGTGCTCCACTGACCTTGCCTGTCGAGACTGAAAAAGTCCTGTGATCTGCGATTTTACTTCCGTCACTTATTAAAATATTGAAGCCTTCACTCACTCACAGTGTTGAAACCATCCTTTTGAGATACAAAACAAGTGACAGGATCCGCCGTTACAAAGATGACAGCGAGTGTGTGTGTTTGACCTTTTAAGTCACTCAAGGGCAAAATTCATACCACCACAAAAACATTCTGTTTAATCTTAATAGTGTTTAGTAGAATCTATGGGCAAAAGACGTACCACTGCCGGCTCTAGGCCAAAGAATCAGCTTGACCTTTCAAGGCCAAAATCAATAGGACCAGAAGAAACCCTACAGATACTTTTGCAAATAGTGTAATCACAGGCCTGGAATCCACGATTGCCAAGACGTAACCTTATGCCACAATCGCTGGTGCTCCTATGGTAAAGATGCTAACATGTGCATGTTCTCTTACCAAAAATTCCTTACTTAGATGTAGAAAAAACACATGCTGCCCTCTGATCTCCATTTCAAATGTGATACTGTTACATGCTTTTTTCACGCAGGCGATCACTAAGAATGGTGCACCCTGAATTTAACGCTGTAACTGAACTCAAATTATCACAATAAATTTGAATTGGACGAAAATATATTTGATCGCACCATCATTAAAGTGATACTACAATGGTCAGTAATTCTAAAACATCGATGCCATACTCTTCCTGTTGGATCTTTAGTGTTACATCACAATGAAAGAATGAACACAAGGTTCTACAGTAAGTACGGTAAACCGCTCAACCAAGCATCGGTGGCTACAATGTGGTCTGGTTTTGACCACAACTGCTGTGGTATCATTGCAACTAGACGTAAACATCTCCCACCATTTGAGGTCTTTCAAACAATCTCTGGGTAAACGTACTTTAACTCATTGTGAATATTGATTAAAAGACATCAAATGTTCTAACATTCTCGATATGAAAACTCTAGCAGAAAGAACACATTTTGCCACAATTGTAATTGCCTGATCAAACATTGCACTTCAACTTTTGTATTTCCACATATTCAGTATTTCAAAAACTTCAAGCATTTTGCCTTATGGGACTGACTTGGTCATAGCCACGATAATAAGCAATATCCCGAGGAAAAAACACTTTCTCACTAGGAGGAACGGCCTTTGCTTTAGGTTCACCGAAACCTAACAGGTAAAGAAGTTCTTACAAATATGAAAAGGGTTCTTGAGCCTCCAAGTAAATATCAGCACCTCCGATATCGTCTAAGTACTTGAAACCCTTTGCCGAAAAAAAACTACAGCGTTTGTCACTTATGACACATGTAGGCCGCAGATTTCAGTCAAATAAGGAAAAGCTCTGTCAATAACATACATATTTTTCCAAGAAAATCCTAAGAAATTCATCTTTCCTGCACAAACAAACAAATTAATCAACAGACAATCCTGTCGCGTAATTATACTCCCAAGGTCATCAAGAGCGCTGTATTGCACTTGAATTGTCTGCCCCATGTATCTCTCCTTATTGATCCCATCATTGACCAATGTAGAGAGAAGCCATGAAGGATCCATTGTGACTCTTCTTTGCTCAACACTACCTTCTTGGATATAGCATTTAATGGAGAAAATGTAAGGTGGATAAGAGAACGGATCCGCTGAAAAGGACCCAAAGTGGCACCCCTATCCAATTTCTTTTTTCTAATAGCAATCTGAATTTTTCAGTTGATATAGAAGATCAGTGAATCAAAGACTTGGATAATTTAAGAAGCACCATTGCATGACCACACGTGGTTAAAATATCCCTTGTCATCAAACACAGAGAAACACCACAGTCATATGCTGAATGAGTAGAAATAGGTTCTGAAAATTTGTCATGAATCCTTTCAATTCCCTCAGGTAATGTGCAATTTGAAAGATTTGAATTAATTTTCGTTGATAATTCAGTTCTGGTGTCAACTGGACTGAAATGTAGTCATGTAGGCATGTAATTTCATCCTTTGCTTCTTGAACTGTTTTTCCAAAAGACTTACATTCTGACTCTGCATGTTCTCTCTTTTCCCTCTGAACAATCTAACAAGTGGTAAATATGTGTGACACCCTTTGCCCAAGAGCAATAATTTGTGGGGAATGTTTTAGTGCATTTTTCACTTCCAGACTAGTAAAGTTTGCAGAACATGATATTCGAGTTCACTACTTTTGTCTCCTTGTAAACATTTTTGTTGCTTCAAACTTTAAAAGATTCCGTTTTTAGGCTTGGAGCCCTTACTATTTGTTGGTCCACATCCAAAAACGAATCTCCACAATCTCTGTGACCCCTTTAAATTTCAGTGACAACTGTCATATGTAGTTCCAAAATAGGTGTCCACTCTATGAAGGTAATATTGTACATTGCAGCTTCTCAGTGTACTAATTCATTCATAACAAATTGAATCTTGCTTGATTGGACAACTTCCAATATGGAGTCCAACCACTCAGCAACAAACAATCGCCTATCTTTATTGTACTTAAGATCTGTGCCGGCATATTGCAATGATAATTTAGTATGCATCTAATCATTGCATTTGTTTACAAAATGCCCTACATTTTAACAGTGCCGGACCTCAAGTGTGTCTTACCTCGACTGTGGTGGCTTCTATGTCTGCATTATGAACAGTCCTAATGACTATCTAAGGACGTACTGCTCTCTGAAAAGTTCTTATTATCCGAATTAACACTTTTCTCATGGCTGCAATAAAGGTTATATCAGAGTCTAAATCACAAATGCCTGTCCGTTGACCACAATGCCTACTTCAAGCATGACTAGAGCCTCCATTACCGGAAGTGCTATCCCTGGGCACGCACATGCACAAACCATCACTGCCAGACTTATTACTGGTTGATCAGAGCCTCCCTGTTTTCCTCTTTGATGTCATCCTTGACTCCCTGCGACCTCGCGGAGACCATCAATAAGATTGACTGGCTGAGCCTCTATAGCCTTGAAATGTCCTCAATTCATATCCACCTTCGTCATGTCTGTAACCAATGATAATGGTGTGTCTGCCTTTTCCCCACAATTGGAATCCAGCTCGCGTTATAATCTGTCCAACTCCTGTTTGAGTTCAATAATTCTTTCCTCTTTACTGATGGTTACTCACGCAAATGCAAAGCGCCAGTCTCCACCCACCAAGAGGAGCAAGCTTATAAAATTATCTGCCTTTGCCGTATACATGTTGGTTTAATGATTAATAAATGTACGTGACAAACCAGAAAATGTGGTACAGATATAGAAATAGTGCTGATACGTACTGAAGAATGTGACAGAATTTTTTTTGTTAAGAAAGCTTTCATGGGATCACCCGTCCGACCTGCTGCTTCCTGGCGAATGGTATTACATCAACCAACCAGTCTAGGGCGGCTTCAAAATTTTCCCGAAGAGCGAAAAAGTGTGAAAAGCCCCGATATTGGTTGAAAGACGAAAGCAGTGGCTTTAACAAGGTCAGGACCATACATTGCAGGCGACATGCAATTTGCTATTGTAGTTTTTTAGAACAAAGGAAAAATAATGCTGTAGCCATTCGGTGATTATAGACCTATAAAGATTATAGCATTGTCACTGATGATTAAATCGATGAGTAATAATAAGTGAAAAAGAAGTTCTTTATGACTGCTGTATTTGAAAAAGGGAATTCATGTGCGTGCATACAACATTCAGGCGTTAAGAATACTCCCCTTAACATATTGTTTAAGAGCCAGTCAGCTATGTGGCATAATGGCTAGAACGGTGTACGTTAAAAGTATGGGTACCGCGTTCGAAACAGCATGCTTAGAATGCACATGGATTTTTTTCGTGGCTTCAGTTATTCATTTATTTATTTAATTTTCTTTATTAAATAATTTATTTATTTATTCATTTATTTATTTACTATCATCACACAACAAATCTATTATTATACTAAAGAGAACGTAAATTCCACAAAATGACGGTCATCCTAATTATATTTTTAGATCTACTTGCTGTATTTTTTTTTTCCAAAAGAATGGGTGTGCAATAAATTAATATCATCATCATCATCATCATCATCATCATCATCATCATCATCATCATCATCATCATCATCATCATCATCATCATCATCATCATCATCATCATCTATTATTATCATCATCATCATCATCATTAGTAATAGTATAAGCATTATTATTAAACTTGCATCGCATATTCTTACTAAATCATATTAACCTTAAAGTGTTGAAGAACGGATGTGTATGGTGTTATCAATATTAACTGAATTTTCAAAGTAATTACATGATCTCCTTAGCTCTATGGTACAGCAACGATTATATCACCACGTCCAATTGTCTGCCAACTGACCGAAAGTGTCAAGAACCTGCGTGGCACAATGGTTAGAGTGGATAGCTTATATTCGAAAGGTGACGGGTTCGAATCCATGTGTCTCACTTCATTATAATAAAATACACTTTAATAATACAAGTCTGATTGAGCAGCTCAACGATGTTATAGGAAAGAAAGAAAGAAAGAAAGAAAGAAAGAAAGAAAGAAAGAAAGAAAGAAAGAAAGAAAGAAAGAAAGAAAGAAAGAAAGAAAAAAAGCAAGAAACTTTCCACATCCAAGCTGTGACCCATAGTAGAAACACCGGACGCTCTGCTGTATTGATGGGTTTAAAATCTTTGAACGTAAGAAAATAGTCAATTTTAAAAATAAAAACATGTGTACATGTGCCATAACGTGTTCATGCCTGTAGCTTTGAGCTTATATTGGAACTTTATCAGTCCTATTGGAATATGCAGTATTATACAGAGTACGCTCTAATTCATTTTACGATCAACTTGATATAACCATGTTGAATCCCACATTCATATTTCTGTTAACCTCCCCCCCCCCCCCTGGCTAAAACGTATTGAAGCACATAAATATATACATTATATAATATACACGTAGAATAAAATGTCAGATGTAAGACGAATGAAAAAATGAGAAGTTTGTGAAATATACGGCTGCAAAACCTTTTTCATTATGAACAAAGCAGCTTTGCATTTTATTGACTGGAGAGGCTATCGTGCCCCATCTGGTCTAAATGATCTTTTCCTTAAATATCCAGATACGTATAGAGTGTCTTGCGTTAGTTTACGCCTAAATCGAATCATACAGGTCAAAATTCTCCCTGAAAGTTCGGTTTTGAGGTGCTTCAAATATTGCAATTGACCCTAACAACTGCTCGTAAAAATTAAGTAGCTTTGAGTTGAACCCGATTTATTTTTTCTTCATGATAGCTACCAATACCAACATTTTAAAGATTTTTTTTTCAAAAATAAATTACTTGTTGATGAAAAATCTCCAAACCTTGCACACTTGTTGATCTTGGCATTTTTATCACAATAGCAATATTAATTTATTTTGATCTATTAAAAAACAAACACACACACAAACACAAACACAAAACAAAGACAACGACACAAAAACAAAAACAAAAAAACTGAATTTAATGATTAAAACAATTGATATTTTTAAAGTAACTTTTATAGTTTCTATGTGGAAAAAATTTCCATGGTTTAACCTAAAGGTACCTAGTTCTTGTGGGCGTTGGTATAGTCAAATCGAATATTTTGGGCATCTCATCCTAAAATTACAGCAAGGATTAGGACCTGTCGGGTCCAATTCAGGTGTTATCTAACGCTGTCAGACACGCTGTACAAGCCGCCACATCCCTAGCAAGTGATTTTTTACATATTAACCATATCCGGCTATTAAGGGCCTTTCTTTGTTGAATTTAAGACTGGGTAAGTATCTTACTTGCATCGATGCAATGGTAATGATAATAGGAAACCATATCATCATACAAATTATGATTTTCATTGGACACGTAACATTATTTTAAACTTGCTTTTGTTTTAAACTGGGAGAAAAGGGATTGAGAATAAGCGAAACTTCTGGTAATTCTGCTCCTAAGCATCACATATCACGGAGTAATTGAATGCAAAATGAAGTTCAGTTTTGTTAAACGTAGAGCTGCAATACGGCATAAAAATTGAAGGCCTGTCATTCGCGAAAAAATGTGAGGACCCGTCGATAACAGTATTTTCAATTTTAATAAAACAACAATTGGGGAACCGTCATTCAATACAAAAAAAGAAACAAACAAACAAACAAACAAACAAATAAATAAATAAATAAATAAAATAAATAAAATTTATAGATCTACCACGACATTTTAAATTTTGTATTTTCGTCAAAAACGTTTGGATTGGAGAATGAATGTGCCCATCATTGTTAAATATGATCTCCAGATAAAAGAAGGGTTGGCTATCATTAGTTGCATGTACGTACATGAACGGTGAGAGTGCTGTAAAAATACAAGCAAATATAAATATATATATATATATATATATATATATATATATATATATTATAATAAATACTCACCTTATTCAGTATTCAATATTCTTTATTTTCACGTTCAGTTTACATATACAACTGTAATGGAAAATTGATTAGTACACAGTGGCAGATAAATAAACTTGATAAACTAAGACGAGGGATAAAAAATCCACGTTGGGCTCGTGGGTCCCCCAATATTATATACATGTATACAAAATTATGTTTACACGTTAAGTTTTTTAATGTTAAACTTTTGGGTTAAGTTAAAATTAGCTGTTCAAATATATATATATATATATATATATATATATATATATATATATATATATATATATATATATATATATTGAACAGCTAATTTTAACTTAACCCAAAAGTTTAACATTAAAAAACTTAACGTGTAAACATAATTTTGTATACATGTATATAATATTGGGGGACCCACGAGCCCAACGTGGATTTTTTATCCCTCGTCTTAGTTTATCAAGTTTATTTATCTGCCACTGTGTACTAATCAATTTTCCATTACAGTTGTATATGTAAACTGAACGTGAAAATAAAGAATATTGAATACTGAATAAGGTGAGTATTTATTATAATATATATATATATATATATATATATATATATATATATATATATATATATATATATATTTATATTTGCTTGTATTTTTACAGCACTCTCACCGTTCATGTACGTACATGCAACTAATGATAGCCAACCCTTCTTTTATCTGGAGATCATATTTAACAATGATGGGCACATTCATTCTCCAATCCAAACGTTTTTGACGAAAATACAAAATTTAAAGTGTCGTGGTAGATCTATAAATTTTATTTATTTTATTTATTTATTTATTTATTTATTTGTTTGTTTGTTTGTTTGTTTGTTTCTTTTTTGTATTGAATGACGGTTCCCCAATTGTTGTTTTATTAAAATTGAAAATACTGTTATCGACGGGTCCTCACATTTTTTCGCGAATGACAGGCCTTCAATTTTTATGCCGTATTGCAGCTCTACGTTTAACAAAACTGAACTTCATTTTGCATTCAATTACTCCGTGATATGTGATGCTTAGGAGCAGAATTACCAGAAGTTTCGCTTATTCTCAATCCCTTTTCTCCCAGTTTAAAACAAAAGCAAGTTTAAAATAATGTTACGTGTCCAATGAAAATCATAATTTGTATGATGATATGGTTTCCTATTATCATTACCATTGCATCGAGGCAAGTAAGATACTTACCCAGTCTTAAATTCAACAAAGAAAGGCCCTTAATAGCCGGATATGGTTAATATGTAAAAAATCACTTGCTAGGGATGTGGCGGCTTGTACAGCGTGTCTGACAGCGTTAGATAACACCTGAATTGGACCCGACAGGTCCTAATACTTGCTGTAATTTTAGGATGAGATGCCCAAAATATTCGATTTGACTATACCAACGCCCACAAGAACTAGGTACCTTTAGGTTAAACCATGGAAATTTTTTCCACATAGAAACTATAAAAGTTACTTTAAAAATATCAATTGTTTTAATCATTAAATTCAGTTTTTTTGTTTTTGTTTTTGTGTCGTTGTCTTTGTTTTGTGTTTGTGTTTGTGTGTGTGTTTGTTTTTTAATAGATCAAAATAAATTAATATTGCTATTGTGATAAAAATGCCAAGATCAACAAGTGTGCAAGGTTTGGAGATTTTTCATCAACAAGTAATTTATTTTTGAAAAAAAAATCTTTAAAATGTTGGTATTGGTAGCTATCATGAAGAAAAAATAAATCGGGTTCAACTCAAAGCTACTTAATTTTTACGAGCAGTTGTTAGGGTCAATTGCAATATTTGAAGCACCTCAAAACCGAACTTTCAGGGAGAATTTTGACCTGCATGATTCGATTTAGGCGTAAACTAACGCAAGACACTCTATACGTATCTGGATATTTAAGGAAAAGATCATTTAGACCAGATGGGGCACGATAGCCTCTCCAGTCAATAAAATGCAAAGCTGCTTTGTTCATAATGAAAAAGGTTTTGCAGCCGTATATTTCACAAACTTCTCATTTTTTCATTCGTCTTACATCTGACATTTTATTCTACGTGTATATTATATAATGTATATATTTATGTGCTTCAATACGTTTTAGCCAGGGGGGGGGGGGAGGTTAACAGAAATATGAATGTGGGATTCAACATGGTTATATCAAGTTGATCGTAAAATGAATTAGAGCGTACTCTGTATAATACTGCATATTCCAATAGGACTGATAAAGTTCCAATATAAGCTCAAAGCTACAGGCATGAACACGTTATGGCACATGTACACATGTTTTTATTTTTAAAATTGACTATTTTCTTACGTTCAAAGATTTTAAACCCATCAATACAGCAGAGCGTCCGGTGTTTCTACTATGGGTCACAGCTTGGATGTGGAAAGTTTCTTGCTTTTTTTCTTTCTTTCTTTCTTTCTTTCTTTCTTTCTTTCTTTCTTTCTTTCTTTCTTTCTTTCTTTCCTATAACATCGTTGAGCTGCTCAATCAGACTTGTATTATTAAAGTGTATTTTATTATAATGAAGTGAGACACATGGATTCGAACCCGTCACCTTTCGAATATAAGCTATCCACTCTAACCATTGTGCCACGCAGGTTCTTGACACTTTCGGTCAGTTGGCAGACAATTGGACGTGGTGATATAATCGTTGCTGTACCATAGAGCTAAGGAGATCATGTAATTACTTTGAAAATTCAGTTAATATTGATAACACCATACACATCCGTTCTTCAACACTTTAAGGTTAATATGATTTAGTGAGAATATGCGATGCAAGTTTAATAATAATGCTTATACTATTACTAATGATGATGATGATGATGATGATGATGATGATAATAATAGATGATGATGATGATGATGATGATGATGATGATGATGATGATGATGATGATGATGATGATGATGATGATGATGATGATAATATTAATTTATTGCACACCCATTCTTTTGGAAAAATAAAATACAGCAAGTAGATCTAAAAATATAATTAGGATGACCGTCATTTTGTGGAATTTACGTTCTCTTTAGTATAATAATAGATTTGTTGTGTGATGATAGTAAATAAATAAATGAATAAATAAATAAATTATTTAATAAAGAAAATTAAATAAATAAATGAATAACTGAAGCCACGAAAAAAATCCATGTGCATTCTAAGCATGCTGTTTCGAACGCGGTACCCATACTTTTAACGTACACCGTTCTAGCCATTATGCCACATAGCTGACTGGCTCTTAAACAATATGTTAAGGGGAGTATTCTTAACGCCTGAATGTTGTATGCACGCACATGAATTCCCTTTTTCAAATACAGCAGTCATAAAGAACTTCTTTTTCACTTATTATTACTCATCGATTTAATCATCAGTGACAATGCTATAATCTTTATAGGTCTATAATCACCGAATGGCTACAGCATTATTTTTCCTTTGTTCTAAAAAACTACAATAGCAAATTGCATGTCGCCTGCAATGTATGGTCCTGACCTTGTTAAAGCCACTGCTTTCGTCTTTCAACCAATATCGGGGCTTTTCACACTTTTTCGCTCTTCGGGAAAATTTTGAAGCCGCCCTAGACTGGTTGGTTGATGTAATACCATTCGCCAGGAAGCAGCAGGTCGGACGGGTGATCCCATGAAAGCTTTCTTAACAAAAAAAAATTCTGTCACATTCTTCAGTACGTATCAGCACTATTTCTATATCTGTACCACATTTTCTGGTTTGTCACGTACATTTATTAATCATTAAACCAACATGTATACGGCAAAGGCAGATAATTTTATAAGCTTGCTCCTCTTGGTGGGTGGAGACTGGCGCTTTGCATTTGCGTGAGTAACCATCAGTAAAGAGGAAAGAATTATTGAACTCAAACAGGAGTTGGACAGATTATAACGCGAGCTGGATTCCAATTGTGGGGAAAAGGCAGACACACCATTATCATTGGTTACAGACATGACGAAGGTGGATATGAATTGAGGACATTTCAAGGCTATAGAGGCTCAGCCAGTCAATCTTATTGATGGTCTCCGCGAGGTCGCAGGGAGTCAAGGATGACATCAAAGAGGAAAACAGGGAGGCTCTGATCAACCAGTAATAAGTCTGGCAGTGATGGTTTGTGCATGTGCGTGCCCAGGGATAGCACTTCCGGTAATGGAGGCTCTAGTCATGCTTGAAGTAGGCATTGTGGTCAACGGACAGGCATTTGTGATTTAGACTCTGATATAACCTTTATTGCAGCCATGAGAAAAGTGTTAATTCGGATAATAAGAACTTTTCAGAGAGCAGTACGTCCTTAGATAGTCATTAGGACTGTTCATAATGCAGACATAGAAGCCACCACAGTCGAGGTAAGACACACTTGAGGTCCGGCACTGTTAAAATGTAGGGCATTTTGTAAACAAATGCAATGATTAGATGCATACTAAATTATCATTGCAATATGCCGGCACAGATCTTAAGTACAATAAAGATAGGCGATTGTTTGTTGCTGAGTGGTTGGACTCCATATTGGAAGTTGTCCAATTAAGCAAGATTCAATTTGTTATGAATGAATTAGTACACTGAGAAGCTGCAATGTACAATATTACCTTCATAGAGTGGACACCTATTTTGGAACTACATATGACAGTTGTCACTGAAATTTAAAGGGGTCACAGAGATTGTGGAGATTCGTTTTTGGATGTGGACCAACAAATAGTAAGGGCTCCAAGCCTAAAAACGGAATCTTTTAAAGTTTGAAGCAACAAAAATGTTTACAAGGAGACAAAAGTAGTGAACTCGAATATCATGTTCTGCAAACTTTACTAGTCTGGAAGTGAAAAATGCACTAAAACATTCCCCACAAATTATTGCTCTTGGGCAAAGGGTGTCACACATATTTACCACTTGTTAGATTGTTCAGAGGGAAAAGAGAGAACATGCAGAGTCAGAATGTAAGTCTTTTGGAAAAACAGTTCAAGAAGCAAAGGATGAAATTACATGCCTACATGACTACATTTCAGTCCAGTTGACACCAGAACTGAATTATCAACGAAAATTAATTCAAATCTTTCAAATTGCACATTACCTGAGGGAATTGAAAGGATTCATGACAAATTTTCAGAACCTATTTCTACTCATTCAGCATATGACTGTGGTGTTTCTCTGTGTTTGATGACAAGGGATATTTTAACCACGTGTGGTCATGCAATGGTGCTTCTTAAATTATCCAAGTCTTTGATTCACTGATCTTCTATATCAACTGAAAAATTCAGATTGCTATTAGAAAAAAGAAATTGGATAGGGGTGCCACTTTGGGTCCTTTTCAGCGGATCCGTTCTCTTATCCACCTTACATTTTCTCCATTAAATGCTATATCCAAGAAGGTAGTGTTGAGCAAAGAAGAGTCACAATGGATCCTTCATGGCTTCTGTCTACATTGGTCAATGATGGGATCAATAAGGAGAGATACATGGGGCAGACAATTCAAGTGCAATACAGCGCTCTTGATGACCTTGGGAGTATAATTACGCGACAGGATTGTCTGTTGATTAATTTGTTTGTTTGTGCAGGAAAGATGAATTTCTTAGGATTTTCTTGGAAAAATATGTATGTTATTGACAGAGCTTTTCCTTATTTGACTGAAATCTGCGGCCTACATGTGTCATAAGTGACAAACGCTGTAGTTTTTTTTCGGCAA
The DNA here is from genome assembly GCA_964020975.1 of Hermodice carunculata. Lineage (NCBI taxonomy): Eukaryota > Metazoa > Annelida > Polychaeta > Eunicida > Amphinomidae > Hermodice > Hermodice carunculata. Next base: position 9,086,508 of record OZ026618.1, read on the forward strand.
AGGGTTTCAAGTACTTAGACGATATCGGAGGTGCTGATATTTACTTGGAGGCTCAAGAACCCTTTTCATATTTGTAAGAACTTCTTTACCTGTTAGGTTTCGGTGAACCTAAAGCAAAGGCCGTTCCTCCTAGTGAGAAAGTGTTTTTTCCTCGGGATATTGCTTATTATCGTGGCTATGACCAAGTCAGTCCCATAAGGCAAAATGCTTGAAGTTTTTGAAATACTGAATATGTGGAAATACAAAAGTTGAAGTGCAATGTTTGATCAGGCAATTACAATTGTGGCAAAATGTGTTCTTTCTGCTAGAGTTTTCATATCGAGAATGTTAGAACATTTGATGTCTTTTAATCAATATTCACAATGAGTTAAAGTACGTTTACCCAGAGATTGTTTGAAAGACCTCAAATGGTGGGAGATGTTTACGTCTAGTTGCAATGATACCACAGCAGTTGTGGTCAAAACCAGACCACATTGTAGCCACCGATGCTTGGTTGAGCGGTTTACCGTACTTACTGTAGAACCTTGTGTTCATTCTTTCATTGTGATGTAACACTAAAGATCCAACAGGAAGAGTATGGCATCGATGTTTTAGAATTACTGACCATTGTAGTATCACTTTAATGATGGTGCGATCAAATATATTTTCGTCCAATTCAAATTTATTGTGATAATTTGAGTTCAGTTACAGCGTTAAATTCAGGGTGCACCATTCTTAGTGATCGCCTGCGTGAAAAAAGCATGTAACAGTATCACATTTGAAATGGAGATCAGAGGGCAGCATGTGTTTTTTCTACATCTAAGTAAGAAATTTTTGGTAAGAGAACATGCACATGTTAGCATCTTTACCATAGGAGCACCAGCGATTGTGGCATAAGGTTACGTCTTGGCAATCGTGGATTCCAGGCCTGTGATTACACTATTTGCAAAAGTATCTGTAGGGTTTCTTCTGGTCCTATTGATTTTGGCCTTGAAAGGTCAAGCTGATTCTTCGGCCTAGAGCCGGCAGTGGTACGTCTTTTGCCCATAGATTCTACTAAACACTATTAAGATTAAACAGAATGTTTTTGTGGTGGTATGAATTTTGCCCTTGAGTGACTTAAAAGGTCAAACACACACACTCGCTGTCATCTTTGTAACGGCGGATCCTGTCACTTGTTTTGTATCTCAAAAGGATGGTTTCAACACTGTGAGTGAGTGAAGGCTTCAATATTTTAATAAGTGACGGAAGTAAAATCGCAGATCACAGGACTTTTTCAGTCTCGACAGGCAAGGTCAGTGGAGCACCTGTCATGTTAAGTAGGTTGTAATTGGCATGTAAAATGGTTAAATTGGATTTCATCACAATGTATATTTTGCATATGTTTATTTTGAAACTAGGCATAGGAAGCTACGGCTGCTACAGCCCACGCACCCCACCCCGTGCCTACCTGAGAACAGCTCAAAAGTACTGGCACTATACGTATTAATCTGGATGTATCACACACTCTTAGACTACTCTTTACCTGTGTCTCCGTGTAGAACAAAGCAACAATGTGCCAATTATTGTTCTCCATGACAAGCGTATGGAAGAAAGTACTCATGTAAAAGCACCAAATCATATCTAAGACTTAAAGAGTCAATCTTACGCTCCTGCCACTTCAGGAACCATGCTTATTTTTGTTTTTGTTGTTTGTTTTTTATTTTGTAGTTTAATGTCGTGTACTTAAAAAGTACGACAGTGGACACTGGAACCCTTTTCACACTAGTTAAAAACATTTCGGGTAAATGGGAACGGTAACGGACACTCACTTCCGTTTCGCAGAGAACAAATAAATCTACAAAATACATTGATCATCACTTTTGAAGTTAATTTAATGTTGAAAAGTAGGTGATGTTCATTAGGACAGCGTTTCATTCCTGATAATTTTAGTCATATAATGAAAAAGTGCTATATTTGCAACACTTTTTGCAAGTTTACGCTAAATGAAGAGTTGTTAGTAATCAAAGTATTAGGTTTCTGGTGATTGGTTGGGTAAAGCCTGTATCTGCTTCATTGTTTCAACCCGTTCGTCTCAATCACACGAACCTGAATACCTGGTTTCATTTCAGTGTAAATTCAGTATTAAATCAGTAAGTTAATTACAAATCAGGTGCTATGTATGCGTGCAATGTTCGTGTATACTTGAGCATTTTGTCCCATATATTCTTTGAGCATTTTTACCTGCATATTTTACCTTTCAGTAACTTTTAACATTAAATCACAGATCAAAATAAACATTATTCTGCTGTTCATAAGCCCATATGCTTCAGAACATTGTGGTAGTCACTTATATATATCCCAGTCCGTTCCTGTATTCTAATATCACATTCAAACTCAAAATGGAAGAGCTTCTTGTGATTAGGTGTTCAGCGGTTTATGGCATACCTTGCTTAGGATCCCACCAGCACGTACACCTGGATATGTATTTTCCTTTCAATGTAAGTAAAAAATGTAATCAAAATATAAGGTTTCTAGTGGTTTTTTTTGTACTGAGACTTTCACGCTCTAGTGATTTTGTAGCATCTTAATTTTTTTGCGGGGGGGGGGGGGGGGGCAAATCTTTCAAATTTGTCTTCAAAACCGTCTGGCTAATTGTTTCAAAATTCTGCGATTTTTTAAAAATTACGGTTTTATGTTTATGTGTGTGTTTTAAGTATTTTCAATTGCGTCTATCGAAACGTCAGTGAGAGTGTGGTGAAAAATGTACCTTGTGAAGGGCTCAATCAAACTTGTTCACTGGGAGGTGCTTCAGTGAATACATGATTTTTAAAGAATACTTTAATTCGTGTACTTGTCGGCTAATAAACATATTTCTATTGATTACAGTGTGAGTCATTGTGAATGTACTGGTAATTTGTATTTCCTATTTTTTTTTTCAAAATCGACAGCAAGGTTTACTTTAATCTTGGCGGGGATATATCTTGGGCTCAATCAATTTTGATAAAATGGTCGCGCTTTAGTTATTATTGTACTTTTGGGGATTTGTTTTGTTAAAATTTTTCAAAAATAATAAATAAATGTCTCAATGTCCAAAATCACCTAGTTGAGTTGAAATGACGGTGATGCCAAGACCTACATCAGATGCAGCTGTGATTTTTTTTTTATTTTTGACTCTTTATGGTATTTTCACAATTTTTGACTGAATCTTATAAAATGTCACGCAGACTATGCATGATTGGGCGATAATTCCCCTTCTAGACGGGTCGAAGCTGTCGAAAAGTCGTTGATGCCGTGTATCCCGATTTCGACTTTTTTAACAAAGGTAGTTGCTGGTTCCTACTGATTACAATGTAAGTCGACAAGGACTGTAATGCCCATTGAAATTTCCGGTTTCTTCAAATCTGTCCACCAAATGGACTTCAATCTGGAAAGGGATGTGCCTTGGGTGGCTTACTACTGAGGGTGCTTGAATGTTATCGCACTCGTTATTTTATGATTTTCATTTATTTTTATGGCAAAATCTAACCCCCCCAAAAAAACAATAAAAAAACCCTCAAATAATCTTTGAACTGGTTGGCCGATTGCTTCAAACTTGTAGGTACAAACTGGCAAGGATCGAGCTTACGGGATGAATAATAGGGTCAGATGATAACACAGCTTTACTGCTTAAGTTATTTTTTCAAAAGTGTAAATTATTTTTATTCTGAAAGTCAAATTGCGGCTAATTGCATTAAAATCCCTTGCAGGGCTACCTGTGGTCAGGTAGTGCACTGGTTTTAACACGTTTTTGACCGTGCAGGCTGCTAACACAAACACACACACACACACACACACACACACACACACACACACACACACACACACACACACACACACACACACATATATATATATATATATATGCGTTCTGTGTTTGGTCTAAACCAACCTGGTTCCACAAGGGTTATTTGTTTTGGCGATACTTTTTGGGAATTTACTCCTCATGTACATTTTTTCTTTAACATGTCTGTTACAAGATATGCATAGGACCATAAGACGGACGTTTCTCCTGGCACAGCAATTGTTTGTACACACACACACACACACGTATATTAGTTCTGGAAAGCCATTTATTGTATATTCAGTATTAGAATTAAAATATATGATCAAACAATTTATCATATGTATTAAATGATTTAAATATATGCCAGAGTGAATTTAGAGACATCATTACATGCATTTCAACATGAATGCATTTTAAGACACGATCAAATAATGAGTCAGAAAATAAATTCGATTAAAAAATCAGCTCTAATTTTGTTTTAATCGATAATTATGATTAAATATTTGATCACATTATCAAAATGTAATTTTATTAATATTGGATCATATATTCGAATATCGGTTGGCAAAATCAAGTATATGATAGCGTCATTATATATATATATAATCATATCATTTATTTGACTTAATCACATTTTCAAATCAAAAAATTATTTAGGCATATTATTAGATGGCTTTGAATATATCATTAAATCTGTTTTGATATGTTTTCAATTGTATTTTGCCGATTTGTTTTACTCGTCATAGAGTTAATGAAAGGTTCCGGCTGGTCTGCCTGCTATGGCAAGTGTCAGAACGTATTGAAATCTGATGGCTGTGGGTGGATAATCTGAAAAAAAAATGCCCCGCCATATCGTTGATTCCAGTACCCAAGGGACATTATCAGGAGCGATTTCTTTTTGCATAATATGGACAATATTGGCTTTTTTATGACAAAGTATTTTGAATGAGGTAAACACACAAAATCTCCATGCTCTTGATGCATTTTCTGTGTTTTGTACAGCCGTGAGTAAACAAAAGGCAAAAAAGTAGCATCTTCAGAATCATTCATCATCCATTTTCTTTGCGGGAAAAAGGAGTCCCCTCCATTTGATCATAGCACAAAATACACATTATTGTGTGTTTGCACCGATTATCTTACTAGCTCATTAGACTTAATCGATATCATGATATGTTTAAATCTCAAGCATCTGTTAATGTGAACAAATGTATTTGATCTTATGTTCAAACATTTAATCATTCGTTGAATTGTTTGTTTATATGTTCAAATATTTGGTAACATCATCGAGTCTCTCATGGTTAAATATTTGACCATATGATCAAATCAATCAACTTATATGGAGACATACTTCAGTAAACGACAGAAAGTAATAAATAATATGTTCAACTTTTCTCAGATCATGATGAAATACGATCAGTCAAATGATTATGACTCGATCATGTGTATCAATATTAATTAAAGAAGGAAAATGTTCCATATATATGTTTATAATTTTGGTAGTCGACCTTTGATATAATTGGATTAATGCCAGCATGTGACCAGCCTTTATAAATGGACTGTTGCCTGCTTCTAATCGATGCGCCAGGTACAAGTCTAAAGACTATTTCTTACGCAAATTTTATATATTCATTTCTTTGATATGATTGATTCAATATCTAATAATTTCAAATTCAGGTAGTTTCATCCAAGTGGTGAGGTGTTGCTAGGTTTAAATCATAATAGTGCAACTTAAAACACCACTCTAACTGTATTTGGTTTAAACATATTTTATTCAAGCAATTGGAAATCAGGCATAGCCTATACAAATTCCTCTTGCAACTGTATTTCTACTTTTGCAAACCACAATTATCACTGGATACTCTTTGTCAAAGTGTGTCTTTAAAACACAGAAATGTCTGTTTCCATATATATATATATATATATATATATATATATATATATATATATATATATATATATATATATATATATATATATATATATATATATATATATATATATATATATATATATAACTTCAATCGAAATTTAATAAAACAAATAAAGCCTGTATTACTGCGCAATAGTCCAAATCCATGTATACCCTCGAGGTGGTGGTGTCCCAGTTTGACTATTGCCCTCGACCTTTGGTCTCCGGCAAAAATTAGGCTTGGACGCCACCATCTCTCGGGCGCATGGATTTGCACTTTTGCCCAGTAAAACAGGCAATGTTTTTATAATATATATATATATATATATATATATATATATATATATATATATATATATATATATTTGTGTGTGTGTGTGTTTATTTTATATTTTCTGTTATGTAACAGTGCAACTGAATTATTTTGTAGGTGCGTCTTTTCGTTCAGAACCACTTCCTGGTAATATTTACCCTATTCCGCAGTCCGAACTCTCTGCTCTCCATAAGCTAACCTGTCACTGTCTTACATGTCTACACATAGAAGTACTACTGTCACGTTCTTCTGTAGCACTGTGACATAGGCGGTATTAGCCAGAATAACTTTAAGGGTCTACAACATGTTTCGGAGCCTGTACCCGTATATGTTTCATGAGTATATATAGGTCAAATTTCAATATCTCCTAACATACCATGTAAAACATGTTACCTGTAAACGACTTTTTAGTTGCACGTTCTCTGCTTATTGTATATATTTATTTCCCTTGTTCATATTTCCATCAGAAAATCTTTTTCGTATTTGTGGCATCTAATGTTGCTGTCTCTGTTGTTGCTGTAGGGATATTACTCAAGCGTGTCACCAGATGGCATTGTGGTTTCCGGCTTTGCCGTCCGCAACGAAGAATATTCATATACGAGTCTCTAAATTTTCTGGAACACGAACTTAACATTAGAAAGTTGAATGCGAAGCTACTACTACTACTACTACTACTACTACTACTACTACTACTACTACTACTACTACTACTACTACTACTACTACTACTAATGTTTCATCTGTGCGACAAATGATTGAATCAAAACATTGGTGGGTATAAGCACAAGCTTTAAGTGCTGCACGTGTTAGGAACACACAACAAAATAAAATATCTTTCGACAAGAGGCAAGTTGTACTTCCATTATATGGAAACGAGAGTCCTCTTACTATTTCAGAAATACAAGTTAAATTTCGATAATACACAATTGTTTATGTTTACCCAACCGGGGGCAAGGTATTATAATATGATTCTTGAATTGTTTTAACAAATATTGTGTACTGATTATTTATCATGCGAAGTAGAAAAACACTCTAACTTTGGATATAAAAGGATAATTTGTATTCTTATTGCTAATTGTTTAATGGTGTGATGTTTGAGAGGGATAGACTTGGTGATGAACAAAGCTTATGACGCTGGTTGTAGTCCGTCGTTTTCACTTTTTTTCTGGCGCGGATGCAGATGGCCTGGTTGTTCCCTGTTAAATTTGACCACAAGCTGCATTGCTTTTCTTATTTCTATTTTTTAGCTCCGCTAAGTCAAGGTAGCAGACCTTAAATAACCAGTTTTGCCTGTCTGTCCGCCCGGCAGTTCACCCCCTTGTAAACTTTTGCTTGTAAACGTCATACAGTCCAGAGGTATCATGTTAACCTCTGTCTTTTAACACCAAACGCCCGGGTGTTGAGTCAGTATCCTTCGTTAGCAGCCATCCAGCCGGAAACGGGAAACGCGCATATCAACTGCACCAAATCCTCAGTTCTTTAAAGATTGGTTCAATGGAGGTAGGTCTGCGTGTTTACCATAATGGACACGGCCCAGTTCATTGCACTTAATCCGGTACAATTACTGTATTCCATTTGGAGTTGTACGTCCATTAGCATCAAAGAAGCAGCAAAAAATATAAAACTATTTTAACCACGAAACAGCCAAGACTCAAACCAGCAATTAACATTCGAGAACAACCAAGCAGTTAATGTTTGGAAACGCATATATACTGTGTTCCAAATCATGTAATTTGCATGTTTTATCAAGTGCGTGATTATTTAGATCGAACGCTATATGGGTGGCGCCACCTACAGTATTATGTAAAATATGGGCCGATATGAATGTTGTTTTGAAAGATGTTCACATGAGTCAGCGGGGAACTAGGTTGGCATGCAGATGAGGGAAAAAGACGAACAAGGCGCCAAAAATTTGTGGCGCCACAGACAATACTGCGCATGGTACGTAACCTTTTGAAAACTTTTAGCGGAAAGACCAACCTAGGATAGACACCCACCAAAATTAAAGAAATGTAACCAAGAGTTTTAAAGAAGACGCCATCGGTAAACCGGGACAAACAACGGGCAACGGATGATCATCTATAGTATTAGTGAATTTGCTCTGAAGTACAAACTTCATGCGGTAGAGGTTTGCATTGAATTGTACCTGAAGTGTCCTTTCAAATAATTGGCTTCCACATTTAAGAATTTGAAATCCTTAAAATGTGTTTCATTGGAAACAACTGTGGGCCCCACAGTGGTAAGAGTGTTGACTGAAGATACAAAAACTCACACTTAATATCAATAAATTAGAGCAATAATGTGCACATGCATACCTTGAACAGAAAGGATATATGTATGGGTTGATAGAGCTATTCGCAAGTCCCAACAAATACAAGTTAAATCCTATTCCATATTTCCAGCTTGATTCTGGCATTAGAAAAAACATTGACTGCTCAAGGAAGTTGTATATGACAGCAGGTCCCCAGCAAAGAAAAAATATGGAAACAACCAGTATCATCATTTTTATGACCTACAAAATAAAAGCAAAACAATCTATCAATATATCTATTTATCTGTCTATCTATCTATCTATCTATCTATCTATCTATCTATCTATCTATCTATCTATCTATCTATCTATCTATCTATCTATCTACCTATCTATCTATCTATCTATCTATCTATCTATCTATCTATCTATCTATCTATCTATCTATCTATCTATCAATCTATCTATCTATCTATCTGTCTATCTATCTATCTATATGTCTGTCTGTCTGTCTGTCTGTCCGTCCGTCCATCCATTTCTACATTTGCTTGCCTTTCTGTCTATTTATCTCTATCTAACTATCCGTCTGTCGATCCGACTATCTGACTGTCTGTCCGTCGGTCCATCCGACCAATCTATCTATGTGTCAGCCTGTCTATCCCTTCAGCTGTTCGAATATCTGTCCGTCCATCCATCTATCTGTCCATCAGTCTTTATATCTATCGATCCGTCTGTCTGTCTGTCTGTTTATCTATCTATCTATCTATCTATCTATCTATCTATCTATCTATCTATCTGTCTGTCTATCTTTGCGTCAGCCACTGTGTGCGTGTGTGTGTGTGTGTATGTGTGTGTGTCCGTATTTTAATTGTAATTTTATTCTTTTTTCGTCTAATAAAGATAGCTTTCATGCATTATTCAAATGGCTTGAGATCTTTTGCGCTTCCGTAATAGGCATGTACAGTTGACCTATTACACTTGCACATCATCATACCTTTGATGCAGACGGATAATTTTTGGGGGTTGGTTCCCATCATTAGATTTGAAGGCATCGATTCTTCTTTGGGAAATAATTTACCTAATTTTCTGTACGATTTGGATTTGTTGACGACTGCTTTGCTTACACATTATAATTAACGACTAACGGATTTTGTGGACAAATAATATTTGGTGTTAATGACAGATTTATTGGATTTGGTGACATTAGAAAAGTTGGATTTTTTGACTAAAACCATTCTGACACTCCTTTTTTCAATACTTCGGCGAATATTTCACCAAAAACGCAGTCGTGGACACAGGAAATCAACTGGATTTTAGACCTTGTAGTGATCTTAATATTTCTAAAGTAATTGATAAATAACTGATACTTTTTAATAAAAGAAGATTTTCTTTTCATATATTCATTAATTATTTTAGAAATATTTAGATCACTGCAAGGTCTAAATTGTTTTATCATGTCATTGCGAGGAACTATGAATACGTTGCAATCCAACAAAAAATGTACATGTCGTTTTCAATAGCATTGCATACATTGCAGGTCCTGTCATGCACTGGGGGCGCTACTCAGAGAGACATGTATGGGCAGAGGCTCCAAAACATGCTTTGAGTAGTTACCCGCTTAAGACTCTTTAATGTATTTGGGCTAATGTAGCCTGTGGCCCAGGCCCTGCCAAAACTGGAGCAGCGATGCCTGTTAAGAGAAAGATAGAGATAGCTAGACAGACAGGCAAACAGGCTGTCACATAGATGGGCCAGTGAATGTAGAAACAGTTCATAAAGATACATTATTCACCCTCAAAGGTAAAAACTGTTATTTTACATAAAGAATTTATAAAACGGCAGAGGTCTTATCTTGTTTGAAAGATTTTGATGACATTGTCATTTGTACTTTAGGCGAAGCTGGTCACAATTTTGGAATTATTTTTGAAAACAAGATCATATTGACGTTTTCAAAAAACAAAATAAGTATAAACAACAAGTCAAGCATAAAATATAATGATGTTTATATACCAGTGCACCAACATAAAGATGACATATTAAATTTTCACGAAAAATACTTGTAACAAAATTGCACTTCCAAAACATTTGATAAAGATCAGCCGTTTCCTTTTATACTCTGATCCCGTCACTGTATGAAAGCTTTATATGACAGGCGCTTAACTGTAGCACTAAACAATTCTCAGCGGAAGTGACCATCTAATTACTATGAGAAACTATTTTTGCGAACACCTTTTTTGCAATTCCACGGTAGACAGGTAATCATCGTTTCCGCTATATTAATAGTTCGACGCAAAACATTTGAAAAAAAAAATGGAAAGCTAAGATTATACGTACTTTTGATTTCTCAACACTTTACCCTAATTTATTCTTTGAAAATGTTAAATTGGGACCAGAAAATATAATTATCAAAATGTTCAGACATTCGGCTTACAAACTATATCTATTTATACCTTTAAAAAAAATCTTTTCGGTCTGCACAGAGTAGGCCTATCAGACATGGGAATTCACTTCTGACTTAAACTTTTTTTAATAATTTTATTCATTAAATTGATCTACATGGAACCGCTTGTGTGGTAAGATTTAAGCGACCACCAGTCAAGACTTTAATTAAAGAATTAAAAACTGCACTCACGATAGTTTCTCCAAAACGTACAATTAAAATACGCCGACTTTTGCACGTCTGAGAATTTTAGGCTATGAAACATGCTTACTGGCAGGGATAACAGTAAATGATTTCCCACTGGCGACCTGTTTATGATTTCATTTAGCTGTTTAGGTTTGGATTTACAAGAAAAAATAAATTTTATGATAATAATGAATTCTTACATAGATTTAGTCAAAAACAGTGATTTCATTTACTGTGAAATACAGTCAGATAAAATAGGTCTATTTTTAATACTGCCACACAAAAAGGTTTACCTGACCAGTTTTAAAGTATGACGCAATTAATTGCGTGACTCTTTTCGTCAGATAAGTATGTTTGAGTTTTGCATTAACTTGAAGAGGTGGTTGTTATTTTTTCTCATGATGCAGGGCTAGCATATGTTCAAAGACCAGACGTACTAGGTAAGTGTGGACTTTAATGTACTTAATTGATTCAATTTTGATAGGTCTTATCATCCAAATTAAGCGTTGCCTTATGTTTTGTAAAAGTAGTTCAATTACATTTATGTTATGTGGGCTACATTTATAAGTAGTACTTGCTCATCTATATTTAATATGGCCTGAATTTGCATGTATGCAAAATCTAACAAAACTGACTTTAAAGTAGCTTAATCTTTTCTTTATATCAAAATGTCTTGATTATATTGCAAGTCCAAACGTTTAAAATTTATAGATGTTGCAAAGAAAATTTATCCCAGGTAAAAAAAAAAAAAAAAAAACTTTAAAAGCAATGAGTTGATCCTCGATATATTTCTGGATTTGGATATCAAGATAATGGATAATAGTTTTGTTACTAAAATTTATCACAGAAGAGAAGTTTTCAAATTTGAATTTGTATATTATCTTTTTCCAGAATGTAAGATCTGGGTATAATGAGGTTATAATACATTTTATCTGAAATATTACGTTTCCTTGGTGTTTCTGATATATTTATAGATTTCGAAAATTAATTTCAAGAGATTATAGAATAAGGAAAACCATTTTTTGCAGAGATCATGAATTTATGTAGAAATTTGGTTGCTCCTGTTTTTATGCATTCTGGCACTCTATTACAAATTTTCTTATTTACTGTATCTAGTAATTTTTTTCATTTTTATATTTTTTGTTTTTCACATCTGCCTATATATGAAAAACAGGTCCTTGATATCACCACTTTCTTCAATTGATTGGCTGCAAACTGTTAGTCTTTCGGCAGATGTTTTACAAATTCAAGTCATATGAACAAATAAGTTCCGTTGCCATTACTTTTTTCCTGATTGCGATATTTATATGCCCGATTTACGTTTTGCAAAAGTAGTGCATTTACATTCATGTAATGTGGACTACATTTATAAGTAGGCCTATCAACAAAGAAACGTCATTTTCGTTTCATTTGTACCACTTGAGCTCGAGCTGTCAGTGTTAGATATTCAAACATGGTGCCGCCAGTTAGCACAGTGACTGGTCCGGGGATTAATGGCACCAAAAAGAAGACTTGCGCTGGCTCCCCGCTGATGACCCGATTTCACGTGAAAGGTGACAAATCCTAAAAGTTTCTTCTAAATTTCAAATCTTATAAATATGATTTGTTCTTTGGAAAGTAGTTTGTTATAATGATTAAGAACTATACAGCTTTTCTGTGAGTTGTACGAGATGAGACTTTACTCGTCGAATATCGGCTTGATGCTGTTCAAACGGTACTTGGGCTTACAGATTTGGGTTCGCTAAGTTTCTATTCATAATGGATATCACCATTTACTGTAGAACACACAAGTACATCATAGTCCTGGTATTCCAGACATATGTTATAATTATCATGTTTCGCTGGCAGTGTGTGACGTATGCATGAGTGCTTCCAAGGCTGTACATCCCAGACCCTGTGACCATTTATTGATCTAACGGAGAGATACTTGTGTATCTCATGGTGTTAAGTTCACCATTTGCATGTTTGCCTGTGGCAGGCTCGCCACTACGATTTGTCCACCCCGGTTGCGCTGAACAAAGCTTCAATCGGAGCGCGATATTAATTTATCGCAAGGCATCTGTTGAAGGCACCCTTTATTACTACATTTGTCGTCAGGCTGTACACTGGCATTGTAAATATTAGACCTCTTTTCTCATGAAACCAAGAAGGAAGAATATCAGGCAATGATAGATAAAGCAGCCCGCTTATTTTTCTGTAAAATGTGCTTGGCTTACCTTTATTCGCCCTTGTATTGCAGAAGGTCCTTGATTTGAGCAGTTAATTTGCGGTCGTGCAGTGCCTTTACTGTAGAAATGAAGAGAGTTGATCAGTATCTTATATCATGTAAAGCAGAATACGAATTTCACTGCATCAGTGTGGCGTAAAATTACAGGCACCCTCTATATTATTGCTACATTATACAGCAAATAACTTGACATAGAATTACTTTAACGTTTTCTTTTATTCGATGGATAATACAAAATAGATTTTGTTTTAACTTTTTTTTTTCAAAACAGTAAGAGAGTTTGGCTCCGTACAACTTACGCATAAAAAAGGGGAAAATCGGGACAACTGGATGTTGTGATAAAGGTTAGATGGCAAAGACAGAGTGACACCGCAACAGTAGCTTAATTGGGCCTAATCGTAACAGAACGGGACACCACCAATAGGAAAACATGTTGACGTAGGTGTTCCAATACGTAATGCTTCAATGATTAATAAATCAGCATTTTAACGCAGCTTCGTTGTCAATACATGTGTGATGTCTCCTACTGAGTTTGTTGTTTTGATGCAATTCCGCAGAAATCAACTAAAAGTTTAGCTTGTTCTGTAGGACACGATTTAGGGCTAAGTAAAAGAGATTAAGTGGGAAAGAGCGCAAACAGAACGATCCCACTGTGCAATGAATTGTTGTGGTTCGTGCGTGAATGACATTCGCAGCAGCAGTGGAACGCTTCCTCATAACGACAACCACAAGGACTTAGATCCCAGTCTTCTCCGCTTTGGTTTCTGTTTCCCCCCCCCCTCCCCCCCCCCCCCCCACTGCCTGTTATTGGTCTAGGCTTGTCTCTCGACAAATCAAAATATGACTGGTTCTGGCACTGGCACTGTTCATAAAATTGCCTCCTAGAGTAGATGCAGCAAATGAAACTAAATGGTGATGATTTTAGAGACAGGGTGAATTAATTAAACTGTACATAGAAATCAATCAAGTTCTTTCATGGTTGACCAGAGAAACGCACGCTCAGTGAAATGGGTGTCTTATGTACAATGCAAGAATAACACCTTTAAACCCTCTCATATTACGATTTGGCATCATGGGGCACGTTTCAAATCCCTGAAAAAACTTATTTTCCATTCCAACTCAAACTGCTTTTAAACTAAACTTAAACGAAACAACCCTCCCGCAAAATTTAATTGATAGAGATTGGGAGAGAGAGATATATAGAGGGGAAAAAGTACAACATAACTACCCTGGCCGAATGAATAAAAAAAATAGGTTTTTATTGATCTAAGTTGGAGTTGTTATTTGAATCTTCATTTAAATTGTCACATTCCAATACATATACAAGATGTATTGTGACTTCAAAACTGTTGCCGGTTGCGCTAAAAATATTTTTAATTTACTCTGCGTTGTTCGTCGACAAAATAAATTCCATTTGTACTGAAGTGATTAATGAACTAATTTCATGAAGGCCTGTTATAAAAAAGACATCGATTATATCAAAGGAAGGAAAATACTCGTCCTAAATTTCCATCGAAAATACATAAACAAATCACTATATATTTACTACCTACAGTGTAGGCTTAAACATACAAAATCCTGTTACAAGTTGTTATAGTAAAACCCCCATTCTCTTTCCCTCCTCGCTTACTTTGGTGGGTTGGAGTCTGTGTATGCTTTTTCAAAAACAATTTGCAAAGACATTCGGCAAACGAGTACAAACAGGCAAACGTTGGCCAAAAAGAAGAAAACGAGGGAAAAAGCATACACAGACTCCAACCCACCAAAGTAAGCGAGGAGGGAAAGAGAATGGGGGTTTTACTATAACAACTTGGTCATTGCAGGGCGGATGACATTTCTGATATTTCATACGACATTATTCTTCAAGTTGTTTTAAGGTATTTTTGTTTTATATTCGTTCATGAGGAATCCGTCACTTACACATGATGACAGAATTAAACTTATAAAAGGGCATCTGTTGTGTCTGCCAATACAGTTACACGCCATGGGAATCACCAGAGCCCCAGATCAGGCTGTCCCAGATCCTGATGTCTCGTGCAAAACCAGTCGCGTACAATTTTGTGCCGGCATGCTCAGTGTGTGAACATTTTATACTTTTTTTCTTTTTAATACCGCATGGTAATATTATTTGGCCCATACTTAAATGAAAATTGCTGCCTCATGATATATGATGAATGGCTGAGTTTTTTTTTACTCGAACGTACGGAGTGCAAAAAATAGTTCCCTTGTTTCTTTGGTCATAAATACGAAAAAGTCATTTTGGTTGAAAGCACGCTTCATTTTTCCTTCTTTGCTCATTTTGATTATTTCTCATTTACTTCCTGCCATAATAATGGTCGTATTTCCATACTTTGTGCGTCAAATGTAATCTTTGTAGCCACTCTTTATTTTCTTTTTGTACAGTTTACTTGCAAACGATATATAAAATAATAACGAAAAGCAGGTTATTCAGTTATAAGATTTATTTAAGAAAATTTGCAGGAGTTTATGACGAATGTATGTGAAGTTGTATTGAGACAATTCTTACCTGTAGGACCTACAAGCCTTCGGTCAGATATGCTCGAGTGTACAAAAACGTAAGAAGCTATTACACAGGGTACTATGCCATGTACTTTGCGTACGCTAGAAGCGCCACGTACCTATCAAGATCTCAGCCTTCTCGTGGTAAGTACATAAGATAAAAATTGATCCAATGAACATAACAATGATAATGGTAGATATCTACTGCTTCTGTTCTGGGTGTGCTTTGGATTTTCTCTCGTATACCGTGGTGTCTGCTTTTACTTCTTTTTGTCCCACCGGTCTTAGCTGCTACCACAGCTCAAGGGTGTCCATTGTAGCACAACACACAGGTGTGTTCAGGCTGTATTAAAAGATCAGTTGCAGAATTACCCACAGATGGCACAAAACACTTTTCATATAGTTTTGCAGCTAAGAGACACACATTGCTTCTCCTCCCATATTACATTTCGTCTATTTCCGGGTACGTTTTCACCGAGTCAGCAGTTTCCATAGTGAACTGTATTCCCTGCCTGTACTTGCCCTGTGTTATGCACCGCTGTGCATGTAGCCATGTTGTATGGTATGTACCACAGTGCATGTAGCCATGTAGTATGGTATGTACCACTGTGCATGCAGCTATATGTCGTATGGTATGTAGCACTGTGCATGTGGCCATGTTGCATGGTATGTAGCACTGTGCATGTAGCCATGTCGCATGGCATGTACCACTGTGCATGTAGGTAAATGTCGCATGGTATGTACCACTGTGCATGTAGCCATGTCGCATGGTATGCATCACTGTGCATGTAGCTATGTCGCATGGTATGTACCACTGTGCATGTAGCCATGTCGCATGGTATGTATCACTGTGCATGTAGCTATATGTCGCATGGTGCATGTAGCCATGTCGCATGGTATGTACCACTATGCATGTAAGCATGTCGCATGGTATGTCCCACTGTGCATGTAGCTATATGTCGTACGGTATGTCCCACTGTATATATAGCTATATGTCGTATGGTATGTACTATTCTGTATCTAGTTAGGCCGTATGGTATGTACCACTGTGCATGTAGCTATATGTCGTGTGGTATGTACCACTGTGCATGTAGCCATGTAGTATGGTATGTACCACTGTGCATGTAGCTATATGTCGTGTGGTATGTACCATTGTGCATGTAGCCATGTCGCATACTATGTACCACTCTGCTCAAAACAACCTGCATCAGCTCATATCCGAACCTACTCGTGTGTCAGAGTACTCTGCAAACCTACTAGACCTCATGATAACTGACTCCCCTGGTTATATCCTTGACTCCGGCACACTTCCTCCTATATCCTCTTCTGAATATTCTGTCGTCTTTTGCTCTTTTTCTGTGAATCATTACAAGGATCGCCCCTTTAAACGCTCTGTCTGGAACTTCAAGAGGGCTGATTTTGTCAACTTGAACAATGTACTCCGTGATGCTCCTTGGGAAACTGGTTTCACAGTTTTTGACTCCATAAGTGATACTGTGTCATACTGGTCAGACCTATTTATTGACACGTGTAAACAGTTTATTCCGTTCCGCGTGGTCACTATTCGACCCAGGGACACGCCCTGGATCAACTGTATTATCAAGAGGCTAATAAGGCAGCGCAATCGCGTGTGGAACAGATATAAATGCCAGACACAAAAACCTGGCCTCACACACTCCTCACTACTCAAAATATTGAACGCCTCTTTCAGTTATACAAACGGAAACGTAACTTTACAGTCAATGCTATTAAAAACTCCATTCGTCTTTACTTTACCAAACTCTGATCTGAACTAGACTCAAGAGAGATAAACTCTAAAAGGTGGTGGAACCTTAGCAAATCTATTCTCGGTCACAAACTTTATCAAAACATACCAACTCTTATTGACGGTGGAAGGAATATTTCTTCTGATATTGAGAAGTCAGTGACCTTCAATAAGTATTTTGCTGATCAGTGTAAGACTCCGCATGATGACAATCCTTTGCCCTTGCCCGACCTTGCCTTCCGAACTGAGGCCCGCCTGTCTATATTTCAAGTGCAAGTAAATGATGTGGAAAAGATTTTAAAATCTCTGAAAACCAGTTCTGCTTGTGGTCCTGACGGTATAGGCAACACCCTTCTTAAATACTGTGCCCCCTCAATCTCACGTTCTCTCACTGATCTGTTCAATCTCTGCTTATCCAACTCATATTTTCCAGATCCCTGGAAGAGGTCCAACGTGTGCCCCGTTTTTAAGAAAAGTAACAAACAGTCAAAGGAAAATTATAGGCCTATTTCACTCCTCTGTAATGTCTCTAAAGTACTTGAGCGTCTAGTTTATAACGTTTTCTATGAGTATCTAACCTCTAACAATTTACTTTCTGCTAAAAACTCTGGCTTTAAGAAAAACGATTCCACCATAAATCAACTTGTTAGCATACTTCATACTATTTACAGTGGCCTTGAGTTGGGCCATGAGGCCCGTATGGTTTTTCTGGACATATCCAAGGCCTTTGACAGAGTCTGGCACGCTGGTCTACTTTTTAAACTGAAACAATTGGGGTTTGAAGATCCTGTGTTACTATTTATAGAAAGCTATCTCTCAAACCGACTTCAACGTGTTACTATTGGAGGACAGACCTCACCTTGGCTCCCTATAGAGGCTGGAGTGCCCCAAGGTTCGATCCTTGGTCCCCTACTTTTCCTCGTTTACATTAACGACATCACTGTCAACATCACCTGTGACATCCGTTTATTCGCAGATGATACCAGTATTCTTGAAATTGTCCAAAGCCCAATGGCCACAGCTAAAAACCTTAATTATAATCTTACACAAATTCAACGTTGGGGCAAGCTCTGGCGTATGACATTTAATGCCATAAAATCCATCTCAATGACCTTCTCAGCTAAACGACATAAGCCACATCATCCTCCCCTACTTCTTGGAAACACACCGATACCTGAGGCCACTCTACATACTCACCTTGGAATTACACTCTCAAGTAACTTGTCATGGCACCAGCATATAACGCGTATTGTTAATAAAGCCAGCCAACGGCTTGCTCTTTTACGCAGACTCAAATATAAACTCTCCCGCCAAACACTTATACGGCTGTACAGTACAATGATTCGTCCTATCCTCGAATATGGGTGTGTCCTGTTTGACAATTGCACTGAAAACCTGTCACAATCCATAGAAGCTGTTCAGTATGAGGCAGCCAGGATCTGCCTTGGCGCAACTAGATACACTCCACGTGTCTTACTTCTCGAAGAGCTTGAATGGCAAACTCTGGCAAATCGGAGGAAATACTTTAAACTTATTCTTTTCTTTAAAATGTACAATAGGTTAACTCCACAATACCTACATGATCTCGTTCCTCGTGACGTTGCATTCACTACTGGGCGCCTTTTGAGATATCGTACTGAATTACGCCAAATTAGGTTCACCACCAATCGCTTCGGCGATTCATTTCTCCCGTCTGCTATCAAATTATGGAATAACCTCCCGGTTGATACTCGTCTCACCAATTCCCTGCCGCAGTTTAAATCTAAATTAAATCTATTACTCTTAAGTGTTGACAAAAAGCCCACATACTTTAAACATGGAAGTCGTTTTCTGAACATATGCCACACGCAGCTACGTCTTAACTTCTCTGTTTTAAACACCCATCTACATCATGTCCATATCCTTCCAGCCTCAACGTGTGCATGCTCTCATACCACTGAAGATACGAAACATTACCTTTTGTTCTGCCCCAAGTTCACTGTGCAAAGGGTCCGTCTACTGAACACTGTGTGTCACTTACTCGCTCCAGGTGTAAATCCGACTTTAATAGTTCAGTGCTCTAGTGACATTTTACTAAATATTCTCTTGAAAGGTAGTGAGGACTTGCCAGACACTGATAATGTATTCATCTTTGAGGCTGTTCAGACATTCTTATCAGAATCTAGACGTTTCATCTACTAATTTAGTATATGATCTAATTATAAGTCTCCACTATCTGGCATCAATTGTATTATCCGTGTACAAGCCGTGAATTTAGTCTTCTGTTCTCGTCCAGTGTGTATTGTATATATTCCTGTGCGTCCTTTTATGTACTGGAGAGCCTCCAGATTAGTCTTTGTGTACTATTAGGCAATCCAGAGAAAAATAAATATGTTTATACTATACTATGTAGCCATGTCGCATGGTGTGTGTCACTGTGCATGTAGCTATATGTCGTATGGTATCTACCACTGTGCATATAGCTATATGTCGTATGGTATGTACTACTCTGCATGTAGCTAGGCCGGATTGTACGTACCACTCTGCAAGTAGCTATATGCCGTATGGTATGTGCCACTGTGCATGTAGCTATATGTTGTATCGTATCTACCACTGTGCATGTAGCTTTATGTCGTATGGTATATACCACTGTGCATGTAGCTATGTGTCGTATCGTATCTACCACTGTGCATGTAGCTATATGTCTTATGGTATGTAACACTGTGCATGTAGCTATATGTCGTATGGTATCTATCACTGTGCAGGTAGCTAAATGTCGTATGGCATGTACCACTATGTATGTAGCTATATGGCGTATGGTATGTACCACTGTGCATGTAGCTGTATGTCGTATGGTATCTACCACTGTGCATGTAGGTAAATGTCGTATGGTATATACCACTGTGCATGTAGCTATATGTTGTATGGTGTCTACCGCTGTGTATGTAGCTATATGTCGTATGGTATGTACCACTGTGCATGTAGATAGGCCGTTAGGTATGTTGCACTGTGCATGTAGCCATACAACAGTGGCAACATAGAAATTCTGCAGTTTGCACAAAAGTTTCCCATCAATTGTCCAGAAAAAAGAAAAGCATATCTTACAAAGAGTCGGTAGGTTATTGGTTTTTACCGACAGGTGACAGCATCTGCTTGTTACTGATTGATCCACGCAGGTTAGCTTTGAATATGCGTTGAGCGTCAGTCTTCATGACCAATCGACTCCTTTCAGACAACCAGCAAAGCATAGAATTTTCTCACCGCCAGCTGACTGGAGAAGGCATCGTGGGGGTGGGCACCAGTGGGTATAGGGTAATGCATGTTAAAAGTGCCAAACTTCAAAGTAAATTTGCGTTAAATGACAGCAACATTAACATAGATTATAAAACTTTTTTATTATGCCTGTCAGTATCGTTAATGTACCGGGCATTTTTAATTTGAAGATGATAGAAACTTTTCACAGGTAAAATTAATGAGACCCGCATACAGTATCTGTGTACTGAGCACCACATATGCATAGGTGTCAGTTGGTTTCTGACGCCTGTGGGGTTAATCACCAGAGTAGTTTGTGAAACCTTTAAACTGAGTTCATTTTGGCAGAATGTGCTCATTATTCCACAGCATATGTCTCTGTGGGATATAACCAGTCGTACAAGTGTGGTGTTTAAAGGGCAAAATGCCATTGTTTCAATTATGGTAGACACTTCACTGATTACGCAAGCTTTATTGCCCTTAAACAGTCTTAACCTATTATAAGTTCAACATTTTATGAAAGGTTTTATTATTAGTTTGGGGGCCATTTTCCTTCCATACTTAAACTTGTTCAGCTGAAGTATTCGTGCTATTTTACCATGTAAACCTTGGTCTGTGGCAAGTGCCTATGTTAAAACAACACAATAAAGTAGTCCTTACCCAGCAAAAGGGCTTTCTCTAGGCATTGGAGGTGAGAAAATTAATGGGCAAAGTGGTCCACCCGTTGAGGAAAGTCCTGACGTTGACCCGAAGCAATGTCAAGTGACAGCAAAGGGTCTATACGGCCCCTACTAACAGTGTAATATATAATAACTTGTATGTTAAAGCTTATTACTGAATTGTCATTTCCTTTTTGTAGACTTTTTGTTGCACTGTTTGTCACATTACTATGTTCAAATGCACTAAAAGGGTTTTATGTAATAAAGTCTCCGATCGTATCGTACCTTGTTACCACGGCGTTGCTTGCATTGAAGGTTGGTGCACAAAGAATAGGAGTCGAGTATCATCATGTCAATTTGGAGCACAGCAAATTTAAATTGGCAATGGAAAAGTTAACTGGGTCACACACAAATAGCGGAGCCTGTGATTATAGTTAACTTGAAAGGGCCCTATTTTGTTTATGCTGTTAAGTTTCCTGGAATAGCTGCCTTTTTTATATGATGAAGATTAAAGTAGTGCCGTGCAATAGGCTCTTCCCAGCCATTTATTTGCGAATAATAGGCGTATGTTTGAATCCGTGTAGCCCTCATGCACAACTAAGTCAGTATATATATATATATATATATATATATATATATTGGTGTTTTTGTCTTATTGCCGCCCCCTCCCTTCCAAAAAGAAAACAAATCTGGGTAGCCATGCATGTTTACCTTTAACTTGAAACCCATTTGAATATCTTGTTCCAGATATGGCAGTTTGTGTGAATTACGAAGCAAACGCCAATGGCAGTGTCATGGGAGTATTCACCTGCCCACTTCCGTTTGAGCCTGGAAATTTTACGCAGTGCTGCGGGCAATCATATGCTGAGTACTGTTGCCAGTATAAAGCTCAGTAAGATATCGTATCATTCTTATATGGTTCTTTTTTCGTTGTCAAATTCTTTTAAGTTGACTGTGGCATGACGATGAAAACCAGTAACTTCCTGGCAAAATAATGTAACACACACACACACACACACACATACATATACATATATATGTATATATATGTATATGTATATATATACATATATATGTATACATATATACATATATATATATACGTACACATAAAATACTCTTGTATGTATGTATTCTGAGGTTTCATCTTATAATAGATGTTTATTCTTTTTAGATAATGCTGCAAGTTAAGGCTAAAATCTGCAGAAGGGGTTCTTCTTTTTAACTTATGAAGCATGTTTTGCCAAAACTGTTAATCAGGGGATATTATGTCATTTTTGTCACTCTTCACAACGAGGATGTATTGAAACATTAATGAAATCAAGCTTGCTTTGAGAAATTAAATCGCAGGAAAAGAGATGTGAAATGGGCCTGGTTGCTGCAGGAGCAGAGGCTAGGGATTATGAAATTCCATTGTTTTATATGGAAAGACAGAATAAACACTTGTTAAATCATGACAATTCTTATTAATTTGACAGAAAAGTACAAACGCTGATATCCAGAGGAGACGCCCTTTGGTGATTTCCACCCTTTGTCGACTGGTTTGCGCAGTCAAATGTTAATTTGTAGTATAGGAAGCAAGCTCCAGAACGATGGAGACTAATTTCATGGGTAGAATCACAAATTATTACTTCTCATGCATATATACAAGATTGCATTAGGCATCAACTGGGCCATATTTTGAACGACATACCAGAAATAATAAAAGACAAAGTAAACACACATAGTATCCAAGATTTTACAGTCTATGTGAAAAGATATTTCATAGACAAGTATGAAACAGCATGTTGTATACAGAATTGTTATGTTTCCGATACTGGTAATTGATCCGTTTGGTTATTTTCTTTTTATAGCCTTTTTAAGTACCCTAGTTCCAATATATTGTAATTGTAATTTTAACACATTTTAACTGTTAACGATGTATTCTTCAAACGTTGACTGTTACTGATTCAACATTGTGATACTTTTAGGGTGGCTTGCATGATAGCGGTCAGATATGACCTTAGTGCAAGTCTCCAAGATCAGTATGTATTTTTTATATTACTACAAATGATATTGTAATGCAAATTTGGGTGTATTGATCGAATAAAATGATTCCTGATTCCTGATATCTTTTCAAAGGATTTGATTCGCTACTGTGTAAGTATAAATGAGTTGTGAATAGACTTTACTGACTAGGGTAGTTGGTGAACAGTAACAAATCTTGATATGTATTGTAAGCATAAGAGTATCAAAAATTCGGTTGACCTGCAGCGTTAACTATTGTTTTGGTTTATTTTATTTCAGAGATTGGAGGGTCCACCTGCCTCTGATTGTTCTGGCGTCAGTTGTTGTTGTTGGTGGTTTGGCGGTGGGGGTGGTCTGTTGTTGTAAGCGCATGTGACACTGTGCCAGCGAGTTCAAAGTTAACGTCATTTGATAGAATGTAATTATCTTGATGTAATATATTGCGTAATTCAGCTGCTGGAGTTCTTGTGCGATCTTATTGCACTGTAGTGCATTAACTCCTTCAGAGGATCAGCCAGGCTAAGGTCTAGCAGGCCCAATTCGCCGTATGATGTTCCTGTGTCAACCAAAAGGGACAGGATCAATTGCAGGCGGGTATTTGAGAATGGGATATTTGAAGACATCTTGGTCATGTGTGAATTTTAAAAAAAACGAGCCAATTATTTCAAAAGAAAGATTCCTGATACAAAGCATAGCCCACTATTAAAACGACAAAATGTTCACTAAAGCTAATGGGCCTACATTTCTTTTGGTTAAAGCAAACTAAGTCGTAAATCAGATCCGCTATTGTCCTCATACATTGCTGTTTTGAGATAATAAATCTAAGCAGGCAAATGTTATATGCTTACACATTGATACGTACTGAAACAATTGTGACTCCTAGATGCTTTGATTATGGCCTTAAGAATTTTTTTTTTTTTTTTTTGCTGGATGAAACCTCGTAACTCCCACCATTCTAAATTCTTACGTAACGGAATCCTATTTGTTTGGTTGTCGCTTCCCAATGTTTAAAGTGCTCTACCTGCCCACATTTTATAACATGAGTAAATCACATTCCTTTGCCCATTGGTCTACACTTAGTCACATACGGCGCAATTTTGTATTATATTGCACACTTCATAAACTGGCCTCGTCATACTGCACTATAGAGTGCTTTGTGTGTTTGTTCGTCTTATTTCACTGTGACGGGGCTTTGAAAAGCCCATAAATGATCAACGAATTGGATTTTCTGTCGCTTAGGACCTCACTGCGCACGGGTTGCGGGATACCGTTGGGCTTGTTACGATAACACACAGCAGGCCAGTGAAAGAAAGGTTTATTGGAGACAACTGATTAAAAGCAGAAGAGCCCCATACCCATAATAAGTGAAAAGACTACTAGGGTACTGTGGCACAGCTAGATTAATTACTCAGCTTATATTTATCTCATGATATGTGCATTATACGTTTTACTATGCTGAAAAGAATGATAGGGTGCTCACTATGTCCATATAATAGACAAAAGAAAATAATTTACAGATACGGTTATCTGGCACTCCCGTTATTAGGTAAATGCCTCTCTGTTAAGCTTTTTATTGGTGATAAAGGGGGCGACATGCTGTGCATAAACACGCAACTGGATGTTCCCAGTTTTTAAAGACCGTTTCAAGCACGGGGGAGAGGTTTATGGGTTCGGGCACACCTACTCCTCCCCCGTTCCTGTCCCCCGTTCCCGTCCCCCGTTCTTCTCCTGCCCCGTTTCCGTAAAGAACTTCATCCAGGTGATTAATAAATCATCTTCACAGAATTCACTGCAAAGCCATATATATTTATGGGATCTGAAAATACCCTTTGAGGCAAATCAGATGAACGACTTCCTGAATGTCAAGGTATTACAAGACTTGCTGGTGTTACGACTGAGCATGTTGAATAAACTGTGCAGACGTAGTATTGAATAAAATGGAATGTTTTACCACGCTTTGTGATGCTGCTGTTGTTTGTAATACGTTGTGGCAAAATTTAATTTCATTACACTGTGAAATTTATGATGCCTCGCGACAGGGTTACTGACAAACGACAAAGGTTTATGACAGGTTTGTTCTATGAGGATCTCAAAATGTAAATAGTATAGATCCAATTTATCGTGCATGTATTTCTTCTGCTTTTTTCCCAGCTATGTACACAAGTAGTACGAATAAAGATATATATATATATATATATATATATATATATATATATATATATATATATATATATATATATAAATTAATATATATATATATATATATATATATATATAAATTATAAATGAGATATGCGTGCTCTGTAATTAGAGTGAGTCATTAATGTAATAAAATTTAGCAAGTGTTTCAGGGGTATCACTTGATATCAATTTGGGGTACCAGTATGCAAGATATACGCTACAGAGACACATCAAAGAGCCCTGATTGGTGTTCATCAGACTTGATTGAGGTTGTCCTAAATGTAAAAGTTATAAACACTGAAGTACAAAAGATAAATTTATAAGATCATATTTTTAGCAGCCTGTATGGATATACATGGAATGAATGAAATGGAAGTACATACAAATACATAAACGATACCACCGCAAACCACTGATACTACTCTATGTTTTGTGTCAGTTTAACGCATACAGAGGTATTTTTATTCAGTGAAAACTTGCGTCAGGGACCCCAGTGCCTCATATAAAAGCTCACATTCAGTTAATAAATTTGTATCTGTTTGTTTCGCGTTTAAAACCTGTAGTTTAAGAGCTTTTATCCTCCC
This sequence comes from Hermodice carunculata, assembly GCA_964020975.1. Lineage (NCBI taxonomy): Eukaryota > Metazoa > Annelida > Polychaeta > Eunicida > Amphinomidae > Hermodice > Hermodice carunculata. The sequence continues at coordinate 9,112,565 of OZ026618.1, forward strand.
CCCCCCGACATTTGTCACTGAGCTGCTGGTGCTACAATCTTATCTAATAAGATTAAACAGAACAATATATATATATATATATATATATATATATATATATATATATATATATATATATATAAACAAAAGAGGATCAAGCTAATACAAATTTCCCCACTTTGTAATGTAAAGCCACAAAAAAATGCAAGTCAACTCTAATATATACCTGTTCAGGTCATAAGTGACAACTTTCGACATCTATTATATGAAATGCGAATGCAGGACTTTGCTTCACAGGTTCCAAATGTTAATGGTGAGGGTAGTGCCTCATTGAGACAATGGATAAGGAAGATGGAAAAAATTGGTATGACTCTTGGGAAGGATTCAGACAGACTTAATGTGTTAGCAATGTACACCTTAAAAGGGGCAGCGACCGAGTTCACTTCAAGAACTCTGAGGGCAAACCCAACCACAACATGGCAGACATTCAAGGAAAAATGCTGGGCAGATTTAGCGAGCAAAGCAATGTACAGTTAGCCTTACAATCTATGAGGTGATTAAAACAGAGGATTGTTTCCCACAAGTTTCAATGGGAATAATTATATCATTACATTAATCGATCACTTCAGCAACTATCCCAAAACTTATCTTGTCTCTGACAAATCAGCTGAGACAGTTGCCTGGGTTTTGATAGAAGACTTCATTCCGAGGTATTCATGTCCTGAAATTTGATTCAGTGACAAGGGTACGGAGCATTGTAATGCAGTAACCGACCTCCTCATGATTGAACTGAAAGTGGCACGTATAGCAACAGTCCCATACCACCCTAGTGGTAATGCAAAATTAGAGTGTTATCACGGGGTAATGAATGACACTATAGCTGAGGGCATAGTTAGAAAGGACCAGGGGACTTCGGACAAGAATGTTTTCACTGCTGTTATGCCATATAGAAGCTCTGTTTTTGAAGGATTTTTATTCACGCCATTTTTCCTGGTCTATGGCAAATATCCAATCTACGTATGCACACACTGGTACAAGCAAGACTAAAATTTATGAAGTAAGATTATGTACCCACAATGCTCGAGCGCTTGCTTTATCCCTATGTCCAGGTCAAGGAATATGTAAAAGATGCTAGAGGCCGCAACCAGTTTTATTGTGATCAAAAGGCCGAGTCAAGCTAATTTGTGATTGGTGATGCAGCTTATTTTTATGACCACGGCTCGCTTGTAGGATGTACATCTAAATTTGCATCCCCATGACAACTGTTCTCTCCTAATTATGACAATCAATCCATGGTACACTTCAGAATTGAACATCAGCCTTTAGGACACTACAATTGCCAATGCAGAACATTTAAGATTAGGTCATCCTGAAGCAAGTTAGGATAACCACAAGACTGATTATAGAGAGTGCATGGACCCAAACAAGCGTCATATGACAGCAATACAGACAGGGGTTCAGGCATTGCAATGGGGTAAATTAGCTTTTCCTACAAATTCACCCCTTGAGCCTATGCCAAAAGTTAATGAGCTAGTTGGCCCTGTACTCAGTCCTGTTTGGGATACACTGGATCCACATTATAGTGAAGAAGTGATGCCTGCAGTGAACCATGAAGGAATGGACATTGACGTCAGTGCATTCTGGTCTGCAGTGAGTGTGAACAAGGGACCATTGCTCGTTATAATTTAAGGGCAAGGTGGGGGGGGGGGGGGGAGGCTTGGTCTATGAGGCAGAGGCAGTAGTTTCTAATATAACAGAAACACAAGCTCCAAAGCAATCCACAGTTGACCCTCTAGAAATTAGGTTTATAAGCAAATCCGAACTCTCATGTGGATTGGTTATTGGTATTCTTTTACTTGTAGTGTTCTGACTTTGTAAGGCAAAAGTAACCTTATAGAACTTGGCTGACATCAAAAGCAGTGATGCACAGCCAAAGTGAGGTTCGTTGATAGGGCGCCCATTTACTGATCCATGAAAGTGACAGTTTTGTATAAGAATCTGTAATACACATTTATTTGAATAATAAAGCTAGTCATTTAGCAGACAAGTAAAGCACTGAGGCAAGGGGCTATGTTATTGTGTAGTTTTAACGTCCATTTCATAATTGTGTTGTTTATCAACACGTTGATTAGATCTTTTATACCTGGAGTAATTGCCTGCCCATTAAGTTGATGACTGGAGTATTATAGGTATGCTTTCTCTGCTATCCACTGAAATGGTGTGCTTAGTTGGCCATGTAAGCTGGGGTATATTAACCGGGATCATTAGTTCCATTGTGGAAAACTTGCTGCCTAGTTTTCTGTAATTGATCAAAAATTATGCCACCCTTGAACCTTAACACATGATTTCACTAAGCTTGGATTGTTAAACATAAGGGTTAAATTGTATCTCATGAATGAAATAAATGATGACATTAATGAGAACATTCATCATAATTGCACTTGACCGCTTAATTTTCTTGCATCTATACCTATCCTTAGGCCTTCTTTCTTTCTTCCTACCTTTCTTCATTCCATTTTGCTGGTTTCTTTTTCTTCTATAGTCTTTTTCTTTATCTTACTCCCTATCCTCTCTTACCACATTTTTTCAGAAAATTGACTATGAGGCCATTATTCCTGCTTATCCTCTGTGCGGCAGGAGCAGAATTCAGCGGAACAGGTGCTTTCTATACTAAAAGTGTTAAGTATATGCTGCATACGGATCATGGCTCATCTCTTTCATAGTGGACTTGACCCCCTATAAAAGTCAATTAGCTTTTTATGTGCCATAAAATTCAACAATTTCAGACTTTAAACAGGTAATTCAGCAAACCCATAAAAGTCACTTAACTTTTTTGTTCCACAAAATTAACAATTTCATAATGTAGTTAAAGGGGGTAATTCAGCAAACTCATGAGAAAACATGCTCTGAAATTTGCAAATGAAAACCTCAATTTTCCATTTTAGCCAACAGTACAGAGAGTTTCATTCATTCACAATTCTAAAACTTCATGCATGACTGTACATACAGCATGGCAGTCATTACAGGTCTTACTGCAAACAAAATCGGGACCTCGTAAAACTTCAGCAAGGAAAACACAGAAAAAGCCAAAACATACAAATCGTGCTCTCCTAGCACCTGTATATTCTTTCTGATATTGCTGGCTTAACATCTTGTAAAAAAATTCAAACAAAGTAAAGAATGCACCGGTAAAATTACAAGTCATTCAAACAGATGTAATTCATGTCCTGGACCATAGGTTTACCATCTTAAACATCTTGCAGTATGCTATGCTGACCCCGTCAACCACCAAACTGGGACAATTGTTCAGCAATTGAAAGTACAAGTTCAACACAATGGAACCCACTGTTGGTTCCATTTCCTGTCAAAGCGGGATACATCTTTTATTTCATTTAGTTTCAGATGTGTTAAATGCAAATCACTGGGACCTGGTTATTTTAAGGTGTCAGATAAATGAGATAAATAGAGGAGAGTTTCCCTTATCCTTAAACTTGCCTCAAATATTTAATGCTGCATAACGCAAGATTGCCAGCCATATCCCAAAAAGGTACAGTCCATCCAAGTAGCTCCATCATAATGTAAAGTGGTATTATAGAAATTTAGTTATTACTTTAGTTCCCAATGGGCAAAGTTTCGACATTGTCGCTGCCATACCACTTGTTCTTGACCATGCTTATTTTCCAATTTACAAAAGACTGAGTGTACCTGTGTACCACAAGGCTTTCAAATTTATGGCTAGATTAAAATAGATAGTGACGTCCTGGCTATATCCAGAGATGGTCAGTTTAATGTCTGGTAAACATGGATGAGACCAGCCTTGGTCTGCAACAGAAAGTCGATTATTGTCCCTTGTATGTGGCGAAGAAGTCTCAAACTTACTCGCCATCATGTGTTCTGGCCTTATGACAAAATGATCTAAAAGCAATTATGCGACTATGGGTGAAACAAAATTTCAAAGGAATACATAGTCCCACTGCATACTTTCTCTTATCAAATTATGTGGTCATTATGACATCAATTTTATTTCCGATTGAATGTTATGCGCATAGGTGCTTCCAAGTTTATGCAGACTCTAATTCTAGTTTAAAGTCAAATTACAAAAATGGTGTCAGAAAGGGTTGTAAGGCTGTCAGTCAATACTTTTCGCTTTTGCCAGCCCATGAAACCTTCTCAAAAGATATGATAAAACACCCAAGAGAGCAACCCAAACCTATCTCTATGATTTCTTCAGATATTTTGATTTTTTCAACCATGCGTGAATCTCCGAAATTAGATTTACGTGATGTCTTGCTGGAGGTCTTAACAGTGTCAAAAATTTAGTGATGTGAAAAATCAAATTGGTAACTTGCGTGCTAAAGTTAAACCCATACAGTACGAGACACACAAAAGAATTGTGTTTGGTACTAGTTTGACACTTTTAAGAATAGTAGGAATCATTGTTTTTATTCTGTGTTTATTTGGATTGAACTAAGAAACATAGGAATGCTACCGAAAGTAGAAGCTATGTTTAGTGGGAACCCCTTAGTTAGACAATCTGGTCGCACTGTTGCCTCTATTCCTTGGTATAAGTGTCTGGAGTGCACATAAGCCAAATACAATGTTTCCAGCTCATGTGAGCTGGGCTGCCAACAATGACGTTACCTGGAACCAATAGCTGCAACTGATACAGAACCATCTGAAAACCAAGACAGCAACTAGCACAGTTTGATATGTGGAGACTAAATACCTCCTGGGCCATGGGGCCACGCCTGTGTTTCACCTGACATTGAATGACCGATTCTGTAAGCGTAAAATTATGACTCCATTCATGATACCACACTTAGACTACTTTTTACTGCCAATGACTTACTCTCGATATCAACAGATTTTGCAGCCTCCCTTCCCTATAACCTGGTCGGGTGGGAACATCTTGCGCTTACACATCTTGGGTTTAGGAACATAAATGGGTGACCACTTGCTGTAGATATGTCCCAGTTCTTTTGTATTTCAGTTTACACGACTCAGCTCTACAACACACTTTATTTACCAGTGGGTCGAAAACGCTTGAATTGCAGCATGCTATGCTGACCCCACCTTATTGCTTCACATGACTGAAGTTACCAATGGTTGGTTTTCCTGTATTTTACCTGTTGCCAATATCGACCAGGAATTGAGGTTCATGCTATTACCGCCATGCTTGAGGAACCTGGCAGAGACATGATGTCATGCCATACTTCAGAGGCAAATAACTTGCTGATTGTTATGTGTAATTAACGCTCGCCTCAGTATTGATTTATGCTTTTTATTTACGAGCACATCTCTTTTATTTGCAACATTTAACTTATAATTACGTGATACAATGTTTACCATAATGGCTGACAGACAGCCAATATTTGATTACACTTCTGTATGAACTTTGTTGTCCCGTATGAACGCTTTTATTTTATTTTAAAACCTGGAAAAATGAAGGTTTGAATAAAAAGGGGGCAATAGTGAACTAAGTGCCCTCTGAGCCAGTACTGAATATAATTAATTAATTTTACAGCTTATGTTTTGCAGTAATTGTGTTCATGTCACATTTATTTTGATCAAGGTAACAATTGCTTCATTGTGTCCTGTTACTTTGTCAATGCTACTATGCTATTTCTCATGAATATTCACTTTAGGCCAAGCAGACAAAACCCTGCCAAATATATTTTTCTTTGTCTACTTTAGGGCTAAGAAATCCGGTCAGTAAAAGTTAATGAACTACACAATTTCGTTCATAATATATCTAAGTCATACTCATTCCTTCTCTACTTCTTTTTGAGGTACTCTCTAATTAAAGTGTGTGTGTCAGCACACACTTTTCTGTTTTTCTAGGAATTCTTTATTTCTTTCTTGCTTTCTTTCTTTCTTCTTTCTTTCTTTCTTTCTTTCTTTCTTTCTTTCTTTCTTTCTTTCTTTCTTTACAGGCAAATTTGTCCGACATTTCATTTGAAAAGTATAACACGTAGAAACTCCAAACTTGGCACAATTATATTTCTAAAGATAAAGTCTGGCCTTTTTATAATGAGAGGTCATGCTTTTCAAAATTATGCAAATGAGGGCTTACTTAAGTTTTAAATCTTCAATATGTTATATACAGTGCATTCCACCTAACTTGAGCTCTGGGGGCCGTCTCATTAGTTGTGACCACAGTGCTGATGGGCCAAACAGCCTATCACTGATCTCATTGCCCTGCCACTCAACCTGGCTGTTTTACTTAGTGGTGTTTGTAAACAGGTCCACATGGGTGCTGCTGTAGATATTTATATGGGTTTTATTTTAACTTTTGTAGCCTCAAATAATTGGATTTTTTACAAAATAATCCGGCTACAGGGACACCATTTTACTGTGGAGCTGGCCCTGCTATGTGTCTGCCACCCCACCAAACACACATGACCAGTGACAGTGAATGATTGGTATCAAATGGCCAGCTTATTCCAAAGTCCTGGCAAGTGTAACCACATCAAAATAAACCCTACCCTTTCCTCCTTACGTGTATGTGTATTTTATTACCCCCAATAGATTTCACTCATAATCCAGAGCCTTTATCAAATCGTAAGACCTGTGGGACATTTTTACAGGGGTGTCACATCTCAATTAAACTGCAAACAAGCCATAATCCTGGTATATATTTTACAAGATGTGACATCAAAATGACCCTTTGAAAATGCGGCATCCCTGGACTCATTCAGGACAGAAGTCTTCATTTACTGTCAGCAAAATTTGCATCAAAGGGATATACTGAGTATTCTTATCTTTTAAATGAGGGGGTTATGATTTAAAGTTTCTGAGAATCATAATAGAATATAATATCTGCTCATAATTTGTGATGTTCTGACCTTTTTTATTTGTTTCACACATTGTATTAGCAATGCAAATTTGAATGAATTAGCAAAGAGCATATCCTTTGGGTTCATCACTGAATGGGTTAATTTTGTCATATAAACATTGGCTGCATTGATTGAAAAGCTTTGTCTGTTTGGTAATTTAATTATAAGTTAATGTTTTCTTTCTGGACACAATTCAGTTCACTGGCTGTTAAAGAAAACATTTTGGGCTACATTATTCATATACAATTACACAGTCCAGGGAATGCTCAAGATCCCTGCCCATGCATTCTATCATTAAAGTGTGTGTGTCAACACACACTTTTCTTTCTTTCTTTCTTTCTTTCTTTCTTTCTTTCTTTCTTTCTTTCTTTCTTTCTTTCTTTCTTTCTTTCTTTCTTTCTTTCTTTCTTTCTTTCTTTCTTTCTTTCTTTCTTTCTTTCTTTCTTTCTTTCTTTCTTTCTTTCTTTCTTTCTTTCTTTCTTTCTTTCTTTCTTTCTTTCTTTCTTCTATACCAGCAAATTTGTCAGACACTTTTCCAGGACACTATTATATATAGAAAGTCCAAACTTGGCATGATTGTACCTCCATTCAAGGAGTTTGACTGTTTTGTACAGAGAAATGAAGATGTTTAAAATTATGCAAATTTGGGGTATTTGAAATTTTCAATCTTGAATATCTTCAACACTTTAATAGATATAGATGTCATTCTAACTTCTACCAGGGGGTTGTTGACCATTGCGCACCTAATGAATTAAAAATAAAAATTGTAGCAATTTAAATTTTGCTTGATAGCACCATTAGAAATTTTAAATCTTTAATAACTTCAAAGCTATAATAGATAGAGATGCCATTCCAACTTGTACTCCTGTTTTATGGAATAGTTGTACTTTGCCATACCAATATGCGTTGAAGACACACACACTGATTTGCTATGCAGCAAATCATCTTTCCTAGTTACTAGACTGCAGTTCAATTTAACTTGTCTTGCATGGGGGCACCTCGTCAGAGTTGAGCTTAGCGGTACCACGAATCTACATATGCTGTATAGTGTGTGGTGTGCAATACATCTGTACATCATATATCTGCAAAACACAAATTGTCTTGGGGTGTTTCATTTTTATTTACACAACACGTGAGGTACCAGCGTCACATTGTAATATCTCATTATTATAGACTTCTGTGTCACTACAAGATGTGCTACTGATCCCAAAATGCTCAGGTTCTGTCCATCATTAGGCCTTTTTTTCTGTTTTTATGGAATAGGTCTTCTATGTTTCCATAGAGGTTGGTATGCAATTGGAAAATATGCAGTGTCACTGCCAGTACTTTCAGCTGTTGGTCCAACTTTTCTCATTGGTTGACAGATGACTATACCACAGCGGGTCACCAGGTCTCGCGGTTAACACAGATCTGTTTGTGATTGCTTTATTATTGTAAAGCAATATAACCAACTAAGTGTTAAACTTCCAAAATTAATTTAGATGTTTTTTATCATTTATTTGATGTTTTACCAGAAAGAATGCACATGAATAGAATCAAGCTTAAATTTGCACCAATTTTCGGGGGAGGGGGGCGGATAATGTTTCAATTACGAGGTGCGGGTGAAACACCCGCACCACGCAATATAGACTACCCAGCAACAATGCAAATATTCTATATTGTGTAAACAAAGCATAGTGGAGCTCCATATAGTGTTACAGTCATCCCTCCATGTAATAAACGAAAGATGCTACGTCTGAACGCATGACAGGATTGAACTAAATTTATTTATTTATTTATTTGTTTGTTTATTTATTTATTTATTTATTTATTTATTTATTTATTTATTTATTTATTTATTTATTTATTTATTTATTTGTTTGTTTATTAATTAATTAATTAACTTATTTATTTATTTATTTATTTATTTATTTATTTATTTATTTATTTATTTATTTATTTATTTATTTATTTATTTATACTGGGTACCCCAATGAGCCATGGCTGTTCTTACTTGGAGCCCAGTTACACCACAAAAGATATACAATTGGTATAAAAAGGTACAGAGGTACTCACAACACACAATATATAATTCATAATAACAAATGGTAAAACATTCCACAAGATCACGATTACAACTATTTGCACTTATCCCATGGATTCGAAGTATACCCCTTGTATCTATTTTTAAAACATGAACGGAATCTACCGATCGGACCTCCGTCGGTAGCATATTCCAAGTCTTGGCACGAATAAAAGAAAGCGGCTGTTTAGATTTTTCGGTGCGAGGTCGAGGTACATACAAATTTTGGGTTTTATGGCTTCTGGCATTTCGCTGTTGAACTTCATGACAGAAAGTGAACTTGTTTGCCAAATATTGCGGGCCGCTGCTGAATTCAGACATTTGTAGGTCAAGGTTGCCAAATGAAAACGTCGTCCGTCCTCTAATTGCTGCCAACCTAATTCCTCTATGATTAATTTCGGGCTCACGGTATAATCAAAATTTCCACTAACAACCCATGCACATAGATTTTGAAGTCTTTGCAAAGTGTTTTTATACTTTTGGCAACAATTCTTCCAAACAGTATCACAGTAATCGAAATATGGTACAATAATACTCTTGTATACGACAGTTAATAAAGTAGAGTGGAGAGAAAACCCGAGCCTTCCTAACAGTCCTATTGTAGGGCTTACCTTTGAGACGATGTAGTTTATGTGGCAATACCAGAACAAATTAGAGTCTACGACAAATTTATACCATGCGTGCAAAATAGTGGAAGACACAAAGGTTAAGAAAGTGGGTAGATTCATTTTCATTTGACTTGTGTGCAAAATGTGTTTGTGTGTGTATGGTTGATTCATAGGTTTGGAATGATCCCATTTCTTTCATTAACCCCATTTCTTACTACACAATTTATCTTTGATTTCTTTATTTTGTTGATTATATGGGCCTTGCCATACGGTGAAACGATTATTTGGGATATCTAATACAAAACTTGCAAATATGATTACTTTTGTGTGTGTGTGTTTATTATCTGTTTTTTGACTTGATATGTGACATTTTGTGAACATGTAAAATCCGTCGTCACTTCATGTTTCTGGAGGAAGGAGCAGCTAATAATGAAATGCTGTAGTGCATTGCTCTATGTATGCCTATATACTCTCCCACCTCCCTGTTAATAAACCTTTGTTTAGACTTTATAAGGTTCTGGACGTAGATTTGATGAATGATGTTAACTGAGCTACCCATTTGTAACCAATGATTATAATATGGGATATTTTGTGGCAATGGGCAATGCTATTAGCAAATGTTAAGCTGCACGCTATACATGCCTCTGCAAAAAAACATGCAAAATAAGAGACCTAGATCTAGTACTTAGGATCGGGGCCTAACAGCCAGTTTGTCAGAAAGGGCCAATTTTCTTTTGCCTACTTGTCAATAGACTTAGATTAAATCTGACCAATACAAATGTAGTCTATGCGTCTGAACTGATAGATGTAATTTTAGTTGGTCTAGGCTACAGTAGATCTACTCGTATGTATGCCTGGACTCTCTATGGTTCACTCAGATTGCGTTCATTTATTAGGTCTTTATGTAAAGGAGAATTCAAATTTGGCCCCAGTTTTAACACACCCAATAGCTAAGGCCCTAGGCAGGACCAGGCTTACCGTCTGTCGCAGATGGTATATTCAGGTACAACATATTGCTTTTTGATTTTCCTCTGTTTGTTGTAATCGATTTTTAATTAAACCAGATCCCTACAAATTATGGTAATTATGCTACTAAATGACATGTTCATCGATCTAAAGAAAATTGATGGCCCTCACAAAAGTATTCTCAGATATATATATATATATATATATATATATATATATATATATATATATATATATATATATATATATATATATATATATATATATATATATATATATATATATATATATATGATTGAAAAAAAATGAAAATTACTTCAGTTTAACAAGTTTGATATGGCATTCAGATAGCGGCCTAGGCACATAAAAGATTTCTAAAAACAATGACGTATCTTATAGCTATAAATCTGCTTGGTCAAGCTATACGATATCCTGCATTGGCAAATTTTGACTGATCCGGCCCTCATCCATGCAACACTGATGTGAGTGCAGCAATATATACGTGGATTGCGGAACAACATTTAGGTAGAAAGTTTGAAGATTAAACGATCAATTAATACAATTATATGTAATGTTGCAAGGAATTTGCTAATGAAAAGCTTACTGCGTCAGACACGTGTACGGCGGCTTAGTCCAAATTACGCTATACGGCATGGCGCGGCATGTTGTAGTGTGGGCAACGGTGTTATAATTAACCTGGACTAGGAACCTCGAACCAGAAGTTTGAAACAAAGCTTACAAGTTCTACTGGGTTTCTTTTGTGTTTGGTGCAACACACAATGAAAGCATACTTGCAATTTCTACCGAATCATGCAGTACGCTATCAGCTTTGGAACACGACAACCACCTGCCGCAGCTATAAGCTTTCAATCCCTTTTTCAAACTTTAAAGAGAAGTTCCGGCAATTGTCATACATTATCAGATCCACTGCAAACTGTTACAATTATTGCTTACGTGACAAATGCCAGTGAGACATAATTTGTGCATGTGGCCATACAGTGCATCATGATGTGAAGATGTCAGAGTCCTAATGCCATATAAATAAATGGATGACTTGATCTGACAAACATATATGCTTGTCTGTTATATTTCATTATAATGTAATCATGCTACTAACAATATCGAGACAAATTATGAGTTAATGAACGCTTGAAAATTGTCGTCAGAATACACCATATGAAGTATAATTTTTAAAAGCTCCCTGCAGTGTAGCTTGGGACAGAGGCCCGCCCTTTCCAAAACCCTCTCCACATTGCGCCTTCCCCCTCTCCGTGCTCAGTCCTTGAACTCCCTTGATCTAACCTACAGTACTGAATTTCGAGCCTGAAATGTTGGCAAGTGCATAAATAGCACTGAGTGAGCTAATATATGTTGTGGGCCCACGTAAGTCTTTAGTTCTATCCATTTATAGCATATGTATACAACCATCGAAGAAAAGGAAATCTATAGGTATACGTATGTGGTACTCTCTCCCTGTCATGTGGGCCTGCTAACTCGCGACAGTAACAAGGCTGAAATAATCGCTAAGTGTGGTCGGTATAAATACTAAATACATTTAATTACAGCACAATTTATGTTTAAGATCCCTAAATTACATTAAAATGAACCGAATTATCAAATTCCAACACCTGTGGACTAGAATTTATGTGGAATAAGGTGAATTAGGTGCTTTTAGTCATGTTAATAACCACAAACTAGCAACATCTCTAACTCTTTATACATACCGAAGTCCTACACTGAGCATATAACCGATCAAATACTTTACTAAATTACTTATTTTAGAATGAATTGCTTTTTAATTGGTTTATGCCAGAGGTACAGAGGAAATGTGCACATTTGCTGACTACAGATGGCCCCTAGGGCTACAGCAAATGCACCCCTGTCAGACCCACACAGTATTCGTGGTGCTGGTTGATAATTAAAAGATACCTTCATGGTAATCATGTTGCCTTTTGGTAAAAACATACGGGTTCCATTAGGATATAGAGATCTGAACAGAATAACAAGAACAAAATTATATCCTTTAAGTTGTACAAAAAAAATATGAAAACACGTGAGATGTTTGCTGCTCTATGTGCTCACAGACCAAACACAATGAAATGGGCTGGTCTATTACGTCATTCACGCACACCAGCGTCCATTGAACCTATCTATTTTGAGCATGGAATGGGGATTTGGTGCTGTTGGTATGTGCGTTTGGGCTTAGTCGAAAATACACAGAAACCTAGTATTTGATGAGATAATGTTACTTGCATAAACGTGTATCATTACAAAAAAAAATCAACAAGGATAATTCCTAATATTTACATAGATAAACTGAATGCATAGTAAAAGAGTAAGGGTGCAACCTTTACACTACACTGACAAATAACATCCTCGAATCACCTTGCAACAGGAAATTTTGAAACTCTAAATTTACAACCATGGTCACGACCTAGAAGTTCCAATAAAATATAATACCCATAACCAGATGCAAAATCTGGCTTCACGAATTTATTGAAGTTACAGCTGTGTGTGTTACATAACCAACCTCTTTTACAATTAAAACTCCAGTATTCACATGTGAATTGTATTTTACATTCGCATGAATATATACAGGATTATTTTCGTGTTATTGCAATATATTTGAATGGTCATTAAATATCATTCTCTCTTTCATCAACGCACGAATTACAATACTCAGTACCATTTGACTTTAATTCTAACGTTTTTAATGTTCAAATCAATCCTTGTCAAAGCACCTTCACGCGGCATAACATATAACATTGAGACATTTTTCTCAATAGTCTAAATAGCAACTGTTGCAATGTAACTATTACTGAAAAACTGTGCAAAGTGTTTATAAACTGTTTCGGCAAAGGGGGGGGGGGGTATGAGGGTGCTGTTGTCTGCCGGTATTATAAGTAGCCATCCATTGATGGCTTGGCGTCAAAAGTAAAACCACAAAGTGTGTATGTATTGAAAGACATATGGCCCCACCAGAGCATTGCGGGTGCTACTGGCTGATTTTCTTGAATTCCTAATGGTAGAGTAACAGAACGTATGACGTCAATCCAGCATAGGATTGGAAGAGGAAATACCGATCATCCATACAGCAAAGTTTTCTTAGGGGTATTTCCAAATCCTGTAATAGCAAATTCAATCTTCTAGCTCCATGCCTAAGTTTGTTCTGGCCACCCAAATACATCCTTCCATATATGGTTCACCTTGATAAATCATCGGGCACGTCTTTCCCATGAGATAACACCCCCCCCCCCCCCCCAAAAAAAAAAAAATCTCAAAAATTATGAATGGCTGTACCGGTCCACTACATCTCAGTGTGCACTTAGTCATATAGAACCATCTTGGTTTGTAGACACTCCTATAAGGAGTAAATACGATTTAGATGCACCACTTGATATTTTCAACTTGGACCTTTCTTGATCCCTTGCAGAATACCAACTATATTTGACATAGCTCAATTTGCCCCCCCCCCCCTTTTCTCTTTTTTTATCAAACCACAGAATGACAGGGTTTTGAACTTTGTATCATTACTTTTCATAATCACTTAAATACTCTTTTTATGTTCATTGTAGTTCCATTTACATCAAAAATGACTAAATCGGTTGGTTGTAAAAAAAGGCATATAGAGCCATCTCCTATTATGAATCTGAAAACAAAGTGATTGTTGATCCTGTCTATGCAGAAAAAAACATGGTCGCCTAATCCTTTGTCAATCACAACAGAAGGATTCCGTAGTCACCATCTCCATGTACATGTCTTACACTACCATTGATGGTTACAAGTGCTGTCAGGGCTCCTGAACAGAACAATTTTTCCGACCTCCATCCCGATCATGATTGGAACAAAAGCCTGAGTGACCCCCTTAAGGATCACCATAAAACATTCCATCAACATTTATAACATTTGAAGCTCATGCATGACTACTCGTCTACCATCAATCAACATTTATTACATTTGAAGTCTCATGCATTACCAACCGTTTACCATCCATCAACATTGATCACATTTGAAGTCTGATGCATTACCACCTGTTTACAAATAATTAACCCTGGGCCTGACAAGTTGACAGACTATTTTTTTATTAGTCACTACAGCATTGTTCATGATACAATGATTATGACTTGCATTCTTTCCAGATTCCCTGTACATGTGTTCTGTCGGATTCCAGCTAAAACACCTCTTCCTACTATGCTGTTGGTGGGAGGGGCCAAACATGGGTCTGTTAGTCCTGGGTTTGGTTTTACAGGCTGTGGGACCCTAACTCTGGCAAGTTTTATATTGCTTAAAGTCCTTAGTCATGTTCTTTATGTTTTTTTTTTTTAATAACTACACGCTCCTTTTCCTTTCCAGGTCTCCAATTAACCTCCAGTGCTCTAACTGCTATTTTTTCCCTTCACAGTAAGAAATAGTGACTCGTAGTAATATACTGCTTCCTGCAATATCTTATATCCTTTATCAATGTACCATGCTTTTGTCTCAAATGGTAAAGCATTCTTCCTAATGCATCGAAAAGTTATTGCAGCTCCGTTTCCTTTCCAGGTCTCCCATCAAACTCCTGCGCTCTAACTGCTAACTTCTTTTCCTCCTCAGTACAAAATAGTGACTCAAATAGTGACTCAAAGCACTACATTGCTTCCACTGCTTCCTCCAATATCTTGCATCCTTTATCAACGAACCTTCGTTTTATTTTAAATGATAAAGCATTCTTCCTAAATGTATCTAGAGCCTATTGCTGCTACATTTGCATCAAAATCAGCACACGCTCCCACCTAAGTCTCCATATATGTTCTCTTAGGGTGGCTGCAGATTGTCCCACTTTTGTTTATACATGAAAAATGTTGCCTGGAATTGATCGTTTAACATAATATTATGAGACTTACAGTTGACAAGTGGGCTTAAGTGATTTTATTCCACTACATTTACTGAGCAGAACTTTGGATATTAAGCTGGTACCCTTCCCAATCCATAGTACCATCAAACTGTTCAAGTCTCATATTATTAACCATTTGCCATTCTCAAGTGTTGACCCTTTCTCAAAATTTACTGTTATATGTATATAAGCTGCGACCCTATTTCCCAAGCAGGAATCTAAGTTGACGGATGAATCGCATATATACTAGCATTTCCCGGGGCATTTTCTTTCAGGAAAAGTACCACCTTCTGCTGTAAAGCTTTTTGATTGCTGTTTGATTTGCATTCGAGGGATGTTGAAATAATTTTTCTGATCAACCAACTTTTTGTTCCATTATGGCTATAATCCTGGTTAACGTTGTTTCCATGAAATCATAACATCTGCCTTGATGACGATTGTGGCGCAACCCAATCCAAAAGAAGTATACATTCCCAATCGGTCAGATTTTGTGTTCATTGTTTCGATCCAGAAGTGAATGATATTAATAAGTCATTGCCCCTCTCGTCATCGAATCTGTCCTTAAACCAGGGATGAACCACTCCTCTTAGTCAATGGGCCTTGTCTCGATCTGGAAGTTGGGAAAAATATAATCAAATTTAGACATGCTGATATCGACATTTTGCCTCTAGGCAAAAATAGTTAACAAACTGCGCCTATTAGGCCTGAGTCTTCTCTGTTGGTTTAAGAACAAATATTTACAGCTGGATACATTTCTGAAACTAGTTGCTTTAAAGGTAAGGACATTGCTTAGTTAACTCCTGTTAAAAGCACCATGGTCAGAAATGGTTAAAATAGTTATGCTTGTAAAACAGACCCTTCTATTTGTTTATTTCTTGTCATTCTTACATTCCACATGTTTATACTGTTTTGTTATGTACTGTCCTTCTGTCATTTCTTCGTGGGAACAATTTGCCCAGGGCATGACCCTTTTTCCTATTTGTGGTGATGTTATGTATTAAATAAATGACTGATCTTGAGTCACATGAGGAAAAAAATTTGATGATAGTTACATCACAAAGTCACATGATAATAAACATCAAACTGTTTGATATCTGCCCGAATGGAAATATGGAGATAATAGTCAAGGCAAGTGTGTTTTCTGGCAACTCATGTCCAAATAACTGCATAAAGATGAATACAATAACAGGTAAGGTAAGAAATGATGCTGATATGATAATATAGATTATTCGATATATGACTGATGCTTTCATTTTACGACGATCCGTGATGATATGTAGACAGCCTTCAAGCATATCATATGTCCCATTATTATCCACCCTCACATGAGTCCCAAGGATAAGCCCAAAAAACCCTGAATAGTGTTTACTACGTGATGTTCATAATTCAGGAGCATTGGAAAGCACATGTTAAATTCTGTGGTAATATCGTCAGTTGTCAGAAATATTCCTGGAATACTAAAAATCCGCAAATTGCAGAAACTACAAACCAATTGGTACAAGTATAGAAAAGCAATGCGTTTTTTTGTTTGTTTTTTTTTGTTTTTGGTTTTTTTGGCAATGCATGAACGATTCCTGAAAACCGAATTAATGTGATGCTTGACACACAACAGGTTGAAGATGGTAAGGTCCAACTCGTAATAAAAGAAAGTATTTTGCACCTTATACTTGTCAGCCACTCCAATCTGTGCACATTGTAACTACAGCCGAAGGTAATGTTGGCAAAGGTAACTATGAGTGTGCCAGCTTTTTGCCAAAATCATGCATCACCATACAAAATTGAAATATGTAAATTTGGTTGTCGGTCTTTATTTTCCTAAAGTGTAAAGTGTACAAGGGTAACAATAATTGTAAATCCCGACATTGTAGAAACGATAAAAGGTACCACCTTTAAATAAGCATTACATAGTAGACTTTGACACCAAGGTAAATTTGTTTTTTTTTCTTTCGGTTGACACTGCAC
This sequence comes from Hermodice carunculata, assembly GCA_964020975.1. Lineage (NCBI taxonomy): Eukaryota > Metazoa > Annelida > Polychaeta > Eunicida > Amphinomidae > Hermodice > Hermodice carunculata. The sequence continues at coordinate 9,129,851 of OZ026618.1, forward strand.
CATTTTAGATACTAAACAGCCTAGTCGATCATCTTAACTGTATAATATTTGAATGCTGAATGACTCATCAAATATGTGTCCCTACAGATGCTTTATGTGCGAGTTTAACATATCCAGGGTCCATAAAGAGCAAAGGCCATTGAAGCTCCCCGTATGTAGCGAATGGATGCTACTATTTGACAAATATAAATATTGGACCATATGCAGATCCATAAAAGCATTATTTGCAACTCTAGACATATTCAAGCCAGATATATGTAAGAGCTTAAGATGATACAGGCCTTTAAATATATAACTTGCCAGCTGCTTCAGCCGATTGTTAGACAGTTGTATCCATTTTAACTATTTTATCTTACAAAATAGGCAATCTGGCAAGCATAAAATTTGATTGTGTCATAGATCGAGAAACACAAGGTTTTGTACTCCATTAAAAGCTTGCAATGCCACTGTATGTATTTTTTTTAAACTTGAATTTAAAATATGTACCAACCTCTGATCCTCAACTGAGTATTTATTTAAATGATATAACTCATTTCTTGAAATAAAAAGTGTTCGTGTGGATTTAGGTTAATTGGGAATCCGAATTTTTTTTTGTGTCTGTGCAGTCAATCGCAAATCCTAAACAGGTACATTTATTGGGGCAGGTGTCCTTTTCACCAAAGTTCTGATCATCGATTGATCTGCAGTTAAGTGCCCTGTCAAAAATCTTACGTCGATGTGAACACGAAAGTTCTGCTCTACATTTGAAGTGAAAAGGACAAGTAAAGTGTTTGCATCCAATTTCATCTTTACCCTTTGGACAGTCTCACTGACCATCACAAATTGCAATTACTGGTATGCAGTAACTGTTTGGGCACTTTAAACTATTTGAACACATTATACCAGAACAAGTCTGGAGGTGCTTTCCACTGCTACAGTATTTCATTGTGCCGTTTATATAACGGTGATACATTCAGACAACAGAATGGCGATAACATGCTGATGAAAGCTCAGATGAAGATGCAAGCCAATTAACTTCAAAGCATTCTACTGAAGATATTTGTCCAAAGGTGACATGTCTAACAATGTTATCTTGATGTTCAGTCTGCTTAGTCTCTATGTTCATTGACAGAAAGAATTGGTCAAGAAGGAAATTTTGTGTATGCATGCACTCCTCTTTATCACTTAAATCATCACATTGACTTTTACTATCACAAATTTGAGATTAGAAATGCAGACACCTGTTTTGCATTGAAAGAAAAACTGTGAGCAGAAACACATCTGGAACCGACTGTGTGTCAGCGAGTACGCATCGTGTTGATCAGCAAGGCAGGATTGAGGACAAGCCAATTCATCTGATTTGTCGAAACAGTCATTAATACCATCACAAACATACTCAGATTGCACTCTAACAGGCTGCACCTAAATATGTATGAACCACACTCTTTAACATTTTTATGAATTTGGAGCTACAGAGGAACCCTTTCGGATACCCACGTAGTTTGTGCTCAATTGTAAGAGGAATATTATGTATATTACAACATTTACCACATTTGACATAATCAGCCTTCAATAGTACGAATCTTGATAGTCTGAATCTAATTTGTCCATATATTCCTGACTGTAAAGTAAGCTTGCTTTGCTTTACCGACAACCCATAAGCAAGACTTTCAAAAGCAAAAATTCATAAAAAAATAGGAAGAAATTACAGCACCACCTAGTGGCCAAAATGAGAACTAGTTGACCCAAGGTGACCCTATGTGCAATATCAAAGCAATTGGCCAGGTAGTTGTTGAGATGAAGAAATTTTATTTGTTTTCAAAAATTAAATTAAAAAAATCATTTAAAATAGAAATATTATTGCATCATCATCTCCTTCGCAAACTTGGTAGAGGTTCACCTGGGCAACATCCATGTGCAAAATTAAAACATTCCATACAGCGGTTTTTGTGAAGAAGTCAAAAGGGTAAATACAATAGTGTAACATATGCACTGTATTGCCACATATATATATATACATATACAGCTGCAGCATTTCCTTACAGTTGCGAAGTTTGATATCACACAACTTTGCCTAAAATTAACATATCCATATCATTTTCGCAACCTTTCATTGTCTAATGTCCAACTATATTCTGATAAAATTTTAATCAATTCTGTTCTGCTGTTCTGGAGAAGAAGTCGGAAATAGCTTTAACAGGCAATAATTCATAAAAAACTGGAAAAAATCACAGCGCCACCTGGTGGCCAAAATAACAACTAGTTGACCCCAGATGACCCTATGTGCAATATCAAAGCAATTGGCTTCGTAGTTCTTAAGACGAAGAAATTTTAATTTTTTTCAAAAACTAAATTAAAAACTTCATAAAAAATAGAAAAAGTATTGCATCATCATCTCCTTTGCAAACTTGGTAGAGGTTCATCCTGGGATCATCCATGTGCGAAATCAAAACATTCTATTTAGCGGTTTTTGAAAAGAAGTCGAAAATATAAAAAGTCTAACGACAGACGGACAGACGGACGGACAGAAGGAGGGACCGAAGGACGGACAGACAGACGACGGATGCAAGTGGATTCTATAAGCTCTGCTGACTGACAAGTCAGCAGAGCTAAAAATCGCAGCGCCCTCTGATTAACAAATCAAAACTATGAGTCCTCGGGATTGTCCCTGTGGGATATCAGAGTAATTTAAGATTTCCCTCAAAAATGAACAAAAAGTTTCATGAAAAATCCAAAAATCACTCGATGGTGACCACTAAAACAACTTGGTAGAGACCCACCCAAGGCACATCCCCACCAAGTTTGAAGTGGATTAAGCCAACCGTTTTGGAGAATAAGTCGAAAATGTGAATTGTGGACAACGGACGACGGACCCTCACAAAAGCTCAGCTGACTGACAAGTCAGCTGAGGAAAAAACGAGAACAGGCTGATTTTCCGACAGAAAATCAAATATGTCCCCTTGTGCCCTTTCTATTGTCACCCTTAATTTTATAAATAAGCATACCAACTCCAATGAGCTACAGATATGGTGAAGGTACACTCTTCATTGTCATTTCAAAACTTTGATTTTAGACTAAATGCCCATGTGACCTTGAAAAATGGGTCAAGGTCATATATGTGCAGGCACAAGCAAGGTCTTACAAAAGTTTTACATAAAAACATAATGACACAAAATGTCAACCTCTTTAACACAAATCTTTCTTGAGTGCATGTGCAATGATTATTTTAAGGTGGCCATGTGACATTGAAAATAGGTCAAGGTCACGCATCTGCAATCCCAACCTAGTTGGTATTATGCTACATAATCATGCAAAATTTCCATATCCTAAGTCAAATCCTTGCAGAGTTGTGGCATCCGTGTCAATTTTAGATGACATGTCCATGTGACGTTGAAAAATATATCAAGGTCACCTATCTGCAATCTCAAGCAAGATCATATATAGGAACATCCTCACATAAAATTTCAACTTCCCATTTCAAATTTTCCTTAAGTTATCAAATCCACATTGATTTTAGAAGTAACGCCCATGTGACCTTAAAAAATAGGCTAAGGTCATACATCTGCAGTCACAAGCAAGGTCTTACAACACTCTTAGTAGTACATAGAAACATAATCACACAAAATGTCAACCTCTTTAAGTCAAACCTTTCTCCAGTGCATCTGCAATGATTTTTAGAATGTGGCCATGTGACTTGAAAATAGGTAAACGTCACCCGTCTACAATCCCAACCTAGTTGGTATTATGATACATATTCATGCAAAATTTCAACCTCCTAAGTCAAATCCTTGCAGAGTTATTACGTCCGCACCAATTTTACATGACGTGCCCATGTGACCATGAAAAATATGTCAAGGTCACCGATCTGCAATTCTATGCAAGGTTTTATATAAGAACATCTTCACAAAAAAATTCAACTTCCCATGTCAAATCCTTCTTGAGTTATTGCGTCCGCAACGTATGCAACAATGTGTCGATGAAGAAGAAGAACAAGCTAAGAAACGGACCCCAAAACAATCCCCCCCCCCTTCCCGGTTGCACGGGGAGACATGATCAGGAATCTGTAGCATTAGTGAACAACTTTGTTTGAACCTCCCACAGGGAACATATCCTCCAAGTTTCAGCTTGATGTGAGTGACGGTTCTGGAGAAGCTGGAAATAGCAATAACACACAAACAATCTTAAAAGATTAGAAATAAAAATTGCAGCACCACCTGGAGAACAAATTACTAACTAGGAGCCCCTAGGCGTGTTCCTGTGTGACATCAAAGCAATCGGGTGAGCCGTTTCAGAGATTTTTTAAGGTTTAACTGAGAAAAGAACAAAAACAAAAACCAAAACAACTTAAATAAAACATGTTGAATGAACATTTTATTGGCTCTTCTCACATCGTGCACACTTAAAATTGTATTATTTCAGACATAATCCAGTGTACTGTGGTGTAAAGGTTACGTAACATGTACGCAAACGCCAGGATTTTCGCGATATAAATATGCAGGGGCCCCTACCCCTGCATAAAAAAATCATAAAAAATAAAAATTAATCAGTGGAGTGTGACCATTTGAACAAACTTGGTCGAGACCCACCCCAGGTACATTGCCATTAAGTTTGAAGTGAATCTGACGGATGGTTTCTGAGAAGTTGAAAATGTAATTGTGGACATATGAATGCGCACAGGTACGGATGGTTGGACGCAAGCACCGACAACGGACCATCCTAAAAGCTCAGCTGACAAACGAGTCAGCTGAGCTAATAAAATATAATAGAAATAATAATAATAATAATAATAATAATAATAATAATAATAATAATAATAATAATAATAATAATAATAATAATAATAATAATAATAATAATACTTGCAATACAAAATCTAACAAGATATGTTTGTAAAACAAAGATGCCCCCCTCCCTCATTACCCTTGCCCTCGCTACCATATTGATAGTGGTAGAAGGGGCACTCGTGACCTTACAAAATTAGTGAAGGTTGATCATACATCAATGTCACATATCTTTATACTTTAACCTAGCCCTTAAAAAACGACTTAAAACCTGGGCAATATAAAAGTTAAAGCTGAAAAATTAGTCATCATTTAGAAACCATATTCAGCAAAGTGGCTTTATGACCTTGGAAATTGTGGCAAGGTCACTCATTTTCACTTGACCTGCTTCAGTCATTGTGCAAAAAAAAGGAATTCTACTGTCTGTGTGTGGCCCTCAAAACTGGGTCAAGGTCACCCATCTTCAAAAGTTAAAGCTGAAAAATTAGTCATCAATAAGAAACCATATTCAGCAAAGTGGCTTTATGACCTTGGAAATTATGGCAAGGTCACTCATTATCACTTGACCTTCTTCAGTTATTGTGCAAAAAAAAAGGAAGTCTACTGTCTGTGTGTGGCCCTCAAAACTGGGTCAAGGTCACCCATCTACAAACTCAAACTAGCCCTTATAGGCAACCATAAAGCTCTGCAATATAAAAGTGCTACCTCTAAAATGCAAGTTATCATGCAGAAACAGTATTCAACCAAATGGCTCTATGACCTTTGAAATTAGGTCAAGGTCACCCATCTTCAAACTTGACCTAGACCTGAATACGGACAATTATCCAGTGGAATATAAAAGTCCTACTTTAAAACCTATTCAGTTATGATGTGAAAACCTAATTTTATCTCAGGTACCAACGTGACCTTGGAAATTGAATCAAGGTCACCAAACTTTAAACTTCTTCTAGCCCTTAGCATGAACTATAGACCTGTAAAGTATCCCAGTCCTAACTTAAAAACTTCTTGTGTTATTGCGCAGAAACCACAGGAAGCATGAAACCATATTCAGTAAAGTGGCTCTGTGACCTTTAAAATGAGGTCAAGGTCATCAATCTTCAAACTTCGCCTAGCCCCAAATATGGACTATAATCCTGTGCCATATAAAAGTCATAGCTTAAAAACCTCTTCAGTAATTGTGCCAAAATCAAAGTTAATTCCGGTACCACTGTGACCTTGGAAATTAGGTCAAGGTCACCCATCTTCAAACTTTGCCTAGCTCTTGATTAGAATGATACACCTGTAGAGTATCAAAGTCTTAGCTTAAAAACTTCTTGAGTTATTGTGCGGAAACCACAGTTTAACTACAATTTCTCTGTGACCCTGAAAACTGGGTCAAGGTCACCCATCTTCACAATCAACCTAGCCTTTACAAAGAACCATAAACCTGTGCAATATAAAAGTTCTAGCTCCAAGGTATAAGTTATCATGCAGAAAGCATGAAACCATTTTCAGTTAAGTGGCTCTGTGACCTTTAAAATGGGGTCAAGGTCATCCATCTTCCAAGTTCGCTTAGCCCCAAATATGGACTATAATCCTGTACAATATAAAAGTCCTAGCTTAAAAACCTCTTCAGTTATTGTGCGGAAACCAAAGTTAACTCAGGTACCACTGTGACCTTGCAAATTATGTCAAAGTCATCCATCTTCGAACTTCGCCTTGCTTTTGACTAGAATAATAAACTTATACAGTATCAAAGTCCTAGCTCAAAAACTTCTTGAGTTATTGTGCAGAAACCACAGTCTACCGACCAACCGACCGACCGACATGTGCGACGCTATATGCCCCACCTTCTTAGAAGGGGGGCATAAAAATCTCTGGTGTAGAGACATTTGAGAAAATTTTGGAGGTACCCACCCAAGCTCAAGGTACAGCTCTCGCAAGATTGAGGTGAATCTGGTTGACAGTTTTGGAGAGTAAGTCAAAAACTGAATTCTGTACAGATGATGTACAATGAACAATGTATGGACAGACTACATACAGACAACCACCCAAACATCTTATAGGCTCAGCTGACAGACAAGTCAGCTAAGCTAAAAAGGGTAATTACCGTACAGTGGTGCCTGCTGTTCAAGATATTGCCCATTCCATTCTAGGCCAAATTAGACAGGTGGTATTAACATGACGCTATTAACATGATTAAACAAAGAACGAGTCGTTTTCTATCATTAAAGGTGACCTTGATTGCAGGCACCACTATCCATCAATACATACAAAGGCAAGTCTAGTATTGTACACAGATAAAACTTTTTATTCCACCATTTACATTAATCTTATTCACACTAACCAGTCATTTCACGTCAAGTACAAGGACTGTACTTATCATTCATATCATGTGAAGGGCATTTTTAATAGAAACAGCACAAATGCCATGTACAAACCATTCTCCCTGTTATTGTACAACACAGCCAGCCATACAGCCCATACATTTGGGATATTTAGCATACAAAGCAGCAAAATGTGTGTGTTCAAAGTTTTTCTGCAACAGATTGCATGGAAATTGTAACAACTTAATACCCAACTGTCCGATCCACTTTTTCCAAAAGACATGGACATGGGTTACAAACACTTACTGGTACCCTATACTACTTCATCCATATACATGTATAAGCCATTCTCGCTGCAAGTTTCATTACACAGCCAGTTATACAATCCATACATTTGTCATGTTCAGCACATCAAGCAACAAAATGTGTGTACATATAGAACTTTGCTAAAATAGCTTGCATGAAAATTGTGACTAATTCTTTTGTTTTATTGCAACAGTCCAACCCAGGTTTAAGAGGCTGGACATGGAAAACACACAAATAAGTACATGGTGTCTTAACATGACTGTGTGACATCTATACAATTTTAGGTCAAATATATCAAGATTGGAAACTTTGACCTTCGCACTGTTGCCCAAAATATTCTTTCAAAATGCTTGTGAAAAATTGGTTAAAAGTTGTATCCAATCATGAAGCAAAAGAGATTTTTTCTCAATTTCTTAAAATTCGCAACTTGTTTTCATTCACCCAGAGGCTCTGCGGGCTACATTTAAAACATCTCAAGTAATATTTACCACACACACATGGCAAGTGAACGTTACTTGTTCCTCATAAGTTTAATTATATACAAATAATGTGCTCATGATCAAAATGTATTCACATTTGCATCTCTATTCTTTGTGCAAACTTAACAACACCATTTACTTTTTACATTGTAATTCTATATACCTATATCTTTTCACTTGAATGAAGTAAACTATTTTCCTGATCTCCAACAAGGATGTCCAAAAGTATGGTTTTTGTACCGTAGATTGTGTATATGCACACATTTTGAGTACATCAATTGGAATTTATGACAGTACAATTGTTATAATGTGGAATTCACAAAAATTATGAACACAGAACTTGAATAATGGAACCTAATATAGTGTTCCCTCCAAGCAAAACGTAAGCAAGATTTTTAACCATCAAGCTGCCCTGTTTACTGTGTAAAAACAAAATGTCATCAAATCTCTGAAATATTTTACATCTTATCCACACTGTGCAATTTCACAGTGTCCATGATTTAGTAGAAATATCCTTTTTCCCTCATATTCAAATTTAAATGCATTTCTTATTTATCTTACTCACACTACAATGCCACAACTCAGGAGAATTTTGAAGAAATGACAGACATGAGACTTACAGGATTGAAACTAGCAAAGCTGGTCATCATCCTGTTATGGAGATTATATGCTGTTCTTGTGAGTATTTTGTGATCTTTATGTGTCAAACACAGTAGTAAGCAATTTTTAAACATTGCCATGATTATCACCAATTGCTGGTACACAGGCAGCCACATTCCTATTGCATACAGTGCTGAGAAATGCACTATGCAATAAGAGGCCCATGGGCCTAATGCTCTGCTGGCATCCTGACTATATTGTACCTGCATGTTCATTTCTGTGCGAGTCTTAAAGTGGCTTCTGAACATATAAAGCTTATGTGCATTTAATGTAAAAACTCTGCACCAAATGGCACTTCACTCCACATGTAATTATAGCTTATTTGTGTAGCTCCTGTGATGAATATTGTTGCATGTGCCAACACAGTAACGAGCGAGTCCTTAACTTTTGTCCTCAGTGACCTAGGGACAGAAGATCAAGGACACCCAGATCATGTTATACAAGAGGCCCATAGGCCTCCCTGGTGCTTTGCTGACATGAAGTCCAAGGTACACCCTGTCATTACAAAATCACCTAGTTCAACTTTACAGTCACGGTGACCTCACAAAAATTGGTCAAGGTCACTGATATTATATACAATTCTAGCTTTGGGCATTGTCTACATATGTACTATAAATTTGGCAGGTCCAATCCAATCACTTTTCAGGATGTGGAATTTTATATCTTACAACACATTTTGGCTCATAATTTCCATCAAATTATAGGTGGCGCCACTGGTATAATTACCAACTTAGACTTTGACATCCCCAAGGATCCCACTAAAATTGGTGATTATATTACATGGCCCTTGGTCAGCAGAGCTAACAACAAATATAATAAAATAACACAACTTTGATTACATCGCTTGTAAGTCCAATCGTACCCAATGTACAGTAACAAAAGTTAAAGAAACATGTTGCTATTTTTACGGGTGCAAGAAATTATGCATAAGAGCATCACACTCCCAGCACAAAGTAGGACTTGTCATCTTATCAAATATATCCATTAAAATACTTGGACCTACATTTAGAAAATTTTGTACACCTTTTTTTGGTAGATTAAAAAGATATACAGAACTTTGGACTACTTCTACCTGTATGCGTTTGTACATGTAATTCAATTCCAACCTTGATAAGATACCTCCACCTTTTAAAACACTGATCTTAGTTTACATGGTTTTGTCAAAATTTACAATCACCTTCCGTATCTGTGTCAATATTGTTCTGAAGAGTCCACCCTCTGTTGCAAACCCACTCTTGAAACAGCCAAAATCACTACATCATCCACAACCAATAACACAAGCAATTTGACTGCACCAGCTGAGATGCACTTATTCTCTCTGTCTAACAAAAGGATTGTCTATATATCATTTACATATATAGCAAAGAGGAAAGGTTAATGACACTTGCCTTGCCTCACACCCACAGAGCACTTAGAACTTTTGGGACAGACATTACCAAAAAATCCACTGGCCTTCAATCTCATACATACTATGCACAATTAATTTTTTTCCTTTTAATGTTATTTCTAACAAGTTTATGCCACAACATCATGCACCATGTGATCCAAGGCTTTTTTTTTTTTAATCTACAATGGCACAGTACAATTTCTTCCTACTGTTTACAAAAGTGTTTATTATGTTATGCATACAAAAATATAGTCTGTTGTACCCTAGTTAAGTCAGAAACCTCCTTGTGCATCTACATACAGCCCATTTATGAAAAATATAACACTTATTAACATACTCATCATCAGCCATCATAATGTGGTGTGACATAATGCCAGAACAGCACTGGAATTATTTGGTATTTTCACAAACAAAGGATCAGCTTTAGCTAAAAAGAGGGTCATGTGAACAGTTCGTCCTCAGCAGGAAAGTTACACCACGACCTGTTCTACACTTCTGACCATCACTGGACAACAACTTGTTCCACAGAAACAGATAGTGCTGCTATTTCTATCCTTCCAAATCTTTCTTTCATTTTTTTTTTGTGGGGGGGGGGATGTTTTATTTTTCTCCTGAAGTCCATGCTATATTCTCTTCAAATGTATTGGGAATGTACTTTTGAGTCATGTTTCCAAAAAGATATGCATCTGGTGGTGCTACTCATAGGGCTGGAACAATAAACCTTTTCACGATACGATACGTATCCCGATACGGAACCGACGATACGATGCAAAACGATACAATTTGATACTTAACCATAATAATACAGGGGTCACATTATTTCAGTATGGGTTCGTTGGACCCATCTTTCTTCTTTTTCAGGAAAAATAGTGGGACGATGAACTGAATCGATCGGTCCAGTCTGAAATTGTGCAATCTAGACTTTTGATGTAATTTGATTAATTTAGTTTAATTGGTATAATCAACGTACATCAAAATGATAAACAAATAAAACATGCAGGTAACTAAGCCTAGAAACGAACATAACATGAGTCTATATGCTCATGTAGGTGACTCATTATTATAAAATTTAAGATTAAATAAAAAGTTACCAATATGCCAACTTGATATAAAAGGGTCTAAAAGTTGTTGACTGTACCAAGGATGGATTCAATCTGCCCAGGGTCCTGCTATTAGGACTAAGTCTATAACACATCCCTGGTCTACCAAAAATTGATTGTGAAGGGGGCTTTACCCTAGCATGCTGCCACTGTGCCAGTTTCTGGTATCAGTTTTAACTAGCTTGCACAACAAGCGGCATGCATGATTGAACATGCCAGGGCTCTGTTATTTTTGCGATTGATTGCACGTGATGAAATGGTCAGAAATTACATGATTTATATTTCTGTGCACTTTCTATTTCAATATACCTGACAAATTTGATGCCGTAGGTGGTGTTAAGAGTCTGATCTTAAGTGCGGTCACTTTTTTCATCAAGCAACACGGTAGGCCTACAACTTGACAAGCCATGCAACACAAGCGAGTGTACACAGCCTGTCACGGGCATGCACCCAGGCATGGTTTTCCGCTATGTTGAACGCTTATTTTTTTCCGGCCTTCGATCATAAATTTCATTCCTGCCTTGTTCTGTCATAAAGATTTGTTCCATTCAAACATTTCAATAAAATCAAAACAACTAAATTTTGTTTAAAAAAAAAAACAAAAAACAACAAAAAAAAAAAACACCAATAACGGCGTGCCCCATCGGAGACCGTGATCAACAACATCGTGTCAGGCCTAATGCAAATTTTCGCTTCGTTCACATGTGACCGTGCGATGACTAATGTGCGTACTTTCCTTGCCGTCCAAATGAATTTTCACGCGTGCCTTTGTCTCTGTCTAGATTTGTTCGATAGAAGTCTTCTTGGTGAAAATATGATGTGAAAATTTAACATCTTGGTAACATCAATAATCTTTGCGTAATAAGACTTGTACCTTCCCAACATTGCGGGCATGAGACAGGCACATGGGCAACAACGAATTTGATTGGACAGTAAGTGGCACGTGATCAAATCCACAAAATGAGGAGCCTGAAAGTGCTCTCAGCGCATTTATAATGAGATGAAATTACGTACATCCATTCCCATTATGGGAATTTTTTGGAGGGATACCCCAGGAATATTTTTTCTTAGCAAATAAGAGAGCTTGTTACATAGAAAGACGAACATCAGAGGATTCCATCAGTATAATACATATTCATGATACTGATAATAGTCGATGCAAAACACCGTGACCGCATGGGGTAATTTTTGCAGTTGTGTCATTCAAAATGCATCGCGTTTGTGCGCGCGTTCACAGCGACGCGAAATGACAATGTTTTCATTAATTTCTGGGCGTGTTTTCTTCATTTTTTGCGTCTATGATGCAGGGCGCCAGCTTAATGTGACCCCTGACTAATGAGCGTGCTGCTTTTTCTCGCCGGGCACAGTCATTTTATTGACCTAGATTCAGACTTTACACACAAGGGTATGACGTAGCGCCACACAGCATCATGCAAAAATGATTATGAAGGGAATCCCAAAACACTTTTGTAGGCAAAAATAGATCATAATCAGAAGGCCGACGAATGGTTGGTCAATTGACGAGTTACCTTCACAAAATTACGGTAAATCTTAATGAATTATGGCCTTTACTTCCGTATTTTTTCTTTTTAGAGCTGAAATTACTTATATGATGGAATGTATCGTATTTTACAATACAGGGGACCTCATTTCGATACGTGTATCGTGGATTGACTGTACCGCGATGCACCGTTATCGCGGTATATTGTTACAGCCCTAGCTACTCATATTTAAAATTCCATGTACAGGTATACATGTGAAGCTCATCTCAGCTCTGGTAATTGGGACTTACATTTGTTTAATTTATCCAGGCACTACGAGTAGATACTGTTCACACAGCCCTCTTATTCTGTGAAAAAGTGAAAAAAAGCCCCATGCCATTGCCCCTTATCCCCATCCTGCCATCCCAAGTTGTCACTGGTTACTCCAGGCCCCCATCTCATAGTATTTTATGGACAGTGCAAATTTTACAAACAGAGCACAAACTGGAGTGTTGAACAAAACATTCTGAAAATACACCTTACCAATGGTACACAGGTAAAATACATCAAACACATTATGCATAACTTACCAGTAGTACACATGTAAAACTCATTGAATACATTATATATAATTTACCAACAGTACACAGGTAAAATTCATCAAACACATTATACATAATATACCAATACAACACAGGTAAAATACATCAAACACATACATAATTTACCAATACAACAGGTAAAATACTTCAAACACATTATACATAATTTACCAATACAACACAGGTAAAATACATCAAACACATACATAATTTACCAATACAACACAGGTAAAATTCATCAAACACATTCTATATCATTTACCAATACAACACAGGTAGAATACAACGGACACATGCATAATTTACCAATACAACACAGGTAAAATACATCAAACACATACATAATTTACCAATGTGAAAAAGGTCAAGATAATTTTTTTTGGCATATGCTGAGTTACAGAAGGGAAGCACACCATACCAATTTCACACTGACACATATATCAACTCACATTACACGTCTCACAATATACATGTACAATGGTCCACAGGTACACACACTGTACTGACTTGTAGCCTACACAGATCAAGTTAAAAAAATGCAGCACCTAAATTACAATTTCACCCACCCACACAATGGTGCCTATGTATCATAAAATCTAAGCCTCAAGTTCAGTACCATGAATGCAGTCACATGACTTAGAAAAACATGATCGAAGAAAGTTTTCTTCTTTCTGGGGAAAAATACTTTTTCCGTTAGTATGCTGGAATAAACCGCAAGATACTTTATAACGTTTATGTTGTGCACCCATTTTATTTTCAAGTATAGTGAAACTTCGTTATTATGACAGTCTGTTCCCTTATAAATATGTCAGATAAATGAGTCGAACAACAAAGAAAATGAACTTTTGCCCTTCAAAACTTGTGTCATTATTATGATTATGTGGGATATCTGAATGTCGTTATAATGAGGTTTCATTGTATGAACATATTATGTGCAAATTTTTTAATGGTGCCACCAGTGTCACTTGTCAGTACAAGCAAATGATCAGCCAATCCCACATGTGTGCACATGGCAGAGAGGCCATCAAAGCCACGTCTCTTATGGCACCCAAAAAAGAAAATTAGAACAAATATATCTTCACCAAAGTGTGGACTTTTGAACAAAATTTCAGTGATCCACCTTTACTAGCTATATCCCTGTAAAATTTGAGCAGGATCCGGCGAACAATTTTTGACTGGAAACAAAAAGCATGAATTGCAGATGGATAAACAGATAATAGTCAGACAGACCACACAATACATTCAATTAAATGGCAGCTGAGGTGAACACACGCTATTATTTGAGGCTGGTGGTCATACATTTTCATACACTATTGGCTGGACATTTGACAAAGAAAATCAATCTTAATCTAGCAGTGTCAGATAACAAGATATCTGATGACCTGGCAATTATTAATATGTCCATCAAAATATCTGTTTTTGGAGCCCACTGATCAACAGCCCATAAGGAAACAGTCCAGTGTGAAGGAAAAATATTCTGCTGTAAACAGGTTGTAACAGATGGCAGTCCGTGTGTAAAGTCGCTCTGACAGGCACACCCCAATATCACTAAGTCACATTGGGTCAGTGTTGAATCAGGGCAGATCAATACTGGAAGCAGAGGCGTAGCAACCATCAGGACTAGCTGAGTACCACTGGCACAGGTACAATGTGTTCATGTGGAATGTTACAACCTTGTAGAACCCAACGTTCTGCAACAAAGAAAATGTAATTATTAAAACTTTTTCATGGAAATACACAATATAACAAAATCTCTTCATAGTAACTTAAAAAATGTCCTCATTAAACATATGACAGAATTACAATTTAAAAGTAATTGTGGCATATACGTGTAATTGTAGCATATACGTGTCCTTTTCATATTTTATTTTATAAAATACATGATTGATTATCAAAACTTTAAAATCACTGTCAAAAGCACAAGAAAACATGTCTATCATAACTTCACATATTTCTCATCAACACTCAACAGAGTTGATTCAAAGTCAATCTTAGCATGGCTTTTAAAATATTCTTGACACAAAATGCATGTTTAAAATTGTGTTCCCATCCCTCTTTTGTATGGTGCTACTGCCCCAATCTCCAGTCTTTACCTTTAACACTAGTCCACTAGGACTGAGACCAATAAAATTCCATTCCGGCAAGTAAACTGTTAACATTTTTCAATGGGTACCAGTCCAAAGCAAGAGGGCTATGATGAGCCCATGCTCAGCTGACCTCTGATGAACAGAGCAAAGTGAAGCAGAACCACCTTAATTGGCAATGAGATGGCAGCAATCCCCATTGACTTACATGGTTCTCAATAGGAATGCATGTAGTACCCTAAAGGTACCAGAATTGACAATTCATTAAAATTCACCAATATAGAGTATCACTGCTTATATTTGTTAAAACCTCCAAGAAGATACATTTCCACCAAACTTGGATTAAATTGAGTCATAATTCTGAAGAAGTTGAAAATAGTGAAAAAAATAGTTTTTAACTCTCAAATTCCCAGTGTTGTTTATCTACATGCAACCATGCACATTTTATTGTACAGAAATGTCAGTTCTTGCCGATGGCTATTTCAATTTTGTGTTAAAAATGAATGTTTTCCTTCTACAATGATCGGGCTGTTGTTTGTGACAATTTGAGTGATGTAACTTTGTAAAACCGTGCAATAATAGGTTGCTTTCATAGTATCGGTCTTGTTATTTCTTTTGTCTACCCGCGTTGTTGTTAATCTTGTTAGAATGCCTAGAACCTTGTCTATTTTAACAACAAGCTCTCCCATTGGCTGAAACAGAAGTATTTTAGAGGAAACCTAGCCAAAACTGCTACTATTTCAAACAGTTGCATCGTTATTTTAGTTGGAAACTACCAAAGACGATTCTCAGGAATAACCTACACCAATCTGGGGGCCAGAGTCAATCACGTGGTGTTTGCCGTCCAATCAAATGCATTGTCTTTGATGCTTTGTTCAGGAGTACTCGCTTCCTCGTGTTGTGAAGTCAGGTTTGAAAGATGGGTGACATTTGTGCCAACACACATGATGATTACAATTTATTAAAGTAAGAATGAAAAAAAAAAATAACACTGTAAATTGGTCAGAATGATAACATACTACCAGTATTTGCGTACAATAGAGCAAAGGGTCCAATTTTTCACAGATATACAGTAAAATGCCCCAGCAGAAGATACAATGGTGAAAATACCACTGCCGCTTTTGTTGATCATGTTGACAGTTTGTCAGTGACAGTGATAAAGTGTGTTGATCGACTATTTACTGCAGCAACAAACTCTACCACTACAATTTAATGACAATTATGACACACAGCTGATCTTTAGAAAAAAAATAAAGAGGAACCATCATTCATGACGCTAATCAAGGAAAATGCACAGACCGGTTCCCATGCAATTGTTTTCATACAGGCTTGACCGTTTCCATCAATTTGTGATTGAGAGCAATATATCTACTTTGTTAGGCAGTAGGGCACAAGTTTTTTCGTTTAAATTGACAAAGAAACCACATCGAAATATAGAGAAGGTCTTACTTTTTTTGCCAGCATGTCGCATGTTACACAACAAAACAAAAAATGCCCAGTGGCTGGCTGCGCCCAGAGTGCAAGGGGTTAAAAAAGGGAACAAGGCGGGGCAGATGAACAAATTAAAATCTCAGGGTTGCAAGAAGTGTCCCTACGCAATTTTGAAGCAATTGGCTCAGTGATTTTGGGAAGAAGATTTTTTAAGATTTTGCCATATGATGATTTAACCAAAAAAATATAGGGCTGGGTGAACAGCCAGTGCTCAGCTGACCTTTAGAAGCTTGTTTACAAAATCAAAGTTGCAACTGAACAGACCTGTATTGAGCTTTGGCTGAATGCATAAGACATTTAGAAGTATTTTTAAGATTCACCTAAAGAAAAATTCATTAAAATGTGAATTAGCATTAGAATGTCCATTGAGTTACATAGGATTAAAACAAAATCACGCACCCTACCACATCAGTGACATGTCCTCCAGTGCTCCACTGACAGAGAAGTCAGCGGAGGTAAAAATTAAAAAAAAAATCCAAAAATTACACATGAGTGTGAGTATAAATAGCTTTGCAGAAACCCACTCAAGGTATACCCACACCAAGTTTGAAGTGAATCTGTTTGAATTTCCATTGCAATCCCCAAATATTGACTTTAAGTTACATGATAATCAATACCAGGACTGCATTTACGCCAATAACCGACAAGTACCAGAACTGAAAAATGTGAACAGACAGTCAGATGATGAACCATCTTATAAGCTCAGCTGCTAGTACTAGTACTAGCACTAGGTAAGCTAATCTAAAAACAATAATGAATCACAGCACCACCAGTTAAACAAATTAAGGCCTCAGGGTCCCCAGACGTGATCCTATACAGTTTCAAAGCAATTGGCTTGACATTTGAAAATTTTTTTTTTTGAGATTGTACCCCGAAAAATGAAGAGGAAAATTTGTAAAAAAAATAAAAAAATCGTGTTTCTGGTGATGTCCAAACATTTATCATTCCATGCATGACCACAAAGGCACAACTTGCTGTGCCAATTTGGAAACAGTTCTTGAAATTGTAGACATATGTCACAGATATGGTCTACTGTCAAACAATTTTTTTTTCTAGTTAAATGTTCTGTCACCAAAGGAATTCTTCATGTGATATTAACTGCACCATATCACCTACGGAAACGATCATTTTTATGATAATTATTTTATGGTTGTCGCTACTACTGGGATTGCTAAGTGCCAGGCAAGAAATGCTCCTGATTGTGAAGTCTCAAAGCAGGTGCATTTTCGTGCAATGTACACGTGTCTGTCATGACGTCAGCAGACCGAAGGCTCCGCGTGTGACGTCAGCCTGATTACTCTGCCAGGTCAGAGATGGGTCGTGTGGCGGGAAAGATCACAGGATGCAATCGTTGAGACCTGCACCCAGGAACTAACAAACAAACTAACAAAATGGTGGCAAAAGTCACTTACTGGTGTGCTGGCATCCAGCGTCCCATTGTGTCCTTACTTAAGTTATCCAATATTAAAATGTAATCCTTGTTTGGAGAGAACGTGTTGAGTTAACAACCCTAACATGACTCTGATTGCAATGAATGCTTCACTTCAATCACTGAGCTCTCGGTGTTTCCAATCCAAGCTTCACAGGCCAATATTGTTGTTGTCTTGTAAGAAGTTTGTTTACAGCGTCCTTTGGTAAACAAACTTAACAGTAAACAAGTGGTTGGTATACAAAACAATCGTACAAGGTGCTAGTTGTGTTAATGATGTGAAGTGTTGTAGTTGTAGTAGTCATCACTTACTTGTTGTTGTTGGGTGATGTCTCACTTGGAGTCAGGGAGCTCCACCAGGCAGGCCCCAGTGTCGTACATCATCATCCACGGCAGCTCCTGGTCTCTGTGCCACTCACCGTCATATCGTAATGTGACGGGAGAGAACCGGCCACCAACAAGATACAAAGCTCCACGGAACGTCACCGCACATGACAGATACTTATTCTCTGGCAGGCGGGGAGTGAGTGTGTACCAGGTCCGGGACTCACTGTGGTATTGTTCCATGGTGTCACTACCCAAGCCACCACACCACAGGAGGCCGCCTCCTGTTGTGAACATCGTGTGACCAATACGGCCTTCATTCAGCAAAGCCTCCTGTCGCCAGCTGTCCTCACCTGGCGCCAAAGACATCACTGATTTAAGCCCTGTACCTACATCACCCCACCCTCCACTGATGTATACCCTGCCCCTCCATTCACAGGCTGCGTGTTCAACCCTCTTCCCGGGCAGGTCAGGTCCTGGTTGCCAGTGACTTCCCGCTTCCAATATCTCTGTGGATGAGAAATAGTTGTTGTTGTCCCTGCCGCCCACTGCGATCATCTGGCCGGCCACCCCTGTCACTGTGTGGTAGGACCTTTGTGTTGTCAAGGGAGGCCCTGCCCTCCACTGCCAGGTCGTTAGGTCCAACACGTCACAAAGTGCCAGTGGATTGCCACCTATGAACAGAGAGAGACTCATCAAGTAGGTACGCTGGCATCAAGTAACAACAAACTTGTGTCTTATGTGTGATGACTTGATCAATTCCACTGGTTAATGTACAGTTAACTGTCCACTCTATCAATTAATAACTTTCAAACGCCAACAAAAAAATTGTTGACGTTTATTTGTTACCTTCAGAATCAAACATTGAGAAAAAACAGCACAAAGTTTGGCTGAATGAAGCGTTTCACGTTTGCCAACTGTGCACTGTGACAAACAGTTTACTGTTAGTCAGCAAGTTGTTGTGTTTTCCTCACCATCCTGTGGTTTGACGTTCACTCATGTTATATATGGGGAGGTTTTTATGTGTGTCATTGTAAAATACCTTCAGGTCAATCACAGGTCACGACTTACCTGCGTCCTGACCTCCTATGAGCCACACCTCGCCCTCGTGTCTTATCACCGCCGTGGTTCTCCTGGGGTGTGGCACCCGTGGTATCACCTTTACCTCTTTATATTCCCCGTCGAGCCCTTTGGGTGTAAGAGGCGCAGCAACCACCCTCTCCAGGAGTCCTTGTGTATCCCAGCGCTGCCCAGCAAACACAGCTAGAGCCGGCTGTCCTGCAAACAGATCCAAGACCAAACCTGAGTCAACAATCAACATTCTGCTTAGGCCTACGCCACATTCCTCATCACAAAACACAACTTTCTCCAAAACGCTCACAATTCCTGCCACTGTTTGTGGTATGAATTACCTGCGATTACAACTTCACACGTTGTGATCCTGTGAATTGTGTCACTGCAGTCTGACACTGTGTGCTTCTCATGGGACGCTGACAATGTGGATGAGTCCACGGTAGACTGACTCCAGGGATGGGGAGTTGATGGTGGAGTGTTGTTTTATTTAGTCTTCATTCTGTTTATGTTTACATGTAAAATTGTTGCCACTATAGTCCAGGGGAAGACAGGGTGTCCGTTCTCTTGCTGATTACAAAAATAAACCCGTGGATAACACTATAACACAATTTCTTTTTTCCTCTGCTGCAAGTGTGAGGCTTAATCAAAGTTTAAATCATTTTCAAGGGGCATATGGGCCTAATACTGTACCTGCTGAAAAGCACCACAGTGTCACGATATACATTCACTTGTTAACCAGTAGAAATTCAAGTTCATTTCCACGCACATAAAAAAGTTTATTATTATTCAATGACTAAAACAACTTGGACGTTTTTTAAACTTGATCAAATTGCAGTAGAAATTCGTTAATATTTATGTGCAAAAGGATTGAACATTATTATGTAAGTCATTCTTAAATTATTATGACCACACATACAAAAGGCACAGGAAGACAAACTTTGGAAATCTGTAGTGAAGAGGACAGTAGAAAAGGAGACCAAATTCTGGGAGATAGATGGACTCACAGATGAATTGGAAGAGATGGTGGTATTTGTTGGTGAGGATGATGATGATGAGGATGACGACGAGGATGATTCGTGTGTAGCTCTTATTTATAAAGATGAAAATGTGGATTCAGATGATCAGTGTGTGACTGAGGTTTGTACATAATCCTTTTTGGTATTTGGCGCTACATAAATGCCCAAGATGATTTTTTTCTTTCACATTATGTACTCATAATTATGGAAGTGATATATATAGACCAAACTTGTAGATCATGAACAACAAACCACCGTTGAAATAATACTTATTGTCAGGTTTTATTTTTCATAATTAACACTCCACTTATTTAATTTTGAGACTATTCTAATTGCATTATACATATTAAGTAAATATGTCTGGTTTAAGAAACATTATAATTATTTAGGTCTCTGTGCCCCTCTCGCCCCAAATATATATATATATATTATATATATTTACATATATATATATATATATATGATATACATATATATTTACAGATATATATATGATATTCATATGTATGTTTATATGTGTATATATATGTGTGTATATATATATAACTTGGTTTATATGCAATTATAGAGTGACGACGATGAAGCTCTGTGTGCCATTTGTAAGAGTCGAGATCCATCAGACTGCGCATCCACATCCGGCAGCGTTGAGTGGCATGACTGCGACTTTTGCAATGAGTACGCATTTATTGTTATTATATGTTTGTGTCCCCACGAGGGGCGGAGGGCATATAGATTTGCCCCTGTCCGCCCAACATTAATATTGTCACATTTGTGTCGCTCGTATCTCAAAAAGCATTTGACGTACAACCTTGAAACTTTGTGGAAACATCTATCAATATATGAAGGTGTGCACCTGGGGTTTTATTTCTCTTTGAGACTGATCATCTTGTGTTAATCAATTATTAATTAACTTAGGGAAAATCCTGATTCGACGTTAGACTTGTCACATTTGTTTCGCATACATTTCAAAAAGTATTTGAGGTACACCTATGAAACTTGGTAGGAACATACATCAACATATATAGATGTGCACCTGGCTCTCGGGTTCATTATCCCACGTTTATTAATCATAAATTAATGAAAAAGCTGACTCTCCTAAATCTGATGCTGATCGACACACTTCTTTGACTACGGTATTGTATGTGTAAAACAGCTTTGCATCCCAAATGCTGGAAGTGTGCCGAGGAATGCTCTTGCCCAGAAAAGACATAAATTTTAACAATCTTGAGAAATCAGAAACAACAACTGTAATTGAAGTTGAAAGCGGTTTATGTATTATGGGCAACATTATATTGTCAAAAACAAACTTTCAATTTTAAAGTGCAATTATCATGAAAGTTATTTATGTATAATCATTGTCCATCTGAAGATTCCACAATATGTGTAAAGTCTTACACCAATTACATGCTACTCTGACCAATGCTGATGGTGCAATAAAAATTGGGGCATCCGTGTACTTTGGGCCCTATTCTGGTTAGCCTATATTATCATGATATTAAGGGTCTCTGAATCTTGCCACTGAATCCCAAAACCGTGGAATTGTGAGATCAACGTGTGCGCTAGACTACTTCTTCCCCAGCATGGTGGTATAAGGAAAAATACAAAAAACTGAGTGCAGAGGCCATTTGTCAAACAAAAACAAACAAAAAAACAACCTATTATCTGTTTCAGTGATGATATTCAGCTAAGCCTATGGTGAAACTGATTCAGTCGTCAAGATAAAGCTTTATAGTGTCACTTGTAAGCTTTATCTAGATAAAAATTTATTCCATTCAGAATGATACGCATTTAACCATTTCTGTTCTGGAGACTTTCTATACAGGACAACTTGTCTTTCTATAATGCAGTGTATGGGTCTTTTAGTAAACACATTGTTGTGCCTGTTTACAAACAATGGAATTATGTAACACATATATTTCTAATATTCTTCGTATTTTTTTTCCTGTTTCTTTCTTTCTGTTTTTTTGCCAGCTGGATTCACTCAATGTGTTGGCCAAAAGAATGCCTTTACAAAGTCAACAAGAGGATAAGACGATGCTGCCCAAAATGCGAGAAGACAATGAACAATGAAAACTGAAAATTGGGAAAACAGTTTCTAGCAAGACGTTCTTATAGAATACATTTCAATAGAAAAAAGGTGCTATCCAATAGATGTGGTTTTTAAAATTTGTATGTATTTTTAGGGAGGGTTAAATGATCCTTAAAACATTACCCTTTTTCTGCACCTTAATCTGCATATCGCCATTGTACCTTTTCATAATTAAATCATATATTTTCACATCATCAGCATAATTCGACAAACTTAACTGTATATATATAATCATGTATATAATGATGTACTCCATCCTTAACGATTATACTTTGGCTGGTACAACAACACTTATTGGAATTCATTTTTTTTTTCTGTTGCAAACATGTTACACTGTCTTGATACTTTGTGTTGATAAGCGTTTCACTTTGGAATTCCTATTTAGATGAGGCCTACATTGTCTGATATCTGTCTCATCCTTTCAGGTTAACTACAGGATATAGAACTGTTGAAAGTCATTCAATTGTAAAACCACATGCTAATGCTATTAACACCAGTCGAAAAAACCGGCCTTTTCACATAATGAGCTCATGTAGGCCTACTATATAATTGTGCATATAGGTACACATACATGGATGGTTGTTGGATGTTGTGTGTGCGCCCCGCAGCGCATGTAGGCCTCCAGGATGATGATGATATTTTCATCATTATCATCCTCATGATTTTTATATGTATAACATATCCATAGTGATATGTTTTATCTTCCAAACATTCGCGCGGATCTCATCCTGAAGCCAATGTTTTTCGTACTCTTTGGTATGGGTCAAGCCTAACATGACCTGCACAACACGTTCACGCTGACAGATTGGCCCACCTATAAAATTATAATAAAATTAATGCGCCCTTGCATTCTGGTACCATGGCAATCTGGCAGGCCAAAATATGGCGTGTTAATTGCCGTTGAGTTACGTCATTACCCCCACATTGTTTCAATTTTCGTCGGAGGCTGACAAAAAATATATCAGATGTAGGGGTAAGATCACAATTTTTTATAACTCTGGCGAATTCGCAGAGTAAGGCTGTTTCGTAATTGTTAGAGGTGAAGTGCTTGCGTGGTGTAACACTTCAAGACATATACATAGAATACATAGGATACATAGCATTACATGCAATACGATATCAGCACATTAAACATACCTTGAATACCCAAGGTGAACGTAACAAATGGACTGTGAATAAATAAGACGTCTATCTACGGGAACAACGATCAGGCAAAAGGCGACGATCTTCACCTTTGACCCCCTATCTCGGTCTGAGTGGTGTGACGTCACAGGTCAGGACCAGTCCACTGCCAGCTGCACAACATCCTTCCCTGTTATATTTTTTTGGTTGGAGAGTCTGATATTTTTGCAGGAGACCAGAAATGTTGCATATATGGTAACTTTTAGATCCAGTTTGAGGCCGAAATTTGTTGATGTGCTTTTTTATGCAAGTAAAACAATCCTGGTGCCACCCACCCCAAGTGGAATAAAGAAAATGTGAAATAGTTAGGATTCATGCCATACTGGCGTTCATATGAATATTCCCCCCCACACACACACCAAAAAATATTGATGCTGTCCTTATGTTAGTCCCCTGTAAACTCACATCTATATAAAGATATTAGAGAAGTTTAGTAACATGATCACATTTGCACTATTCCGACATGCATGCTATAAGTATTGGTGGGAAATTGTAAATTTCCACAGGCCATCCCCATTCATTTTCTCTCATACTGTCTCCTGATTCATGCATCACCAAATTAGTCAGCTCTGATCTGACCAAAATGATGTAATAGTAGAAAAACCAAACTGAGAAATATATCCTGATTAGTCGGAATGAATCCAACCTATCAGTCATAATGGAAAACATACTGCCAACAAGTCAGAACTAATCCGACCAGTTATAGATGTCAGTCATCTATTGTACTGACAAAATGAAATTTACATGTACATATATACAAATTTTTCGGTGGAATGGTATTCAATCCGATAACCAGAATGCCAGATAGATGGAACAGATCCGACCACCTGACCCTGGAATGAACTGCTTGTGCTCTAGATATTATAAAAAGCCTTTGCCACTGTTCTGGTACTCTCACACACCACGGACAATGGCAGATTTTTGGCCTTGGAGATCAACTTTGCAGCCTCCAGGACCATGCCGGGGTTAGAGAATCGGCTACGGCTGCTAAAGGCACTGGGGACCAGATATGGAGCATCAGTTTCCAGGACTAGTTTCTCCATTGGTATCTGTTGGACTACTCTCTCCTTGTCCTGGCAACCTTGGCTACAATTCCAAAGATGGCATTTGGAAATTCTCGCAGACAGGTTTCCATGGCTTGCACATCACCATCAAAGCAGTGTAAGTGTACTAGTTGGGTGGATGGTAAACACCTCTTCATAATCTCTAGGCACTGGTATATGCTCCCCTCCCCATGTCAATCACCGCAGTGGATAACTACTGGCAGCCGGAACTTAGAAGCCAGGGGGAGAATTGCCTCTACCACCTCCTGCTGTTGTTTCATAATTTGGTCCGTTGAGCCCGGAACAGTGTAATCCAAACCCAGTTCTCCTAGACCTACCACTTTAGGGAGTTGTAGCAACTTCTCCAAATTTTGTATCACTTGCTTCACCCTCTCAGGATCATGGTTGCCAATGAAGCGAGGATGAACACCTATACAAAAGAAGATACGAGGATCTCTTGCCAACTCTTTGATAAACTTTGGTGTCTTCCACATGTTCTCGAAGACTTGATTGGAAACTGAATATTCCAGTTGGTGTTGCTCGCTGGAGATATGTTGTTGCTGTAGTACGGCTTGGAGGGTTGGCATATTGGTACGAAACAGAAGCTCACCTATGTGACAATGGGCGTCGACTACAAGAAGACTTTCTGGTTTTGTCTCGATCACTTTGCATATCTGGCCCTCCATACTCAAGGTATGCACTTTCCTGGTAAGGGTTGGTATTGTCTTCATCACTTCAGTGGGAAGTGTAGCAATTATGGCTGTCAGAACCCTCCAATGAAGCAAACTAGCCACACAGTTTGGCGGCTCCACTTTCAACACAGCTGGGTGGCTTTCCCTAGTACGGACACTGAAGATCTTAAAGAGAAGCTGTTTTGTAGCCGTAACCGCCGCGCCTTCTACATATAACCGCTCCCTCTGTACTACCCTCAGTAACTCGTGTACCGTGCCGCATCCTTTTTCCTGTGCCAATGTTATGAGTAGACCTGCCATTAAGCAAACCCACTCACAAAGATAAGCGTCTGCGAATTCTGGGGCACCCTCTTCATGGGACTTGAAATGGTCCACGATTCCCGTCACCTGCGAACTTTTAAAGTGACACAACCAACACCCAGTTGTAGGCATGACATACCAGGGCAAGTGTGCTTCATCACATGTCTTCGGGCATGAGGAACCCTACTATCACACACTGGACATGGATGCAATTTTTTCTTTGTTGACCTCTCCTGCACCGACACCTGCAAAGCCCCTTCCACCTCCTCAAATGCTCTTTTGTTTCCAGTTTTAACAGGAGGTAGCCACTCACTGCTCTCTGCCACCTCCCTACCACTAATCTCAGGCCCGGCTGTCGGAACTATAATTTGGATACTACCTGTCTCATCTTTACTTATTTGTCTCTCCCTTTCTTCCCTCAGTAGACCTTGATCTTGTTGTTGTTGGGAATCCTTCACCGAAGTGCTCGTAACCTCTTGTTCCTGTGGTTCCTGGATTTCTTCAGTCTCCTGAACATCACCCCAAAGATCCAGAACTACCCACTCTTTTGGCCAGTCAGCATTAGGTGTCAGCTGCTCTTGCTCCATTCTAATAAAAGACAAACTATGGAGGATATTATCGGTACATGACTATATGAGTGACACATATATACCAAGGTTTATTGAAGCAGTTAGATAGAATCTGACCACTATAAATAACCATTTATTCAGTAGTCAGATAGAATCTGACCACTCTGTATAAAAGACAACAAAGCTATAATTAGCTTTGAGACTATCCATTTTTATTTACACTATATACATATGTACAAACTGGTTGCACATGGCAAGATAGAATCCAGCCATTTGGGGGGGGGGGGGGCTACTTCACAATATCTGCATAAACGGCTCTAATCTGACCTTGTGGTGTTCCACCATTAATCCAAATCATACTGTTGCAGATATGAAGGGGGACACACAGTTCCACCTCTCCTGGTTCTTCTAGGAACTACCTGTGTGTTTTTTTCCGTAACAGTTTCCCTCGGAATAGGAGTGCTGGTTATGAAGTCAGCAAGATCAGCTGTTCCTAACAGATCTGAATGCTGTTGTTCCTCTCCCGCAGTAGATTGGCTATTGGCTGTTTCTACGTACTGATCAACTGATGGTTCCACTGGTTCTGGTTCCGAGAATAGATCCCTGAAAACACCTTCTAATAAGGATTCATCCTGTTCTTCCTCGGCGTAGGGTATGGTGGCATCCAAATCTAAAAGATGGTGCCTCATCCTCCTCATCCACATAGGAATGAAACGGTCCTTACATGGTTTTAAGCGATCGTTATGTGTAACATATTCCTTCCTGCGTCCTTTGATTTTATACAGGACAGCAGATAGGACTTGAGTTACCAATATGGACCACTCCAAACCTTATTCAGTTTCCGGGACTGACCAGGTTTACTTGCAGTCTCCAGTCTGTATACAAGATCTCCCACCTCAAATGACTTTTCACACAGTTTCAGATCATAAGTTCTTTTCTGTCTGTTCTGTGCAACTCTCAGGTGTTGTCGAGCTAGCTGGTGGGTTTTTGTGAGAGAATCCAGCAGTTGCCTCAAGTATACTGGAGGTCCTTTATCTCCAGTTTCTTTAACCAGCCTAAAAATTAAATCCCTGGGGGAGAATACTTCCTTGCCAAACATCATAAGGTTAGCGGAGAACCCTGTGCTCCTGTTTGGCATGGCACGGATGGCTGCAGCTAATTGTGGCAAAAATTTGTCCCAGTTTCTGTTAGATCCTTGCACACAACAACGTATCATTTGCAGAACCCGGTTGTACCTCTCCACTTGTCCATTTCCCCTTGGTCGATATGGGGTTGTATGGGTCTTGGTGATTTCTAGTAGGTCAAAAATGGCACGGACCAAATTTCCATCCACATTCCTGCCTTGGTCGCTGTGTATTTGTAGTGAACAACCAAATCTGGAGATGAATTCATCCACGATCTTACTCACAATAGATTCCGCTGTTTGATCTGGAAGGGGATAACATTCAATCCACTTGGTGAATTGGTCAATAACCATCAGTATATAGATATTCCCAATAGAACTGGGGGTAAATGGGCCAAGGATGTCGATATGAACCCTTTCCATAGGTGCGCCTGCATGGTATTTACCCAGGCCTGCCTTTGGCCAGGTTTTGGGCTTCTTATTCAGACTACATACCGAACAGGATTCCACATAGATCTTACTGTCCAGACCCATATTATACCAAAAGAAACCACGTTTCAGTAGCTGCAGCGTTTTGGTCTGCCCCAAATGTCCAGCAAGCCGAACATCATGACAAAACTTCAAAAGCTCCTCTTTCAAAAAATTTGGAACCACCAAACATTTCCTGGGGACAGCATCTTCCCATGTATAGTATAGAACTCCATGGTCTAACAGCAGCTGAGATCTACACAACCAGAGATGCTTAACTGATGGGCTTTGAAGGTTAAGCACATCTGTTGTCGGGGTTTCGTGCTTTTCTAACCAAGATATGACTGGAAACACATCAGGATCTTTCATTTGTTGATCTCGGAGTTCCTGGTGAGAATATTGATCTAACCAGTTAGTCGTGTCATTGGTGGTTTCTGTTGGGGAACTGTTGGTTGTTGTGGTTGAAAGTGCCTTAATTGATAAAGGAAGTACATCGTCAACTTCCTCCTCAAACCGACTCCACTGATTTTGTGCACGAGTGCAATATCTGCAACCGCCACAAGGAAGCTGGTCTAGGAAGACTCCTGCTTGATAACAATCACAGAAAGTCTCCCTGTCAGGGATTCGGCTTAATGCATCGGCATTTAAGTGTTTTTTCCCTGCACGATGGATGATATCCATATCGTACTGGCTCAGTTCTTCTAGCCACCTGGCCAGTTGACCCTCTATATATTTAAACCGCATAAGCCAGGCTAAACTATTATGATCAGTACGGACCATAAATTTCCGACCGAGCAAATAGTGCATGTACTGTCTGGTAAACCGCACTATAGCCAACAGTTCTTTCCTGGTCGTGCAGTATTTCCTTTGTGCAGGGGTCAGTGACAGACTTCCATAAGATATCACCCTTACTTCCCCATTTTGCAATTGCCAGAGTTCAGCAGCGATGGCCGTACCTGAAGCATCGCAATCAAGGATGAAAAGGCCATCCTTCACGGGGAAACCAAGTACAGGAGCTGTTATAAGCACAGATTTCAATTTCTCAAAGGCTCCTTGGTGTTCGTCTTCCCAGACAAACTTGTTTTAGGACCTGTTAGCCCATACAAACAGCAAGCTATCTGTGCAAACTCTGGGACATGCTCACGATGGTAGTTGACAAACCCCAGGAACGATTCAACCTCCTTGGTGCCTTGAGGTCTTGGCCAGTCTTGAACAGCTTTGATCTTATCTGGATCTACTCCTACACCCTCCTTAGACACGATCTTCCTGAGGAACTTCACCTCCTTCCGGAAGAGTGAACATTTTTTAGGTTTCAGCTTGATTTCATTGGTGCGGAACCTCTGGAACACTTCCTTGAGGTTATTAAGGTGGTCAGAAAAGGATTTCCCTAGGACTAGCACATCATCGAGAAAAGCTAGCACGCTAGACCAGGTTAATCCTCTAAGCACCAAATTCATGGCACGCATGAATGTTGCTGGAACATTACAAAGACCGAATGCCATTCTGCGATGTTCAAACAAACCGTACTTAGTTATAAATGCGGTCTTGTGACGGTCCGACAGTTCTATAGGGAATTGCCAATAAGAACTGGCCATATCCAAAGAACTATAATAGATATTACCCCCTAGGGTGTCTAAACACTCTTCTATTAGTGGTAGAGGGTAAGCGTCTTTAACCATCACCTTGTTCAATTCACGGTAGTCAATGCACCAGCGAACTCCACCATCTTTTTTCCTGACCAAAACTGGAGCAGCTGCCCTGTCCGATGATGAAGGCTGAATAACACTGATGTCTAATATTTGTTAGAGGTGATTCTCCTCTTTATTTTCAAAACCCAAGGGAACACGCCTCATAGGCTGTTTGATGGGCTTAGCTCCTTGAGCATCAATCTTATGAGTCGCTCCAGTAAAAGAGCCAATATCAATGTCACTTTTGGAGAAAATATCAGAATATTCAGGAAGTAGACAAGTTACTAATTTCTTTTCTCCTGCTGTTAAATTTCCTTCACATCGTTCAAGCAAAGGTTGTATATGCTCTGGTATAGTACTGGTGTTACTTACACCATTTGCTGAAGTGTGACCAGAGCTCAAACTTTTTACTGAGTGACAAGGTGAGAAACAAGTATTCATCACGTCGGACAAACACTGATCTCCAGAATCACCATCTTCCTTGTTTGGATGGTTATTCATCACTGAAGACAAACTACCATCCTGTCCAATTCGAGAATAAGGCAAATGATTGAAGGGACCAACATCCATCATGGAAGATGAACATTGCCCTCTAGGGTACACGTAGTCTGTTCCTGAACAACTATCCAGCGAAGATGCAGAACTGTTATCCAAGAAATCATCAGCTGAGACTGGATCAAGTCTTGATAGAACTTTGTCCAGCGACACAGCACAGCCTACCAATTTTCCAGCTTTCAGAGTGATAAATCTGTCACTAAGGTTATATAAAACCATGGGGACTTGTGATTGTCCTTGTACCACGACGGTAGGCGAAACTAATTCAGGCTTGTTGAGAATGGGTGTGATGACATAATCCCCAATCTCTGCATTCTTAATAGTTGCCATGCTGTGTATTCGACTATTTGGTGGAATAACCACTCTTCGATCCAACACAACCTTGCGAACTGCCTGTTGAGACTCCCCATTACGACAAAGTATTGCTGGTACAGTGTTGTCTTCTAAAATGACTAGGTTGTTTTTCAAGTTGACAATGCCATCATGAGATAACAGGAAGTCTAGACCCAAAATAATTGGATCAGTGATGGGTGCCACAAAGACATCAGAAATATACGTCTTTTTTCCAATGGTTATCCGCATATCCTTTGCAAGATATGCTACCATTTTGCTCCCTTTTTCAGCACCCTTAAGTGGAACTTCTTGTAGATTCCTGCAGTCAAGTTGAATCTGCCGGGCTAAGTCCTCGCTTATCACTGTGACTTGGGCAGCCGTGTCCACTACAGCTTGTGTATCTTTAAAATTCACAGCTACAGGTATAATGATGTTGAACCCTTGTGTTGTCTTGAAAATAACTTCCCTTAACAGAGAAGCATTCACATCAGTATTTACAATATGTACAGGGTTATTTACATTATCTACATGACTATTCTCTGTAGGTACAGACTGCTTCTGGCCTGCACACCTGGCTGGGGTTGCTGGGTGGCCAGGACCTACAACCCTTTCTGGTTTAACTTCCCTGGAGAGCTATCCTGAGAAGCTACCTTTGGGTAACCAGGTGACTTTTTCTTGGGGCAGTCCCGCGCGAAGTGCGCTGAATTCCCACAGTTGAAGCAGGCTCCTCTCTCCCTAGGTGGCGTACTAAGTCCTTCATGCTTTTTGAACTTGGAAGGGCTATTAACAGGGCTTTGGGAAGTTCTTTGCTGTTGACTTGCACCCATGAAATTTTTGAGAAGTCCAGCCATACTCTTTAGTCCTTCCTCTATGCCAGCTTTCACGGCAACAGAGATAGGCTTTTCCATTAACGCAGCTAACCTCTCATCCCAGGGTTTCCTTTCTTTCAGATCAGTAGATGTTGCTCTGAGAGAAAACTCCTCTACTTCTTCATCAAAAGACACTCCCCTAACTGATTTTTTCCCGAACATGATTTCGTAATTTTGTTCGTGGATCTTCATCTGATGAAGTGCCACCTCCAGATCTTAAGTTTCTTTATTAAGTACTTGCAGAGCTGCCCTCTGGTGGGTGCATCCCTTCAAAAATGCCTCCATAGCCATGTTCCTCAATATGGCTAGTGCTGGACCATCCGCGTCAGGATAGCTATCCTGAGATAGTTTCTGGGCTCTCTCTGCAAACTCCTCTAAGGACTCATCAGCTCTCTGTTTTAGAGTTGACAATTGTCGCCTCACACTTGCTGGAGGATCCTTTCGTCCGAATCGATGATCCATTTTTTCTGCCAACCTCGGATAATCCAGTCTCACTTCATTGTCCAGACTGCCAAAAAAGTCCAGGGCTCTACCTCTCAAACTGTCTGTTAGTCTTTCTACCTTATCCAGTTGATTCCATCCATATCTCCTTGCCCTCTGCTCGAATTGCAGAATAAAAGGTCTCCAGTCCTGCTTTCCATCGTAGGTAGCCATTTTGGGTGGAGGTGGATCCCGTCGACCTTGGTTATTCCTAGCAGGGACTTGCGGCAGTTGAGGTGGAACAGGGGGTATAACTGGTTGACCCATACCATACTGAGGTGCAGCAGGGGGTATACCAGGTTGCCCTATTCCATACTATGGTACATTTCCAGGTTGTTGTACTTGCGGTGGTGGCACAGGTTGAACATTCTGTGTTACCACATTGTACTGTGGTCCAACATTGTGTTGCGGTCCCCCATTGTATTGTGGTGCTTTTGGTTACAAAGCATTTCCCTGCAGTACACCATTGTACTGTGATACGTTATACTGCGGCACATTCTGCTGTGGTACATGAGGTAGTATGTTTGTCTGTGGCACAACATGTTGGAGTACATTGGGGTGTGGTGGTACAACATTCTGTTGAGCCAGAGGCCCTACATTATGTTGTGTACCGGGAGTTGTAAGATGCAACTGAAACTTCGGTAGTGGCATGTTATGTTGTGGGTGTCCTGGTGTTCCCATTGATGCTGGGGAACCCATATAGGCCTGTTGTGGTCCTAAGACAGTAGTCTGTGTGCCATAAATAGATGGTTGTGTAGGCATTAAATACCCACTTGGACCTGGACCTTGATAGGTTTGACCTGTATATACAGGTTGACCTTGATATTGATACCCCGGTGGCGATGCATTGAAATCCCGTGGTGGCACCACAATACCAGGTGGCACTGGCGGTAATCCATTCCCACTTGGTACTGGATACTGTGCACCCGCTTGTGTCTGTGTACCTGTCACCACTGACTGCTGTGTCCCTGAAGCTTGCTTAACTGGCTGCTGCACCTGAGAAGCCTGTATTGGCGACAGTGTTGCAAAAGCTGTAGACGTAATTGCGGCTTGACCTGCACTTGCAACACTTACCTCTTGATTGTGCTGTATGGGAGCACTGGTCGACATAGGCAGGGTAATTCTTGTTACTGTAGGGGGAGGTGCCAATGTATAATTTCCATCACCCACAGAACTTGTTACCGCTGTCTTGTCAGAATTCCGAGGTGTTGATGTCTGTATAGTGCCCGCTGTAGTTGGCTGAATGGCATTTTTACTCTCGAATTCATCCATCCGTTGAGTCACCTGTTGCTGCAGCTGGTTGACTTGCTGGTTAACTTGTTGATCCAACTGTAAACTTACGTGTTGCAAGAATTGTTGGGACATTTGCTGCATCATCACTGGCATCATTTGTGCCATCATCTGCTGCATCATATCCTGCATAGACACAGGCAGTTGACTCACTGGGTAAGTAACCTCAGGAACATCTGCTGGCTCAAGAGTAATTAAGCCGTCTGCAATCATCGTATCCCAGGATTCCTTGGACAAAATACCCGAGTCCACTAAAGATTGGTAAGTCAGTGACTCACCATCAATAGTGAGTTGCTCACGCATGTCTACTACCTGTTGAGCTTAAGCCTTACCTATACCAGGTAACCCAATTAAAACCTGGGTACCAGCGGTGTGCATATTAATTCGAGCCATTTTGAATCAATCTTATATCCGTAGTTGTAATAATTCACTAATACGTATATAATTAATGAACCACCACTTTTAAGAAATTGATTCTATTTGATATCAGAATTTATTTGAGCTCTATGAAAATAAACTGTGATTCATTTCCAAAGGGCCAAAATTTTGAAATAAATTCACCAATAAATCAATTCTGAATTGTAGTCACCTTGGACTAAGGCTCCCACACTGTATCTCTGAGTGTGAAAATCAACCAGTGTCAATTATACCCCTCCAACAGAATAAATTACAAGCCAGGGAATAATATTAACACGGGGCGAACACAAGTGTGTATGCGTAACAAATGTGCGTTGATGCAGTTATATGTAGGCCAGGAAATAATGTGAAACACAGGGCTGACACAATGTGTTCATGTACATCAGCACATAAATCCCACACATCCACTCAGTCCTCTTCAAGAAAACAAAACAATTCAAATTCTGAAATTTGGAGTCATTACTTGAGACAACCAAAAATTATATTGTGTTCTTTCTCCCTCTCTTTCAAAATTTAAGAGAAAACAAAAAATGGCGGAAATTTTGAAATCAGACACAATGGGGTCAACAAGTATGAAATCAGTAAGTCAACTTGACCTTTAAAGCCAAAGACTCACAAATTGCTCACAAAAAGAGAGGACCATTGAACATCTCACTTTATCAATTAGACAGACACACATCCGTCCAATAGTAGTGCTCGCACTATGAAATATTCACACACACCTAGCTGCACGCATAATACACAGACAAAGTGAAGACAAAGAATCTCTACTATGACTGTAAAGACAAAAAACTAAGTTGGCAATGTGAATTTGCAATAGAGATTTTCAAAGATCTATGTCAAATTAAACACAAAATCACTGCCAATACTAACTTTGTTCCGTGATCTGTGTGAAAGAAAATTTAGACTAGAAAGCAACATGTGATTAATGCCATCAGTTTTGAAAATCTCCAGATCGGTATGCAATCCAATCCAAAAAAATATTTATTCTGGCAAGTCAAAAGAAACAGCGGCTGCTACCTGCTACTTCCGGCTAGCGAGAAAGGATGTCAATCGATTCATGAAGAATTTCGCAAAAAAGTCAATGTGTATTGCTTAACAAGTAAGGAAGTTTCGGAAATCAACTTTATTTGAAGAAACAACTGTTGTGCAGTAAAACATATGTATAGAGTTCTGCAAAGGACAGAAACTAGGA
Source organism: Hermodice carunculata (assembly GCA_964020975.1). NCBI lineage: Eukaryota > Metazoa > Annelida > Polychaeta > Eunicida > Amphinomidae > Hermodice > Hermodice carunculata. Next base: position 9,164,643 of record OZ026618.1, read on the forward strand.
TAATATGCTCTGTCATCTGCTGGTAACAATGGCGCTGGGTACACCTTCCTTTTTTTTTCGCCCACAGTCGGTCGCGGTGACGTAGACAAGCGCCTGTGGCTCAGACTTTGCCGTGACTGAAATTTAACTTCAGCAGGCAGCAGGACAAAACCACAGGTGCCAACGAAGGTAGGGATTTAAAAAAAAAATATATATATATATAACGTAAAAAATGTCCTACATGTGTGGAACAAGAGCAATGTCAATGATGGGAACGTACTTTTCTAATACTTTCAACAATTTAGGCCTATCAATTAACGTTTTGCTTTAAGTGAGAACTTTTCCTTGCTTGCGCTTATCAAATAACGTTTTGCGTAAAGTTTAGGTGAGAACACTACCTTGGTTTCTTGACTTGTTAAATTTTCAATATGGAGAGGCATATCCTTGCAAGTTGCATGAGGATTTAGGGCACAGGTGAAAATGCTGAATGCCTTTTAGTATTACAGCTTCACAAGACTTCCCGTTTTCTTTAGCCAACAAAATTCAAGTCTGAGTTAACATGGCAGCGTTAATTAATTGCTTAACAGTTATTTACTTGATTTGTTAACCTGAATAATCCTGAAAAGCAAGGTAGTAACTTATTTCTGACAGAATATGAAAGAAAATAGAGGCTTTTAAGTGAGACCTTAAAAGTTTAATAGTTAAACATGTAACGGAATATTTGACCAGATGTGCAATTTTCATGAAGATCATCGCACTCTATTAAATGGACTTTATAACATGTAACTGCATATATGCAAGTTTAATTAAAATCGTCATTCTATTTTCAATGGGCTTTGTACACCCAATGCCTAGGCCTACTTTTTAAAAAGTTGAAGTGAATGGACACGCAAGGACAATTTGCTTCATCCTTTGAAATTCTTAGTGTCATCTTTCACTTTGTTTCTTTCTTTCTGTTTTTTTTTGTTTTTGTTTTTTCTTTTTGTTTTTTCTTATTTTTTGTTTGTTTGTTTGTTTGTTTGTTTGTTTTTGTTTCCCCCTTGTAAAACCTATGCAGACCTCCTGAATTTCTTGTTTGTTGTTTTTTTGGTCCCCCGCTCCTTCTTACCTGTGCTGTCTTCCTGATTTTACATACAGCCTAGGCTATGTATATACACTATAATACAGCATTATAATGTATATGCTTTGTTTGGTTTTTAGCCTACCTTTACATACTTTACCTTATTTTTATGAAGATTTCGCCATATTTCCACGCAGCGTACCTTGTACCTTCTTGTAATGCGCATTCTGTTCTACTGACAGCGCTGTCACCACTGAAGCAGACGACAGTGCGTTGCTTGCGCAGAAAAGTGCCACGTGCAAGTTGACACTGCAGAATGGTTACCGGGAGCTGGCGTCCTCACGCGGTGAAATATAACATTAAATTTTTAGGGTAGTTTGCCTGGTTGTGGATTTCACCATTTCCCTATTCTTGCAGTGTGTGTGTGAGAGAGAGTAGTTTGAATTGCATCTCTGCCTTAAACTGTTTTGAAGACATTCAACATTTGAGTTTTTTTGAGTGCACCTAATTAGCATAAATAGAAAAGCTACAACTTTTGCTTGTGTTTCACTGGATGTGCCTATAGCACAAACCTATGAATTCAAGTTGGACCTTTACATTTACTAGTTTTGAAGATACTAACCATGAACTTTCCAAGTGCTCTAATTTGCATCAATTAAAATTCTACAACTTCTGTTGGTGATCCATTGGGTCTCCTATGACAAAAACCTAAGAATTAAAGCTTGAATTTCATGTCTACCTCTAACTGTTTTAAACAAAATCAACATTAAAGTTTTTTCAATTGCCTTCATTAGCATAACTTCAAATTAAAATACTTTTTGTTGTGGTTTCTTTTTTTTTCTTTTTTTTTTTTGGGGGGGGGGTGTACCCATAGCAAAAACTCATGTTTGGAATCATACCTCTATTGTTAATAGTTTTGAAGATAATAAACATTTAGGATATATAATGGCCCTAATTTGAGTTGAGAAAGTGTGTGAAATGGTTGGTAGCCATTAAAGAAACATTTAAAAGTGTTTAAAAAGGTTTAAATGCAATAAGAGGAAATGGTTTGGAAAGTGTTAGGAATGGGTTTGAAAAAGGTTTGCCTTTCACTCAAAAGGTTGGAAAAAGGTTGGAAAAGGTTGACGTGTGTGTTGACTGTTAAGATTAATGCGGGCTTAACTGTAGCATAAAATAACGACAATAAAAATCTCCTTTCATCCAAAGCAGTAAAATTTTAAAAGTATTGAAAAAATACTGAATTTTTAACAACCCCCTCCCCCGCCCGACTAAAAAGTAGGCAGTGTGCTTCTATGAAGGCATGTGCTACAATTGGAATGAATATGGTAGGTAAACAATATCTACATAATTTATATGGTTAAATTCACTACGTGTAAAAATTTATACATGATAAAAAACCAGGCAAGACCAGTGGCGAGGGATGCCTATAGCAGCAGAGTACCGACTGGTTTTGTTCTGTGTGAACTCATCAGGGGACATTTGAAAACACTCTATGTCGCTCGCTTATATAACAAGGGACAACGTTGCTACGGGCAGTGAGGCAACGTCACAAATATAGCGCCTAGGCCTCAAACTGATCTACTGGTCTAACTGCCGTCTTGGCAGGTTAGAGTGACATGCATTAGCTATGGCACGTCCTGAAAGGTTTGACGTATCCATTCTGAATGACGACTGGTTTGACCCTGGGGGTCAACCTTATGACTCAATATCAGCAGCACTGCTGTCAGATAGAGGATTATGTCCATCAATTGTGGCTATTAATAATTATTAGCAAAGAAAAGCTTCAAAGTGTTTTCTGTGCAAACAGGTCAGTTGTGCACTATGTCGTGTGGGTAGATAGGGGTAGAACTAAAAATCTGGCATAAGACTTGGCAAGAGACCCTATCTACCCATGACATTGAGGCCAAACGGTTCTGTGGTGCATAGTTGATGGATCCAGTGATTTTCCCTCTCTAGTCTGAGTGTCTCTGTTCGAGACATGTCAGGTGGTGTTCTAATATGTTCCAGTATTTGGATCCTTACATGGATGCCACTGTGATCAGGTGGACTGAAGTGTCTGCCCAATGGTTGAGTTACATCTCTGTTCTTGATGTAATAAAAATGTTCTCTTAACCTGTCCATCAGGGGGCGCTTCGTTTGCCCGACATACTGCTTGTTGCAATGCAAACAAGTGATGACATAGACTAGGTTGTTGTGCTTGCAGGTACCTCCTCTTGGTGTACTATATGTACCAACTGTTACTGTACTCTTGACTGTCCTAGACACATCTAGCTTGGGGCAATATCGACATGTCTGGGTGTCACATGGGTTGAGCTCTGTGACTCCTGATATGGAGGCCACTTGCCCTACTCTCGGGTACCTTAATCTGGAACATGTAAGGAGATCTTTCAGATTTTTTGATCTCCTGAAACCTAGGATGATTTGTTTATCACCTAGGTGTTGGGCATTTCTAGAGGCCTATATTGTTGCCCAGTTGCGTTGTATAATAATTTATACAGACTAAATTCAGTATGTATCAAACTACAAATGGATTGCTTTGAAAGAAATTGATACACACTACACTGTACCATTTACAGGCTACTTAAAGTTTCTGGTGCTGCACAGTGACCTGACTGTATACAGTGGTCCCTGTCTAATGAGACCACCTCCAAGTGAACTGAAATATGGATTAATAAGGGGTGGCCTCTCATGAGGGGAACTATATGATACAAAGACTACATGATTGCTACAGTGACAAATGGTCTGTTAAGTTTATAAACTTTTATTTGCATTCCATGGCCAGATTAAAAATCTGTTGTCATATGGGGACACATGACATATATAACTAGATAACAAGACATATCTTCAATGCAAAGTGTTGACTGAGGGGTCCACCATTTTATCAAATTAAGTCATGATGACACCAAAATCTAATCAGTTTATCTTGCCAGGTAAGATCAGCATATTGCCACATTTGAGTAAAATACATGCAGGCATTCTGTAGATATTGCAGTAATGAAAATGTGCACATCCAGATGGATGGAAATCCGGACGGACATCCAGATTGCCAGACAACACGGAAAAATAAATGCCCCCCCCCCCCCCATGGGGTGGACCCTTAAAAATAGCAGCATAAGGTTAAATAAATATACATAAATATGATAATGAGAAAACAAAAACAAAACAAACCAAAAAAAAAAACAAACAAACAAACAAACAAACAAACAACCACAAAAAAAAACTTTCAAAAATTGAGCAGCATTAAAATGTTTTCTGATTAGATTTTGTAAAATCACAATATTCATACTTTTCCATGCATTAATTCAAGCATGTGCATGGATCTGAATCATGACTTTTCCATGCATTCCCCATGTATTATTTTTTTGCCAAGGGAGTTTATCTACAACATGTACAAGATGATTATGAATATAACACCTAAAAGCAACATATAGTGTATAGAGAATCTTATACATGCCTGAAAGTGAGTTACTATTTATCTCTCATGAGGGATCTTTGGTGGGCAAAATCACAAGTGACCACAGGTCATGAGTGGATTTCCCACCAACAATGATCCTGAGTAAAAAAAAAAAATAATAATAACTCGTTCTCCAGTTATGTAATGTTTCATTTATTCTACATGTATGTTTAATTGGGTTTATCACCAAAAATGTGTATGTTTATTTGCCAACCTGGTGTGTCATGTTCATTTACATCTATCATTGTTTTTCAACGTTACCTGTGACACATAATCAAACCTCCCTTCCATACATTTGGTTTTGCCTGCATGTTTATGCACTATGTCACCAATGCAGGCATGTCACAATTTAGTGCCAACAATGTTTAGGTCATGCAATTTACACAGAGTCATTACTTTTTGAGTATCACTCTAGAAAATGATAATTGACTCTCAAAGAAAGAATAAATGTGTGCAGATAGACTGAATAAGGTATATATCAAACTGCATATTGATTTTTTTGAACAAGTTGATTGATACACACTACACTGTACCATGTACAGTCACATTGAGGTAGCAGGGGCAAAGCTATTTTAGTACCAAAAATAATCAAATTGTGATCAGCATTTTCTCAAAAACTAATGAATCGATTTTCACAAAATAAAAAGTATTCTGGAGCTTAAATTATAAACTATAATGTTTTGTCATACATTAGTAGCTACTGTTTGTGACCACTCTTTCTGCCAAGAAAAGTGGTCACATACAACAGGTGGTCTTTCACCACAGGTAAGTGTAGAAAGAAATTGACTGTTGTGGCCCCAGAAATGTGGCCACAAACAGCAGGTGATACCTCACAGCAGTGGTCACATACAACAGGTCTCACTGTAGTGTTTATTTGTGTAGATTTGTGATTCATAAAAATGAAGAGTGGATTGCCTTCACGAAAACCACATTCAACCCTTGATTAAAATGTTCTATTGCATTTGTAGAAAAAGTGAAGATGGCAAACCTGGATGTTAACATGAAGTTTAAATTACTAATTTTCAAGATTGTAAGTCAATTTTTAAGGAAAAATCTATAAAAAATGTACAAATGCAACTCTTGCACCAAATTAAGGCCCATTTCCCCACCATAAAACCAAAGAAATGAAAAAAAGAACAAAAAAACAAAACATTTTTCCAATTATTGAGGATATTTAATCTACACCCTCATTCCAACAAGAGTATATATAATTTTATGATGGGTCAAAAATTATAACTCAAAGGTTGACAGATATTACAAGTAAATGTTTTTTTAATAGAGATCAAATAAAATGGAAAACTAGAAAAAAGTATATAAAGTGACAACAATTTGGGCATCACCCATGTCACAGTTCAGGTGGTACCATCGTACCTTCAATTGTCCTCTCAGCATCAAAGGAAAATCACCATATTCCTCCATGTACAGTAAAAGAAGGATCCTGCCTTCAGGTTAACAGCCATATCATCAGTGTACCTGGCAACTTTTTACGCATTTTGATGTTCTGTTGGTAGCAACTGTATGCAATTCATCATGTGATGATAGTTGTTTCTGCATGTTCTCCTGTAACCCTGCATTCCCTATTCTAAATACGGATGAATTTCAGTGACTCAAACATGAATCAAGGACATTAAAACATAACAATGCTTGAGTGGAATAGAGTAGAACTCAAAGATATCATTTAGATGTAAAACATATATACTTACTTATCCTTCTCAGTAAATATACATCATATATGTACTTCAGACCATGTGGCTAGCATCCTGAGATGATTCATATTATAAATGTATCATAATGTCGAAGTAAGGTTTAAACATATATCTCTATAGAAAACATAGTTAACAAAAAAGATGAACGCACAGTTGGTTTACATCATAATGAAATAATATCTCTTAGCAATTCTATCTCCTAGCACGGGAGATAGAATGTACTGCAGCAAATGATGATGATTAACACCCTAACAGCCACGTTCCATGCATTTTGCCTATTTAGGTAATAGTTTTTTGTGTATCATGACTATTAACATGGAAAATGTCCACTGTGGGCCAAAGTTAAAATGTTTGAAAGGCTTTTGACAAGTATTTCTGCAACAAAAAGACATCAGAAACTGATAGAAACACTGTAGGGAACCCAGTTATATACCACGGGGTAACATTGACTGCTAAGTACTGACATGTACTTGGATTGCTGATGGGAACACTGTAGGAACCCATTTATAGATGGTGGGGTAACACATTCACTGCTAAGTATTAACATGCGTTGCAATTGCTGATGGGAACACTGCAGGAACCCATTTATGTACCTTGGGGTAACAAATTCACTGTTAAGTACTCGCATGCATTACCCTCACTGCTGGGAACACTGGAGAAACCCATCTATATACCCTGAGGTAACACATTTGCTGCTAATACAGTGTACTCATGTGCATTGCAATTGCTGATGGCAACCCTATAGGGAACCATTTATATACATTTAGGTAATACCCAAAATGTCTACTCAGGGTTGTTCTGTCCCCATGATTAATGTAACAATAATGTTCTCACTATCTGTGAATAGTTTGACCCATGCACACATTGTTTGTTGCATGTGTACCATGTCAGAAGGTGAATCAGGTTAACACTTTCACAGCATCCTCATTCAGAGACTCTATACATTCTCCTTGCATGTTTGTGACCATTGCCCACTTGGCAAGGATCATGTAAATGATTCACAGTATTAGTAATGGGGTGCCAAATGGAACGTCAACTTTCCTGTTTCTTCCATTGAAACAAGAGGCCCATGGGCCTGAAGCTCTGCACTGTGGGTATACTGCATCTGTTCATTTCAAAGCTGTGCATCCTCATGTGGCTTTTGAACATATAAAGCTTATGTAAATTTAGTGTATCAAATGTCCACCAGATGGCTCCCGCTCCATATGTTATCACAGCCTCTTTGTGAAACTCCTGTGATGAATATTGTTGCATGTGCCATGACAGTAACGAGAGAGTCCTTTACTCTATGTCCTCAGTGACCTTGGCACAGAAGATCAAGGACACCCAGATTATGTAATATAAAAGGGCCATAGACCTGATTGGTACTGTGCTGACAATGTCATTGTGTTCAAGCTACACCCTGTCATTACAAAACCACCTCTTTCAACTTTACAGGCATGGTGACCTCAAAAAAATTAGTCAAGGTCACTAATATCATATAAGATTCCAGCTTTGGACATTGTCTATATATATCCTATAAATTTGGCAAGTCTAATTAGTCAAGGTCACTAATATCATATAAGATTCCAGCTTTGGACATTGTCTATATATCCTATAAATTTGGCAAGTCTAATCCCATGACTTTTCCAAATATGGAATTTTGCATCTTAAAACACATCTTAGCTCATAATTTCCATCAAATTACAAGTGGCGCCAATGCTATCGTTAACAACTTAGACTTTGACCTCCCCCACAATTCCACCGAATTTGGTGAATATCGGTCTAAAATTTAAGATGCCACACTGTTCACAAGATTTTCATATTTTGACCCCTATTTTGCATACATTTGTAGATGGTGCCACCAATATCGAAATGAACCTGGGTTTTTATACCCCCTAAAGTCCCCAAATGTATATTAGGCTCCTTTTAAAACTGCGGACAGTATTATGGTCAAAAGATTTTCACATTTGGACCTGTACATTACATAATACTATAGGTGGGGGCCACCCACATTGTTGTCGAGAAAGATTTTTATACACTTTATAACTCCTAAACGTTATACAGGCCTATCTCGAAAACTGGGGGGTGCAGAGCATTCATGCAATGACCCCTATATTCAAACTAGCCATTTGACCTTGACTTTGAACTCGTATTGAAGAATTGTTGTGCTCAAAATATGCACTCCACATCCAGACTTCTACATACAGTCTGTTTTTTAAAATCAGGTAATAACTTTTTGAGTTACTGAAGAAAAACAATATACTTGCACAAGCCCCAACTTCATAATTACTGGATCACAGTGACACCAAAAGCAGGTCACCAAGTACAGTTTTATTTATAATGTAATCAAATGCAATTTTGATCTGGAGGCTCAATTCCCTTTGCCATTGATATCCAAGCTACACCCTGCCATTACAAAATCACCTTTTCAACTTTACAGGCATCATGACCACACAAAAATTGGTCAAGGTCACTGATAATAAATTTCTTTCTACCTTTGGGCATGGTCTATATTTCATATAAATTTGGCAAGTATAATCCAAGTACTTTTCAAAACATGAAATTTTACATTTCAAAACACAGTTTGGCTCAAAATTTCTGTCAAATTATATGTGCCACCAATAGTATCTACAGCAATTAAGACTTTGACCTCCCCCACAATCCGACCAAATTTGGTGACAATCCACCAAGAATTAAAGATGCTAGAGTGGTCACAAGATTTTCACATTTTGACCCCTGGATTACATAACAATGTAGGTGGCACCACCAATATCAAAAGGGGCCCAGATTTCATACACCCTAGAAGTCTCAAAACTTTTATTGGGCTAATGTGAAAAATGTGGGCATTCTTTGCACTAATGAGCAATAGTTTATGGATGGATGGAAGCATGGATGGACAGACATAAGCAGTTGCATTTAATTTAGCTCTGTGACCATTGGTCAGCAGAGCTAAAAAGCAAAAATGTCGGGATTTCGCTGGTTTTTTGCTGGGTTTGTGTGCATTAATCCTGGGCACTACATGCCAGCTTTTCTAAGTAAAAAACATGCTGAATTTTGCCGGGTTTTGCTATTTTGTCAGGTTTCTTGCTGGGTTCACTGGGACATAATGTTGGGATTACGCCAAATGTCGACAGTAAATTAGAAAATTAACAAAGGGTCCATGTTAGCCACTTTTGCTAGACACACTATTAATGTCGGGATCTCACTGGAATCTACTGGGCCTGAACTCAGCAGATTGTGTATATCAGGATCTGGCTGGAGATCACTCAGCTTTGACCCAGCAAACTGTATATGTCAAGATCACAGTGGAATATATGCTTTCCCAAACTCAGCATATTGTATGTTGGGATCCTGATTGAATCTGCCACAACTCCAGACCCAGCAAATTACTTCTACAGTTAATATGCTGGGAAATGTTGGGATTACAGTTAAGCCCGCGTTAAACTTAACAGTCACCAAACGCATCAACCTTATTCCAACCATTTGGGCGAAAGGCAAACCTTTTTCAAACACTTTCCAAACCATTTTAAAACTATTTCCTCTTATTGCATAAAAACCCTTTTATACCCCCTTTAAACCTTTCTCTAATGGTTATCAACCATTTCACACACTTTCTCAACCTTATTGATAAAGATGTTGAAATGGCTTGCAACTATTTCATTTGGCTGTTAAGTTTTACACGGGCTTAACCATATGTCTGGATTAAGCAAACTCCCAACCTGTCAGGATCCTGCTGGAATCTACCAGGCACTCAGCTCATGACCCTTCAGACTGTGTATGTTGAAATCTTGCTGGAATCTGCAGGTCCTTGACACAACAGACTGCCCACACAAAAAAGTTTGTAGGTAACCCATGGCTCACTCATGGTTGAACCATGGGCAATGCACTATACTGGCTTTAATTTCAGATTTGTGTGATGTGCTACAGTTTGCCCAATATTCACTCACTGTTTGCCCATTATTGATGGCCTGACCAGTGGGTGAACATTGTGGCTTTCTGGAGGGAGCTAGAGTTTTATTGCAGCCATTTTGGCAACATGTTTGAATCATGGCTTGCAGTGGTGAATTGCCGAAATTCACTGATCAATGCTGAACAAACCATGCCAGAGAAGATTAACAGACATGGTACTGTGCAGAGAACACTTCAGAATGGAAATTTTCTACAGATGTGATTCCAGGGTGGAATAGAAGATACAATTGAGTTAAATTTCTGCTATATTCATGCACACATCAGTTTTCAAACTGTAGTTGAATGAGAGACTATTCATGGAGCTCAATGCAATGTTTTCCTATGGAAAACTATGGAATGGACTAGAAAAATAGAAGTATTCCATAGTTCTAAATTTCCTTGGACATGCATTTAGTACACAGATTCTCCATGTATAAGGTCACATGGAGGTACACTTTACAGATGCATGGCGTTCATTCATTAACATATCTGTAGCCCATTTGTTGCCCATTTTACAGGAAAACAGTGGGTTACCCCTAGTTTTCCTTGCCCATTATCTTATTTACATACTAAAATCCTACAACTGCAGCCAATTTTACTGGGTGAACAGTGGGTTACCCACTGTTGGCCACTACGCCATTTGAATAGTAAAATGCCCATTTCTGCCCATGGTTCAACAATGGACAATCCAACTGGGTTGCCCATGGGTTACCCACCTCTTCTTTTTTGTATCGGTGTGTATGTCAGGATCATGTTGCAATCTGCTGGGTCAAGCTTGACAAAGGAAATTACTTCTGTTGGGTATGTGCTGGAAATGGCCATGACCCGGCAGACTGTGGATGTTGGGATCTTCCCGGATTACACTGGGCCTCTACCCAGCAAACTCTCTGAAACATATTTCCTATCTACACTAGCCTCCATTTCCTCTATCTCCAGGCTACTGATTTCTACTATGCGAAAACAAAAATATTGAATAACTAATAAATGAAAATTTATGTATACACTATATTATAATCATGAAATGTGCTTGTATGATTGTCAATAAACTGCTTTGGACAGGTTTGCCACATCACACATTCACTTGTTGCAATATGGCTTGTTTAAAATTCAAATGACAAAGCATTATGGGAAGGATAGCAAACCGTCATGGATCAGATGCCTTACATTTTCCAGCATAAATTTTGTTTCACTGTAGAGATCTAATCATTTTCATGAAAAATGAGAGACTATTGTATCTATGCCCAGCATTAAATAATTAAATATTTTACCCACCAAACGCCAGCATGTTCCTAACTTGATGCTGTAAATCCAGCAAAACCTGACATGTTTACCCATCAACATGCAGTGTAACCAGCAAAGACCTAACATAAAAAAAAAGTTTTTTACCCTGCAAAAATCTGTGTGATCCCAATATGATCTTGATATTCCTAACAGAAATATGACAAAAACAAGCATAATCCTAACATGTCTTATATGTGAGGGTTGAGTTAGTTGTTTCTGGGCATGAAATTGTTAAATCTATCTTTTTTGTTTAAGAAAGGTTATCAATTTTATCAAGACAACTGTTAAATTAATTAATTTTGTCTAAAAAGTTGTGAGAGCTGATAAATGTTGTCCTCATAATTCAAGAAACCTTAAATTCTGTCCATAAAATCATATAATCTCTGTCAGTTCCGTCCACAAAATGTATCTTGTCTATACAATTGTATTTATTACAATTCTGTAGACCAAAATCTTGAAATTCCTAGCGTTACAAAACCTTATTCAGATTTTCCTCTTTGGCAGCAAAGACAGCTAATGCACAACACACAATTAGGTCAAGAAAACATCATTTACATGAAGTCAGGTTTGCAAAACTTCATGAATCTCAGTTAAAGATACAAGAAATTATAGCCCAGACTTGCCTGTGTCTCCAGATACATACTCATGTCTGTGTAAAATTTCATGAATCTCACTTAAAGATGAAAAGAATTATAGCCCAGACACAACATGAGAATGATATGTCACTGTGACCAAGATCTTCGACCCAGTGACTCATTTTTGTGCAAGACCTGCCCCTGTGTGCAGATGCACACGTGCTGAATTTTCTAAGCCAAATGGCCAAAGAGTTATGGCACAAACATGAAGTGGGGTGGATACATACATGCTGGCAAAGACAGAAAAAATAATTACTATTAGCCCCTCTTCCAGTAAGAAGGAGGCATAGTTATGATTTCAATCCCAGCACACAGTAATCAAACAGGATGTTTTCATCACCCACTAAGTACAAGTCTGAATTTATAGTCGTTAAAAACTAGAGCAACAGCACCAAGTAGGTACTTTTGTTTGACCCTTGCACAGGAATGCTTTAAAGAAGTCAAAAAATAAGAACTAGAGGAATGCGTGAACAGCCCATACTCAGCTGACCAAGAGATTCATGACACTTGTGGTTCTGTGAACTTGGGATAGGATCAAAGTCACCCATGTACCAAGCAAGTCTGACCTCTATAGAAGAACACTTAAGATATGCAACATGAGGGTCCCAGTTCAAACAGTCTTGAGTAGTAGAAGAATTTTTAAGATTTGCCCACAAGAGAACACACACACACACACACACACACACACACACACACACACACATCACTGGAGCATGACCACTTGCACAAAGTAAGAAGACACTTATCAATCAAAGGTATATCCCTATCACATTTCACACACATCTGGCAAAATATCTTTTAGCTATAATCATTACAAGCAGTTTCTATGTTACACTTTCCTATCAAGACTTTTTTTAAAGGTTTTCCCAAAAAATAAAATCGCAAAAAATCTAAAAATCACTAGAGGAATGTGTGAACAGCCTCAGGTGATCATTTCAACAATTTGGTAGAGATCCACCTAAGGTACATTGAAAAAAAATGTTAAAATCAGAAATCCACAGCAGCACCACCTATTGAACAACTTTGTTTGACCCTTTCACAAGGAACAAATCTACCAAGTTGCAGCTTAATCTGAGTGAAGGTTGTGGAGAAGTTGAAAACAGCAAAAACACACACATGAATCATAACAAGAGGGCTGTGTGAACAGCCCATGCTCAGCTGACCTATAGATTCAGCACACTCGTTGGTCTGTGAACTTGGATCAAGGTCACCTGTGTACTGAGTAAGTCTGGCCTTTGTGCTAGAACACTAATATATGTAAAACATCAAGGTCCCAGTTCAAGTAGTTCTGAAGTTATGGTGAAGAGAAAGATTCACGTATGTTGCAGTGTGACCTCAGAAATGAGGTCAAGGTCACTCATGTACTGTCGAAGCATGACGTTCATAAAGAAACAATTATATGTGCTGTCTGAGTGTGGTCCTCAAAGAGAATCATAACCATGTACAACATCAATGTCCAAGCTGAAATACTTCTCATGTTATCATCGGTAGCATTAAATACACATTAGTGACCCTGTGACCCTAAGAATGAGGTCAAGGTCACCCATATATAGTGTGTAACTCCTGCTGTCATGCCCACAAGTGTTCCTATACAATTTTGAATCAATTGGCCAAGTGGTTTTGGAGAAGATTTTTTAGATCTGGCAAAGAAACGAACAAAAAACTCATAAAAAAATCCCCCCCCCCCAAAAAAAAAAACACCGGTGCTTGACTGTTTTAACAGGCTAAATAGTGACCCACAAAAGGTACATCTCCACCAACTTTGAAGTGAAGTGAATCTGGATAGTGGTTTTTGAAGAAGTCAAAATCGTGAATTACCATTTCAATCCCCATTCACTTACACAGTAATCATTAGGCCTGTATGCACTGACTGATAATACTCAAATTGAAAAATTCATTAAAAATCGGGACATTCACAGAAACACGATCTCATGCAACTTTGTTGGCCCTTCTACAATGAACAGTTCCACCACGTTTCACCATAATCTGAGTAGCCGTTTTGGAGAAGTAATCAAAAGTGAAAACACACTTTTTTGCACAAAAAAACTTACAAAATCACAGCACCACCTGTTGAACAAAGGCCTGAATGTCCCCAGAAGTCCCAACCAGTAATTTTAAATCAATTGGCCGAGCAGTTTTGGATTTTAAGATCTTGTCAAAAAAAAAAAGGAACAAAAAACCCCATAAAAAATCCAAAAAATCACAGCAGCATGATCATTTGAACTAACAACCAACCAGTGATTTTGGAAAAGTCAAAAATGTTAATAGTCGATGCTAACAGGTGGATGATGGACGGGGGGGGGGGGGGGGGGCACATAAGCGCCACATAACCTCAGCTGACTGAAAAGTCAGCTGAGCTTAAAAAACACACAAAAATTCATGGAAATAAAAATCAGTTTAAAGACGTTCGGTACGCTGGTCAAAGGAATTAAGAAATCTCTGGTTTTTGGTGTGAACCAAGATATTGGCATTTGAAACAAAATAAAAGCAAAAAATTGGCATGTCAGGGTGCTACTTTTGTCGCTAGGTGGCGCTTCATGTAAGTACTACAGAAATTTGATAGCAAACATTATATATGTGGGTAAAAGCAAAAAAAAAAAAAAAAATTAAGGATGCAAAAATATGCATAAAATAACTCAATATGAGCGTATGCAATGTATATCAAGCCTTTTAATAACAAATATGTAGACAAAACATGCTGGAATGTGACTTTAAATTCATCTCGTCTTGCAAAAATGTTTAAGTGCTCACATAATATTTTAAGTTTGAAATAGAAAAAATATTTGCAAATCTCTGAAAAGTTGTAGGGAGATTCCAAAATATGCACTGATTTCATTGATTAAGAAAAAAAGATATCATACGGTGCTATTTTTTCCGCAATTGAACAAAGAACTCATGCATGTTGACTTAATTTGTTCTAAGTTCATAGGTACAAGGTATTCATTCATTGTCTAACTTTGCTACCATATCAATATACATGTATGTAAGTTAAATAAATGGCAGTACGTTGTTAATTTTATATTCCAGTCATAATATATACTTTCATTATTTTACTGAGAAGAGGCAAACATTTTAAGATTCTCTCCATAGTGCAATACAGCAATGTGGAAAAAAGGTAAAAACAAATAATATCAAAATTATAGTCGTCTTAATACATTGTGGAAAGGTAGCACAGGCAGCACATTATCAAATATGCCTGTGCCACCTTTTGACGCTGGGGTATTACTGTGGTCCCCCCCCCCCCAGTTGGGACAGCGTTTATTGTACCACATTCACAAGAAACGTAAAGTACACTGGCCAAGCCATATCGTTTTTCTGATTCTGTATTTTTTAGGGACCTTTTTTTTTTTACATTCCTCGCATACAAGATTATCAGCTAGTCCACTTAGTTCCACTATTCTATGACCTTCGTCCCAGTTATAACTGTCAGTGTTTACATGTGCATGTGGCATTTGGGGGGTGGGGTGGGGAGGGGCACTTTCGACGGAGGCTTGGTCAGCGTTCGCTGATTGTGTACATGCGTTTTGGTCTACCACTGGCGTGTTTCGACGTATTCTGCCTTGTTTTAAAGCATTTAGTCCTTTGCTTTGGCATTTGTTAACAAACCGCCCATTCTTTTTCCTTTTCACTCTTTGTAAACAATCCATATTTCTCAAACAGAACTGGGCAAAATAGGAAAAGCGAACAGCAGCTAGTGCAGGTATCGACAAATACCAGCTCTAACTGTATAGAGGCATTGGACCATAAATGGTTGCACATATCGCGGTGTACCGAACGTCTTCAAGATTTTGGACGAGTGAATTTTTAGGTGCGTTCAAAAGTGTCCCTATACAAATTCGAAACAGTTGGCCAACTGTTTTTGGAAACGATTTGTAGCTCTGCTGACCAAAGGTCACAGAGCTTATGCGACAGCTCATGCCTGTCCATCTGTTCATCTGTCCGTCCGTTCATAAACTTTTGCTAATAAGCGCAATACCATCCATAGTTTTTAAGCCAGCCCAAAATAACTTTCAAAAGTAAATAGAAATCTAGGCCCCTTTTGATATATGCGGTGCCACTCATATTATAATGTAATATAGGGGACAAAATGGGAAAGTCTTGTGAACACTCTAGCATCTTTAATTTTTGGCAGAAAAATGGTGGAATGGGGAGGAGATCAAAATCTAAGTTGCTAATGATACTACTAGCGCCACCTGTAATGTGACCAAAATTATGAGCCAAAATGTGTTTTAAGATAAAAAAATTTAAGTCTTGAAAACTAACTGAATCAGACTTGCCAAATTTATAGAGTATATAGACAATGTCCAAACCTAGAATTTTATATAATATCAGTGACTTTGACTGATTAATGTGGGTTTTAACATAACATCTGAGCAGGACAGGTGCTTCTCAGATAGCCATGTAATTAAATTATGGGTCACTTATAATTAATGGAACAATAACTGAGCAAAACATTCCATCTGCAAGGTGATGATAAAAACTGCATAAAACCAAACAAAATTAATATCTGCTTCTGATTTATGTTAGCAATAAAAGCTAAAGACTCTTTTCTGTATTTCAAAATGAATAATGAGTGTGTTTTTTTACTTTTCGGGCCTCCAAATGTGTTTGAAGTAAAGACAGTGGTATGGGTCTCACTGACAGGATAGTCCTGTATGTACCAGTGCACCTTTAATTATCCAGTTGGGACTGAAGCAACGGGGACCTTATCCTTTCTGTAAAGGTATGATTATTCTTGTAACTTTACTGCCATATCAGGTCACTAGTTTACCCTTTTCCATGCATTTGTAATGCCATGGTGGGACAATCATTTTCATAGATGCTATTCACCCTCTCATTGTAGTTGGTGTGAATCTGTTGCTTCTATGGACATGTTACTTGTTGCTACATATTCCTCATGAGGGTTTATAACTGGGACAGAAACATGTAATGATTCAGTTCAACATATGGTTGCTATTGCATAAAATGGCTGAGCTTGGTACTGAAGAGATTAATGAGATGGCTGGTGCAAATGTTTCTTTGGGCTCCCCATTACTCGTGTTAAACACAGGTGGTCACCATATTCTGGTTTATTTAATATCATGTGGGTGTTGGGTATCTCTCTTAACTTAAGAAACCATATTAAATAAAAGAATGAATGGCACACGTCTATGTTACATGGTATATGTGGTCAGTGTCCACATTGTGTTTACATCAGGCATGAAATAACAAATTTTCAACATAAAACATTGAACAATCTACATCACATGAGTAATACCCCAGCAGCCACTTATCTGGTACTATTTCCATTCAGACAGTTATTCTTATGTATCAAGTACATTGCCTAAGTGTAGGGGATGATGTAGTTCAAGTTGTAGAGCATAGGGCTTCACATTTATAATCTGCCTCTCCTGTCTCATTTCACATTATAGGTTAGAAATAATGTAGAAAAAATATATGTTAAAATTATAATTAACTTTTGTTGTAAATTTTACACTGGAAGATACTGTATATAAAGTGCTACAAACAACTGCCAAAAGATGTAGTGCTATGGTCATTTTGTCTGCTGTGCCCACCAAGCGTAGTTTCATTTTATGACAATTGAAATGTCTTCAAAGATTACTTATAATAATACACCACTTTTCCCTCATTATTCATTAAGTTTGTGCTGTATATGGCATTGTTAACAGCTTTCCTTTCGGTAACTGCCTGTCAGAAGTTTGGAGTAAAATTTATTTCATCTGATTGGTATTGGAACATGAATGTTGATGTTAACTCTTGCATTTATGCTTTTTACTGTTTTAAGTTTTTCTCTTGATGTGGGGATGAGATTTGTGAATGTGGGTCATATTGACTCTACCATTTGATAATTACTTCATTGGCTGTGCTGTGTGCTGAGATCACTGATACATTATTATAGTGATGGTAATTTGCTTTTTCCATGTACCATACTCATAAAATGTCGCAAAAAGGATGTAAGTCTACTTTCTTGTTGATAAATTCTTTCCTTTTATGTTTGTTTGTTTTCGACTCAACTTACAGACAAATCAACAGAACCAAAAAGTGCGTTGCCAATCATGTCTTTTTTATCTTCAGCACTAGTTTTAAATTATGGGTTTCACGTGACAATGCCTATATGTTTTGAAAAAAAGAAAAACAAACTTGATGAAGAATAAATTTCAAATGGTGAGAGAACCAGTTTAAAATCACCAGCTGCCGTTTTTAGGAGACCACCTGTACCAAGTCAGGAGTGAAATGTATTTTTTCATCTTCTTACTAAACGATGAATGTTGATGTTTAATAAACTCTTGAATCTATTCTTATGGTTTTTTCGAACTTTGCTGTCATTGTTCAGAAGAAATTTTTGAATGTGGGTCATGATGCTTGAAACTCGTTAATGTGTTTTTTAGCGTAACTTGTTTAGAGCCTCTGGAATGAAAATTATAGCATGAGTTGCACGTATCAGACAACGGGTACATTTTTAAAGAAAGAGCTGTAAGGATTTTTAAACATGTATACAGTCACCTCTCAATCATTATTTGTAGTGTGATTGAACATTTTAAATGATCAACATACAGTAACATAACAGTCTCAAAGCTTGAGGTGCAACATTGAAATTGTATGCACGCTTATTCTAAATCAAAGTTTAGGGCTATAAATGTGATAATTTCCTTGATCTTCAGTGGGTCACCTAGTCACACAAACTCAACTTTATACATCCAGAGAGAATGTGAATAACACGAGCATGTGTGGATATACTAAAATGTATGTGCTGCTCTGCTATATGTCCACCCACACACCCAAACACACACAAATGCTTACTTGTGGCAACTGTCAGTGTGGCCGCTGCACTCTCCATTCTATTGCTGATGCTGATGGCTGTTAAACTGTATTGAGTATTTGGCGTCAGGCTGTGGAATGTATGTTTCTGGGTATTCTTTTCCAAATGCAGTTTGAGTAGCTCCGAATTTTCACATGATATGCCTAAACAAGTTTTATCATATCCACTCTCTGGTGGGTTGATCCACTCCACAGTGATGGTTGCATCTGTGATGTTTGTGGGTCGGAACTGCTGTACTTTGACTGGCCCTAAAGTGTACAGACATAAAAAATTTTGAAAAGCTGAAAATGTAAACAACAACTACATTCAGTGTCCATCTGAAACTGGCTTTTTTGATAGGACAAGTGTTTGACCATGCCATCAAGCATTTATTTCTCCACTAAAATATGATCTTGGGTCAAGAGTCACAGTTGATGGAGATTCACCTCTTGCTCACCTACTGACTGGATATTTTGCAGAGCTGAATACATTCTGCAATCTAATATCACCAGTACATGCAATGACACCTAAGCAATGTATAGTGAGCTAGGGTTAATGTAAACTGACCCCATTTTTGCAGGCATACATGTACATGTGACATTTATATAATCACAACAAAGTACAGACAGGCACAAGTAGAAAAAATGGCATGTGCAAGTCATCCCATACAAAAAGGCTGGAAGAACTGCCCCTGGGCTGCAAATGGGCAGCCCATGGCGAATACACACAATAATGGCCAGTTCATGTAGCCAGCTAGCCGCCAACTGTGAGGAAAAACCTGTCCAACATAAAAGTGAACTACTTATGGGCAACTCAGGAAAAATGTGAGCCACTAATGGGCAGCTCCAAGATGATATGAGCAACTAGTGGCCAGCTCTTAATCAATGTGGGCCACTAGTAGGCCGCTCCAAGGTAAAATGGCCAAATAATGGGCCCCTCCTACATAATAATTTCTGTAGCTAGTACACAAAGAACAGAAAGTGGGAAACTTGTTGGCAACGGAAGGAAGTATCATCAACCAACTTCCCAGCATCCTTAGTCCTTTGGAGGGAAACTATAAACAGCCATGTGGACAAACACTTGCACTATCTGACAAAAGATACCAAAAAAGCCCTTATGAAGCACTTTGAGAGCAAAACAGCAGAGGATACATCAATTCTTTCTTTGCATTTCAGTCACAATCTGCTGGTGTACCAGTATATACATAGTTATAAAGCCATAGAGGTACCTGCTGAGAGTCACAAGGAGGGTGTTGTCATGGAATAAATACATCTGGTGATGCATGTGGAATAGGTCCTTTTCTGCTTTTGTTACTACTGGATATATGGTAGGCCTATCGCTTGTTATTCTGACTTGTCAGTCAGCTGAGTTTACAGCAAAAGATGAAAGTAGGCCTACATCGGTTTTTGTGATATTTATGAATCTGGAACATTATAAACACACCCTACATCCATCATAACTATGAGTCTGAGAAAACAGACTGCAGCTCAACATGGCCAATAAAGTTTTGATCAAATAGTACCAAAAAACATGACCCATATACATAAATTCTAAACCCAACACTGACAGCAAAGGGATTCTAGACTTACCAAAGCAAGATTTTCTTTAGCTTAAACTACCAGAGCTCTGCTGAAATAGTTGGCATTTGCATCCTCTTACAATTTCTAGCATTTGATGTTATAGTTGTACAACATTAAAATGAAAAATCATCATGCAAAGAGTGCCCAAATTTGATATTCTTTTCTTAAAACCATATATGGCTGTATAACCCACTTTTGGCTTATCAGAACCTCAAACTCCCAACTGTATGAGCACTTATGAAAATGAGCAACTAGAAATTAGGCACCCTGGGTTTTCTTTCAATCTGAGTATGGTTTTTCTACCTAGGGGCTGTTCATCCTTACTATCCATGATCCGTGAAAGTACATTTCCTATCCCAAATGGGCTTGCATAACAAGCAAGTTGAAGGGGTTTCTTAAATTCCTAATGCACTAAAAAAGTGTAAGTAAGCAACTCTTCCCAGGAGAGTATGCAACTCACTCACATTTGCAGGTTTCTTTCTTTTGTGTACTGCTGCTACTTTGCTAAGGGATGGATGGATATCTTCTGCATCAATGATGTAGGGTGCTTCCTTAGCCATAAAATACAGTTTTCTGACTGCACAAATTTTGAATATAACAAACACTGACGAAGCCTAACCATTCCTTCCACATGGTTTTTGCTGTGATGCTTCTGCAATTAAATATCACAATTAAAACAACATGCCCTATGTATCCCTTGCAAAAGTCCATCCATATTGCTTTGGAGGATATGTGGTGTGCTTTCATTGCCATATGGAAGTCTTGTCATGGGATTAAAAAAAACCTTTATGGATGCATATAACCAAATATTTCCTGTAGCTTTCATTCACATTTTACTGTGTACATGCATTGGAAAGATCAATTTTTATACACAGTTTGCCATTTGGCAATGTTGCAAAGATATCTTCTGTTGCAGGTAGGGTTTGAGTTTTGCTAATTATTTAATGGATAATATGGTGTTGCTGCAATTGTGTAGGCTTTCATCTGCCTTTGGAACTACAACAATGGTCCATACTTTCATTACACCACCTTTTTCAAGATTGTCTACCTCTCCCTTGACTGCATATTGAAGGACTTAACACATGGTACGAGGTTTCTAAACAAGAGTCCTAGGTGAACAGCCTGTCTTCAGTTTACCTTGGCATTTAACCCATAATACGTCCCACTATAAGCAAGGGGATGAGGAATGCATTAACAGACAAGTACCTGAATTTAAAAAAATGATACATATTGGGGATCCAGATTTTCACAACCTAGTCAGCAAATTTAATTAATCCTCCCTCAGGCTACATTTCTACTTAGTGTCAGTACAATCTAAGTGACGATTTTGGAGAAGTCGGAAATAGGAAAAACTCAAAAATATTGTCAGAATAAAGACCAAAATTGCAGTAATATCTTTTGAACACATTAACGTCTCAGGGTACTCCAGAAGTGCCCATATGCAATTTCAAAGCAATTGGCTGAGCAGTTTCGGTGATGTAGATCTGTGAAGACTTGGCAAAAAAAAGTCCCCCCCCCAAAAAAAAGAAGAATCAATGGAGTGTGACCATTTGAACAAATTGGTACAGACTGAATTAAGGTACACCCCACCAAGTTCTAAGGGAGCTGGATTTACAGTTTTGGATGAAGTCGCAAATGTGAATTTCTCTTACAATCCATATTGACTCACATGGTAATCAATAGGAATGCACACATTAACAGAGATGTCCCTAAATGGAAAAATGCAACAGAAGTCAGGGGACCAAAGTGTCATTACTTAGTCAACACTTCTCCCACAGGCTGTATATCCACAATCTTTTCGACCAATCTCAGTGATGTTATTGGAAAAGAATTTGAAAATACCCTTAACACCCAAAATTTGTATAAACAAAACAAAAAAAAGAAAAATAAACAAAAACAAAAAGAAAAAAAAACTAAAACCAATTAAAAAAAACAAACAAACAAAACAAGCAAACAAACAAACAAAAACAAAGCAAAACAAAAACAAAACAAAACAGCACAGCGCCAAATCTCAAACAAATTTGGGTATAAGAGTTGTCAGAATTGTGCTTATGCAATTCCAAAACAAGTGACTGGGTGGTTTATACATATATATATATATATATATATATATATATATATATATATATATATATATATATATATATATATATATATATATATATATATATATATATATATATGTATATATATATATATATATGTATATGTATACATATGTATATGTATACATATGTATATGTATACATATACATATGTATACATATACATATGTATACATATACATATGTATACATATACATATGTATATATATGTATATATGTATATGTATATATATATGTATATGTATATATATATGTATATGTATATATATGTATATATATGTATATATATATGTATATATATATATATATATATATATGTGTATATGTATATATATATATGTATATGTGTATATATATATATATATATATATATATATATATATATATATATATATATATATATATATATATATATATATATATATATATATAAACATATATATATATATGGGTCATCAGGGGGGTAACTTGGCTCTTGTTGACTTTCCTACTACCGATCTTACAGAGTTGCATCCATTCAGAGACTACTTGAACGTGTACAAACAAAATCAATTAGGCTCATTATTAGGTTAGGCAAGATAATACTTTATCAAACTGAATGTTTGCAACATGACATGATATACCCAATCATGGCATACAGTTGTCAAAGCCAGCTACTTTTATCTGTGACCTGATAGTTTCATAGTGAAACAGCTACTCACTTGTGGAAACTGTTAGGCTGTTACCTGCACTCTCCATCTCACCACTGATGTTCATGATCGTTAAGGTGTAGTTGGTGCCTGGTATGAGATTGTTGAATGTGTTTGTTGGAGGATCTTTTGCTGGTGTCTCCTTTTTCATCTGCATCTGTCCAGCTGAAATGCTGACCTCAGTTAACTCATATTTCCCCATTGTCGGCTTGCTCCATTCTACAGTGATTGACGTTTCTGTGACATTTGTGTATTGAAACCGCAGTGGATTGGCTAGCTCTGAATTACATAGACATAAATTAAGATGGTAAATACACTTAGCAACTGCATTAATAGCCAAGGCTTCCTTTGCTGAATAACTGCTGGAGAAGGGACATAGCTACCATTTCCGTCACTCCTGTATTTCTGGGTCAGGAATCACATGCACTCATTGCTTGCTGTATTTCTGGCCCACGAATCACAGGCATGCAATGCTGCAGAAGGGGCACCTATATAGTGCCTTGTTAACATTAAGGAACTTAGAAAACATTCAGTGTTCCCATATTGTTTGTAAGAGTAATAAGGTTAAAGTGCAGGGGTAGTGTCAAGTCACATCACCTTTACACATTTACAGACCCATCATTTATGAAATCACAACGATGTGAAACAGATTTAAGCAGAATATTGGATACATGCAGCAGGTACTGTAATTTTAAGGAATGACTTGTAAAATGCCGTTAAATATCACAAATAAGCAGTCAGTATGTCGGTACTCTTCAGACAGCAGAATTCACACAGCCCTCT
The DNA here is from genome assembly GCA_964020975.1 of Hermodice carunculata. NCBI lineage: Eukaryota > Metazoa > Annelida > Polychaeta > Eunicida > Amphinomidae > Hermodice > Hermodice carunculata. The sequence goes on from OZ026618.1 coordinate 9,188,645, forward strand.
TTCTTCCAATATAAATCATATTAGGCTGCCCTAGAAAAATTACCGCATGTGTATGTTTACTTTGATAATAATCTTTATTTAAAACAATAAATAAATACAGTAATTGGCTGGCTATTCGTTTGTACATCGCTCAAAAATAATATGATATGAAGTATTACAGATTCCTCAGGCTGTTTTCAGGGTGTGTCCAATTTCTATTAAACACATGCATTTTATTGTTTTTCATCATGATTATTTTCGACACATTGATCTTTCTGTTTAATATCTTCGAGGGAATAGTAAAGGTTACAGTTCAATGTTCTCTGTAAATCTGGCTAGGTGTGACATATTTTGCTATCGTTTGTTTGAAAGTACGTGGAAATGGATCAATAAGGCCAGAGTACATTAGAATATTAATGTTCTCATTCAACTTTTACTGAAAGTTATCAAAAGATGGCAGTTTTCCTTGTTTAGTAGTTAAGTATGTATCTTACTCTTTTTGGTAGGGGTTATCGAATGGGAGGTCACATCAGGGTTGAACACTTGATCCCTAAGTAATCTGTTTCCGCGATACTGTCATGCTTTAGGATCCATTAAATTTTTTAAAAGGTTTAGTGTGGAAACAATTACATATATCGGTTCACACGTGATAAATAATTCAAGCATACTATTCAAAATATGTTTCCATTTCTTTGTTCAAAGATTGGCTAAATTATACAGTGAGTTCATGAACTTCTACATTCGATCTATTTTTGTCGGACACCAGATACTAGTTTCGTCGTTAAATTGATTATTTCAGCGTGTCAAGATGTTTCCCAGCATTATGTACCATTTGCCAGCATTAGCCAGCGTTACATATGATACGTGATTTAAATGTCTGCATGTCATTTTATAGTCTACCTACCAAATCACTGCCAATGATGGGTGAGAATGGCAGGTACCTTTATGTGTGTGTGGGGGGGGGGGGAGGGGGGCAGAGGGTGTGCATTAAAATGCAAAAAATATATCTAGGAATTGTAGCCAGAATATGATTGTCAATAACACTGTAACCTCAGGTACTCAGATGCTAGCTTGCAGACTGGAATGCCCATTTCAGGCCGTTCACAAGCTTTCTTCAAAGGTAACACACTTGAAAACTTCAAAGTCCCCTGGTCAGGAGCACTCAAAATACGTACAAAAGAGATGTGAATAACATGTGTTTGATTAAATTTATCAAAGGATGTAATAATAATATGAGGTTCCAACACACAGAAACCAAAACTTCTCACTTGTGACAGCTGTCAGTGAAGTTTCTGCGCTTTTCATCTGACCACTTCTGCTGATGATTTTCATGGTGTATTTGGTACCTGGTGTCAGAGTGCAGAATGTGTAAGTCTCGGCATCTTTTTCCATAAGCTGTTTTGACATCTCAGTATTTCCACCTGAAATGCTGAGCTCCACTGTATCATATTCTACAGCTGATGGCTTCCTCCACCCTACACTGATTGACGTGTCTCTGATGTTTGTGCATTGAAATTGCTGTGGTTTGCCTGGGCCTGAAGCACATCAACACCACAGTTATCTATGGCAGCAAATGCTTTTAACAACGAGGTTCAGGTCTTGTTCTTATTTGCGTCCTGTATTGAATAAATGCCAGAGTAATCTTTCAACAACAAATTGTTCCACTGGTGTTTCTTTCTTCTTTATTTTGGCCCCTGGGTCAACAAGAGTTAATGGTGCACATTGCCTGCTCATTCATCTTACATCATTTAGAGTTACATACATTGGGCAATTTTATTTTACATATATGGACATTGAAATATTAGCACGATAAATTAAGTAGAACGTCAGTTCACCATATGTCTTGACTAGTTCGGAGCTATCATTTAGATAATAGTACAGAAAAACATGACCCATATTCATAAATACTGCACACTGCCATTACTGTACAAAAACTAATTGGATGAAAAAGGTAAGTTTCTGCTTAAATACTTTAAAAGATACTTCAAAATAAAAGCTTAATTTACAGGAAAAGCTCTTTTAAAACTAGTGAGAGGAATGAAGTATTTTATGTTCATTATTTTGTATGTTTGGAAAAACTAAAGTCTGTATGTTAATGAAGAATGCTGCAAAGGGTAACAGAATCAGCTTAAAACCACCAGTTGCCTATTATGGGTGACTGCCTGTCTTAAGTCAGAAGATGAAATTTATTTCTTAAAATTGGTGTAGGAACATGATTGTTGATGTCTTGGAAACGCTTGAATCTCTGCTGTCGCTGTTGGGTTAACATATATGGATATGCCAAATGTAATTTCAGGACTACTTGATAACTTGTTGTGTGCATAACCTTTCATTTGCAATTATGGAGGTTGGAATTGTACCAAAGTAGGCAACAGGGACGGGCTGTTATAAATTGGCCTGACCTTGTTTGGATGTATTGAAAAGAGATTTAGTCACGTTTTCGAAACACTTAACATTATCAAGTGTTAAAACATCAGCCAAGTCCACCGTATCTAACAATAGTCAAACAAATCTCTGGTACGATTTTATCCAAATTAAGGGTATATGGAGACAACCACAGAAAAATGACAAATATAAATGGGTAGGAGGACTGAAGGGTACTCACGGAAATGAGCTTTATTTGAGGAAAAACATGGTCCACAAAAGTTGAAGCTGTAGAGGTTATTTTAGAGTGCTGTGTAACCTGAGGTACTGATGTTGCAAAGGTGACTAGTAAGATACAATAGATACGTGAATGTAGTCATTGATCACCCTAAAAATGGTTTATTGTAGTCAGTGATCATATCTATCCATGTTCCTATGCATCAGTGATAAGCAATCATAAAATATTGACACCCCCTTGCTTTAAAACATTTTGAAGATTAAGGGGCTACGTGCTCCCTTTAATTCTCTTTACACTGCATGAACTGAGACAGTAATGGCAGTGTGCAGTGGAATGTAGATATCAAATATACCAATATGGTTGCACCTTTGATTAGTAGCACCTCAGTGGGCATAGTCAAGTTGGGATAAAAAGGCAAGTTGGGTGGGTGGGGGTGCTGCCATGAAGCCTAACACAACCTTATTTTTACTCAACTTGTAAAAATGCACATCGTTGCAATTCGGATGCGTCATCTTGTCACACACAATCAAAGGAATGCATCTTGAGGAGACGTGAATAACATAAGTTCGATTATAAACATCAATTTTGCGCTGTTTAACTGTTCACGCACACACACACACACACACACACACACACACACAAACAAACAAAGCCACTTACTTGTGACAACTTCCAGGATAGTGTCTGCACTCCTTATCCCAATGCTGATGCTGACGATTTTCAAAACGTATTTGGTACTTGGCATCAAGTTGCATAGTGTGTAAGTTTGGGTACCTTTTGGTAGAATTAATTTTGGCATTTGATTCTCACCACCTGATATGTTTAACTCAGTTGTATCATATCGTCCCATGGCAGTATTGCTCCAGGTCACAGTGATCGATGTGTCTGTGATGTTTGTGGCTCCAAACTTACATGGTTTGACTGGCTCTGAAGCACATAAACAAAACATTATGTGACAGGGTGATTGTAATCAGTAACTGCATTCAGTCCCTGGGATATGTGGTCCCTGTAAAGTGTCAACTGCCTGAACAGGTTGTCTATCATCATTTGTGCCCCCCATGTATATATATGTGAGTCAACAGCATTTATTGATGCAGACTAGGTACTCATCAGGCCTGTCCCCTTTATGGTCACCCCTACGTGCAAACACATGATGGCGAAACTTAATTGATAAGTTGGTGACTCGTCCATTGCATATAGTATTAGACACCTAATGGAGAGCCCAGAAAAAAAATTAAGAGATTCTTAACTTACTTCAGAAATTCAAATTGATTGGAGGGACAATGAGACAATGCATGCTGAACATCCAAAAGTTACATTTTTGTTTGTTTCTATTTCTGTTTGGATCTTGTATTTCGGTCATTGTAAAATCTTGTCTGAACTGCTATGACTTAGTGACGACAATGTCCAAGTTTAATCATATATTTGACAGGTATTTTCCTATCATTTTCCGGCCTCAGTTACCCCTAGTTCTGCCTGTTCGTCTCTGGCATTATGAACAGACAAGGAAAAGATAAAGTTACTAATCCAAAATCAACTATCCTGTATCTGTCAACAACGTCTTTAATCTCTCCATAAATCCCATATGTATGTTTCTGAATATAACTTACTTCTAAAAAAATCTCCAGATTTAACCGCAGTAATAAACCAAAAGAGAAAAATAACCATCAAGGAACAAACATACCTTTTAAACTCACACATTTTGGTAATGATGTCATGGAAGGCCAGTCTGCATTTGGTTCAAGACATGAGGTACACCAGTATTTTCTGTACTACACTCAAACAATATTTCTATGTGTTCATCATGATCCAATGATGATGTACCAATTGTGATTGGAGTTTCATTTATTTGATTGTTAAATAAACATTGACTAGTATGTCGACAATGGACGATGTTAAAAACATCAAAATAAGTCACTGCATGCTTGATTTGAATTTATAAAAAATTTGTGCATTCTATAGCTAACATATCCAAAGTAAAAAATATCCTATGCTTTTTTTGTATTCCGATTACTTTTGTCACCACAAGACCGTAAAGACTGACATGTCAGATTTTCCTTTGATCTTTTACCTGTTATATTTCTTTGGTCCATGCGAAAAACGCGGAAAGGAAATGAAAATCGCTGTATAGCTTTTTTAGTTAGGAATTTGACAAATGTAGTCTCTTTACTCCATTCCTCTTCGCTGAGCCATTTTCCCAGAATAACCGTGTAAAGTTACCTCTTTGTCGGTTTCATCAAAGGGCGAAATTGAGCTCGAAAGGGTTTTGAATACAATGAATTGACTGTGGAGCTTTATAGCTTGCCGAATTAGCTGAAGTCCTATTGTACGCCAAGAAGCAATACATGAGTCTGAGCATTCTCACAGGTTGTTATTCAAACAATTATTTTGAGATGAGTTTTATAGCATTTGAAGTGGCGATATCATTGTCTTATGAGGCATCAGAAACCACTTGGGTAACTGGTTTTGCCCTCTAACGTCATGTGGGGGTGAAGCCTTTTCATTACCCAGGACGTAATCAATAGCAACCTGGGCCTCAGTACACATGTGCAGAAACTGGGAGGTACAATCTGCCCCAGTAACAAATAGTCAACTGGAGTGTACAATCAGCAAAATGAAAAACTTTGCAGGATTCTGTCAGTTGTTGGACTTGGTGATGTCAAACTGAATGGAGATGTCCAGACTCTGTGATCATGGACGGGATCACAGAATCGGTAAAATAAAATGAAAAAAAAAAATTTATAAACTAAAACATTCATCCCTATTTTCAAAAAGCTATGAATAAACAAGATGGTCGGCAAAGAGGATGAGACCAGGTGCCAAGCATTTTGATATTTCATACAATCACATGCAAACTTGGCTACATTTGATTTCACCCATACACATTTACTGTGCTGAAACCATGTGGCCACGATAAAGTGTGATATCAAAATCAGATGTTACTTTGCTTTGTGCTACTCTTTTATAGCGTATCACGTCATATTCAAAATGGCGCTTACCAACACGTCTGTGTTTTGCCAGCAACGGCATCATATCATATTTTGTATCTTTAACTGACCATGATAACTGCTTCAGATGCAACCAACCTGGCAGATTAAAATTAAGATACTGAATCTTGTTTTCAAAATATTTTAATAGGCCTACCAGGTCTCTTTTTAATTTTGGCAGAAATAATAAAATTTGGGTTTTGAGTGTTTAGGCCTGTACATTTTACTAACAGTATAGTCTGTAGTTAATGAAGAACATTACAAAGGTTAAGAGGAGCGGTTTAAAACCACCAGTTGCCTTTTATGGGTGACTCTCTGTCTCAAGTCAGGAGTCTTTGGTAACTCTGGAATCTCTTTGCTGTCATTGTTGGGTTTGAAATTTATGAATATGGGTCATGTTTCTCTAAACGATTTCATAAATACTTCATTGGCCATGTTGTGCCGTGGGCATTGTTCTCCGACTCGTATTTATAATGGAGGTAGAGCGTGTGTATAAATATCACAAAAACGATGAAGGCCTACTCTCTTGGTTTGCTGTAAACTCAGCTGATTGATTAATCAGGAGAACCAAATAGTGACAGGCCTACCAAGTCTCTTTTTTGTTTTTGGCAGAAGTGATAAAATTGGGTTTTGAGTGGTTAGGCCTATACATTTTGGAAACTCTCTAGTCTGTAGTTAATGAAGAATATTCCAAAGGTTGAGACGACTGGTTTAAAACCAGCAGTTGCCTTTAATGGGTGACTGCCTGTCTCAAGTCAGGAGGGAAATTTGTTTCTTCACATTGGCATTGGAAGATGGGTATTGATGGTTATGGTAACTCTGGAATCTCTTTGCTGTCATTGTTGGGTTTGAAATTTAAGAATATGGCTCATGTTTTTCTAAGTTGTTTGATGAGTTTCCATAGGTATCTGGGAGAACAGACACCTGAAATCTACTGAAACATAACGAAAATGATCGCTGAACAACCACAACAAACAATGCTGTATTTAAGGTGACCTTACTGCAATACCAGGCCACATGTTGTTGGCTAGCTTTTCTATTTACTTTTACCTCGCTTATGGTAAGCTCTTTTTTTTTAATCAAACGAGTGTTCGTTTGTTGGTATTACTTGATTGTCTGCTCTTCTCCCCATCTATCGATAGGACCTTTAACATACAGGCAGGTTTGAGTAATGGTCATAGATGCAAACAAAAAAAAAAACAAAAAAAAAAAAACAAGATGGTTTTGTTGGCCATTGATGAACAGTTCAAAATCTATATTGGCCCAGGATATCGGCTAGCAGTCTCACATCGTGAGACCATGGTCATTTGTGTAGTGTCCTTGGTCATACCAAGTGCTAGCATACCAATACAATGCAGTACTCTCCGCATCAGTTATCCGACAAAGCTTGAGTCATCTGTGACCATTCGCTCACAACCATCACGTGGTGCACAACTTGTATGATTGCCAGGTGCTATTGTCTTCTTGTTTGGATAGGGAACCAGAAAGACCCATGTGGTATTTAATATTCTAATGTTTTTTTTATCATTTTCTTATATTCATTATTTGCATTCCGAATTGAAATTTTGCCGATCAATAGATAAGATATACATCTGTCAAAGGTGACAAAAATCCGAAAATTAAACGTCAAAAAGTTGTTGATGCATCTTGTGTCATTAAGATCAGTCAATTACTTTTTGATTGATAACTTATGTGTCGATTTTGGAGCATTCATCTTGAGACAGAATTCGGCATTCCAATCGGTGCCAATTTTCCACCTCTTTGAGCCAAAATTTATTTCTTCTGCTATCAAGTTAAGTTTTGGCAAAGCTGTAGAAAGCACAGAAATTTCATGACAAAATTATTAATGTTTTTTAAGTTGATATTTAGGTATAAACATTTATGACTGATTAAGCATCAACAATAAATACTTGCTAGAATGTATTTCACAAATATACACGAGTAATTTAGAATAAAAGGAAAATACAGAGAATGACATGGGATGTTCTTTTCTGGATAAAATGATTTATACTGATAATGGTGAATTAAAGTTTACATCATATGATGTATGTGATGAGTTTGTCATAGCAAATTACCCTCACATAGATAGTGATATTCCATTTTGGCCAACTTATAGTGTTTATGTGTTAAGATTAAATGCATTTGCTAGAGCATGCACTGATTTTGAACTGAACTTTTACTCTCAACCTTTTTTTTCATTTTCAAAAACTTGTGAAACAAGCATAGTCAAAGTGATAAACAGTGATCCTTTTTGGAGATTCTTGATAAAAATGAAACGAGGTATTATATAACTGAATCGCTCTAGCAGGAGGAAATGTCTACATCCTACTGGCACACACTAGGCAAAGAAGCCTAGGAGACGAAGGACCAATAACTGATGCAACTTCTTGTACCTGCCTTTTTGTCCCGAAACACCCTCAGCCTCTGCACGGGTAGGCTCAAATGCGAAAGCGCCCTGGCCCACCACTACATGGACATAGGTCACCACTGAGGAGACTTCCCCGACAGAAAAAAAATTGACCAGCCGATCAATCTCCATTTGGGTGGGAGAAGATCGCCAATCCCCCAACTCAGCCCTATTGACTCCCTTGGTGGGACTAGATGCTCAGATGTCCGATTTATACTTAATGGTACCACCCTCCTTAAATGGATCTACCGACCAGGAAAGCTGCCTCTCCTTAGAAAGCGAAATTCCCTCACCATGGTTCTGGTGCCACACTTTCCCATCTGGATAAGAAGTAAATCAGAGGTGTTGATGATTCCTCTTTCTCTTCTTACTCTTCTTCCCCCTCCATTGGTTGGAGCAGAAACAGGGGGGCAGAGGCTGGGGGGGGGGGGGGCAAATCGGCGATAAGGCCGATCCTTCACTGTCAAAAGTGACCTTGATGGCCAAGTCTTTACCACTGGAAACTGTCTTTGCAGCCACGTCCTGCCCCTCAACCACTCTAGCCACTTTGGTATGGCCGACTTGGAACAATACCAAACAACACCGAATGGGTCGGGGAAGAAGGGCAACCACAGGTTACCTGGTAAAAATCAATCTAGCCATTTACTAAGTTGCCTGGATGGCTGCATCTGCAGCATGTGCCACAATGTGTACCTCTGAAGATTTCTGATGAGGAACACTGTCCTCAGGATGACAACATACCTCTACACGTTAGAGTCTTCCTCTGGCACAGATCTCACATCTGTCTGAATGATTTTCTGCAACTGATAAGGGTCAACACACGTCACATGAGCTCTCCTTATTTCAGGACACAGCACTTTTATGCATGCAGGTATGGCTTGCATTGTGGTCATCCCAATATGCCATCCTACAGTGATTACTCCACAACCAGGTTCATGGATCTAACTGACTTCCAAAACCATGGACAAAATGAGTCTGGCATAGGACTTGTTCCCAGGAACCTATCAACCACGTCACGATAAATGAAGAAGCCACAAGGGGAAATAGAAAGGTAAAAGAACAGTGGGAGCTTCCAACAAAATGTGTACAGCAAATATAGACCCCTGAGTTGGAAACTAGTTTGCTCATGCTTGCTATTATGCATAACTACTGCCAGGGGTGCTGTGCCATGCTACAAGGCCTGGATGGCACTCTCTGCAGCAGCATGGATCTGCACTGGACCCATGGAAAATTTATGGGAGCTCTTGAAAAACACGTAAAGTGCATGGAGACCAGTTTAAGTGGCCTATGGTGTTGTAATGTGTCCTTAACTGATCATTTAGGCATTTCTAGATGTTTCCCAGCATTACATAGCATTAGCTACCATTAGTCAGTATTTGCCAGCATTACATATGCTGCCTAACAGTGACCAACCCTGGGAAAAGCTGACGTCTCATTGACCCTCTTTGGCTGCAGTATTTGCCAGCATTAGCTATCATTTGCATGCTTTAGGCCATGCTCACCAGCCTTTGGAAATTCTGCATGCTGGCACACACTAAATGATGCTATCGCGACGTCATGAAAAATGCCTACCAACAACCGCGCTGTTACATGCCAATGACAACAACAGAGACACACTTCATTTTTATAATATATATGCGTGTGTGTGTGTGTGTGTGTGTGGTAGGCCATTTTAACTTGTCCTGAGCATCAGGAAAGGATAAATAACCTCCATTACAGTGACTTGTAAAATATGTGAATACAAGCATTTAGTCAGGAAACTCTGTCTTCGGTCAGAGTAATTTGCGCTGGCGACAACTAAAGAGTGTTTGAATCTCCAAATCAGTAGATGTGAATGCAGATTAGAACTCCTAAATTGTCTGAAGAGGCATTCATTATTCACATAACCACCTATATACATCATTTCCGATTCATGATTAGCTACAGTGTAATAATCAATTTCCGATAATGCACTTGAACCAAGAAAAAATAGTGAAGAGAGCTGAATATTTACACATTTATATTCAAAATCAATGCCAGTCATTTGTTACAGTGCCAGGTAGTTTTTCGTGTGGATGCATAATCGTGCATTAAAAAGTGAAAATTGTACACAGAGGCAAAATGTCCTTGTGAATAATACTTCAACCTCAGTCAGTCAGATGCTGGCCAGCAGCCTAAGATACCCCTTTTTAAGTCCTTCACAAGTTGCGCAAAACGTTCGAAACTTCAAAGTAAGTCCCCTCATCACAAGCAGTAAAATTTATACATCCATAGGAGACGTGAATAATATGTACAAGTGAATTTTCAAAAGGGATAACACCATTCTAGACTACACACATATTAAAGCTACTCACTTGTGGCAACCGTCAGTGAAGTTTCTGTGCTTTTCCTTGTACCACTTATGCTGATGATTTTCAAATTGTACTTTGCACCTGGCGTCAGGTCCTCGAATGTGTAAGTCTGGATATCTGCTGCCAGGGTCTGTTTTAACATCTCAGCATCTCCACTTGAAATGCTTAGTTCTGTTTCATCATATGTCACAGATGAAGGTTTTCTCCACAGAACAGTGATGGATGTTTCTGTGATGTGGGTATATCGAAATTCCTCTGGTTTGCCTGGTCCTGAAGCACATAAATATAACTATTATATATAATAGCAGCAGATGTTTAAGCAGCCACTGTTAGAATATATGCGTATTTGTTTCCCTTATTGTAAAAACGATTGTGCAAAAAATTGTTCCACTGTTGTATTTTTGCCCCTTAAATCAGGAACATTCATTGCTGAATATTTGGCATATATTCACCGTTTTTATTCAGTCATCAAAAAGAGTTGCATAGATTTACCTATCTTGCATTACATAGAAGTTCAATAACACATCAGCACAATAAATTAGGAAGAATGATAGCTCCTCCAAATATGTACATATTTTTCTGAACGCAAAGCAAGAAACAAAAATAACTTTGGGTACATACATTCTTTAACATAAATCCAGGCATTAAATTCAAAATAGAACCAATGTCCTGCTCAAAACATAGCAGCCCTGGAATTGCATTTATTGAGAGTTTGGATCAATTTTACACAGTTGATTAGTGCGTTTACACTCGAAAATGTGCTTTGATCAGCATTTTCCCTTATGTTCCACACAGGTTGTTGTGTGCTTTTTGTTAGGGCTGTTATATTCCTTGGGCATACTTATCAAAGACTTCAAACAAAATACTGAAGACGTGTTTACGTTTGCACGTTTAACGGTAAATCGTATTGGGTAATGCAACAACTTCAAATTGCAATCACTATAATATAAATTTTTCTAGCCTAAACAGAGCTTGCTAACATGACACCTTGTCACTTTGTGTCAAAGTTAATTTTGGGTAATAATATGAAACAAAATCAATAATAAAGAGAAATATATCTGGCATATTAAGACTTTTATCTCGTTCATCATATCTTTCAACATCCGATGTTCTTTTCTTTTTTTTAGCTTAGGTGACTTGTCAGTCAGCGGTGCTTTTGCGAGGGTCTGTCGTTGGTCGTCTGTCCATCGTCTGTCTGACGTCCTTTCATCTGTGGTCTGTCCGTTGTCCATCCACAATTCACATTTTTGACTGCTTCTTCAATATAGGCAGCCAGATTCAATTCAAACTTGGTGGGTATGTGTTTTGGGTAAGTCTCTACCAAGTTTATTCAAATGGTCAAGCTACATTGGTTTTTGGATTTTTTATCTTTTTCTTTTTCTTTCTTGGGGCAATTCTGAAAAAACTCCGGAACCACTCACCCAATTGCTCTGATATCACATAGGGACACTCCAGGGGCCACCTAATTCTGAAATTGTTCACCAAATGGCGCTGCAATTTTTTTCTATTTTTAGCTCAGGTGATCTTATTACCTGAGCTTATACCATAGTCTCCAAATCCGCCGTCTGTCCATCCGTTGTCCGTCTGTCTGTCGTCCATCGTAAACAATTTACTTTTTCGACTTCTCCAAAACCGCAGGCTAGATCGGCTTCAACTTGGTGGAAATGCGCATTGGGTGTGTTTCTACTAAGTTTGTCCGTATGGTTACGGTCCAGTGATTTTTAGATTTTTAATGAATTTTTTTGTGTTCTTTTTTGGGCAAATCTTAAAAAATCTTCTTGTCTGAAACCACTCACCCAATTGCTTTGATATCACACAAGAACACTCCTTGGGACTCCTAGTTCTTAATTTGTTCACCGGGTGGCGCTGCAATTTTTTTTTCTTATAAATTTTTGTGTGTTATAGCTATTTTCGGCTTTTTCTCCTGAACCGTCTCTCAGATTAAGCTAAAACATGGTGAATATGTTCCTTGTAGAACGGTCAAACAAAGTTATACACTATGTGGGAACCCTGCAGATTCCTGAGTTTTAACGATTTTTTTTTTCAATTTGGGTACTTATCAGTCAATGAAGCTTTCGTACTGATTACTACTAAGTCAATGGGCATTCTAATGCTTATTCACATTTCGGACTTCTTACCCCAAACCGTCATCCAGATTGACCTCAAACTTGGTGCCAATGTGGGAGGGTCTGTTCAAATGGCCACGCTTCATTGATTTTTGGATTGGTAATGATTTTTTTGGACAAATCTTTTAAAATCCTCTCCACAACCGCTCACCCAATTGCTTTGATATTACACAAGAACACTCCTAGGGACTCCTAGTGCTTAAGCTGTTCACCAAGTAGTGATGCATTTTTTTCAAATGTTTTATGATTTTTGTTATTGTATTTTCGTTACTTGTGACGTCTTCTCCAAATCCGTTACTGAGATTTACTTGAAACTGTGTGGATATGTTCTTTCTGAAAGGGTCAAGCAAACATGTTCATTAGGTAGCACTCCTGCGGATTCTTGATTTTAAGCTGTTTTATATACATAAACATCTTGGTATCACAATACGTTCAGACCTGAGATGGTCTGATCATATCACTGATATATATATAACAAATCAACTAAATTATTCAACATCATGAAGAGTTTAAAATTTACGTTGGATAGAAAAACCCTTGAAACTATTTATATTTCTTTCATAAGGCCTATTCTCGAATATGGCAGTCTCGTATGGAACGGTTGTACAGCCTAAGATGCAGAAAAAGTTGAAAGTATTCAGTTAAGAGCAGCTCGTATCGTTACTGGTGCTATGCATGGAACCAGTAACGCTAAATTATATGAGGAAACAGGCTGATCTGCTCTGGCTAAACGCAGAGAAATACCTAACCTGACACTGATGTATAAATTGGTGCACAAACTTGCTCCCGAATATTTATGTTCTATACTTACTACTGTCTCTCCTTCAGGCTCTGGTAATTTCAATACCCGTCAACAGTATGATCTTCCTCATTTCCGAGCTCGTACTGACATATTTGACAAAACGTTCTTCCCCTCAACTATCAGACTGTGGGATCAGCTGCCTCTAGAAATCCGTAATTCAGCCTCGATTCGGCAGTTTAAATCACGGATAGATGTACCTGTTATCCAGTCCATCAAGTTTCCCGAATTACTCAATTTTGGCAATAGGTTTTTTGCTGTTGTGCACACACGTCTCCGTCTAGGAGCAAGTCAATTAAATTCTCATCTTTTCAAAATTGGTGTGAAGGACACTCCAAAATGCGCATGCGGTTCACCCAATGAGGACACATGTCATTATTTTCTTCTCTGTCCAAAGTATACTGTCCCTAGGTTTGTTCGTCACTCTATTATTTTGAAATATGCTCACTTTACATTACAGACAATATTATACGGTTCCTTCGATTGTTCTTTTACTGAAAATATTGAGATTTTTTCTGCGGTTCAAAATTTTATTTCCACTATAGGTCATTTCGGCCCATCCGGTACAGGCTAAAATGCCTGCTCATTTCCACATTATACAGGTACATTTTTTCGCATATGGATGAATCTCCTTTACATCTCCATATACATGAAGCCTAAGAGGAATCATAACTATGTAAGACGAAACATTCAGCCCCACTTTCTGTCTTGTGATGTGATACTGTCACCTTCTCTTTGGTCGTGTGTGTCTTGTTTTGACCTGTGTGCTCATCCCCTTTCCGCAAGAGGGATCAGTATAGGGCTTCGCCCTTTTTCCCAATTGCTTACTCATTTATTGGATTTATATTGTAAATTGTTGTGAATAAAATATGTTTAAACCAAGCTGGGTTTTTTTTTCAATGGGGGCACTAATCGGTAAATGCACATTTTCTATTGCTTACTATGCACGTCAATGAGCATTCTTAGATGTATTCTAATCGTAATTCACATTTTCGACTTATCTGAAAAAAAACTGTGTCAGATTCGCTTCAAACTTGGTGGCAATGTACCTTGGGTGGGTCTCTACCAAGTTTGTTTAAATTGTCACGCTCCAGTGTTTTTTTTTAAATGATATTTTTCGAAAATTCTGGAAAAAGTTTTAATAGGAAAGTTGAACATGGGAATTTCCTGTTATGGATATAATTTAAATAATTTTGGCCAGATTTGTGCCAAACTTGGTAGGAATGTACACTGTATAAGTGTCTACCTATTTTGTGAAAATGGTTATGCTCCAGTGATGTTTGGGCCTTGACCTCATATCCAAGGTCCGGGGACAGCTGACACGAAAATTTGCTGTTCACTTGATAACTTCAGATCTGTTTTGAGTTATGACGTATATTTTGCACATGTTAATGTTTCTTTATGAAGGTCATGCTTAGACAGTACATGAGTGACCTTGATCTCGTTTCTGGGGTCAGAGTGCAACATACGTGAATTTTACTCTTCACTATAACTTGAGAACTACTTGAACTGGGACCTTGATGTTGCACATGTTCATGTTCTTTTATAAAGGTCAGACCTACTCAGAACATTTGTGACCTTGATCCTATCCCAAGTTCACAGAGCTGCAAGTGTGATGAAAGTCGAAGTGAGCTGAGCATGGGCTGTTCACATAACCCTCTTGTTATCACATACACCCAAGGAAAGATAGAGTTGTAAATATAAAATGTGATGTGTATTTTGTATTAAAAGCATGTAAATTCTTTTTTTATACGCACACACACTCACGTACGTGTGTGTGTGTGTGTGTGTGTGTGTGTGTGTGAACAGTTGTATAACTCAGTACTATTATTCCTGTAAATATGGCATCATGGATAACATGCAAAACTCCTGGGGAGAAAATAACAATTTGGCTGCCGTGGCATTGTGCAGGATAGTCCACATTATTTTCAAATGTTCAAGCTTATGCGCATATCTTGTGCTGTGGGGCTGTGTTTTCTGATTCATAGCTTTAATGCAGGTAGAGTATATTTTGTAATTTTCCAAATTTATAAATGCCACAAAGACGATGTAGGTCTAATTTGTACTTTCCTGCGAATGAGCTGACTGGCAAGTCAGGAGTCTCTTTTTATCTTTGGCACAACCGATAAATTCGGGGTTTTAGTAGTGAGGCCATACGTTTTGGAAAACCTTAGAGTTTGCGGTTAATCAAGAATATTTGAAAGATTCACAGGACCATTTTAAAACCACCAGTTGCCTTTAATGGGTAACTGTGTATCTCAAGCCAAGAGCAAAATTTGTTTCTTCATATTAGTACTGAAAGCTGAATTTTGATGTTTCGGTTATTCTTAAATCTCTGCTTTTTGCTTTTAATGCTTTCATTGGGAATGCATGGATGTGGGTAATGCTTTTCTGAGCTGTCTGGTAATACTGGGGTTCACTTAGGCGGCACTTGGAAGTGCCTCTAGGCTATGTAGTAACAGGTGAAACTGCATCAGAAATCTACCTATCACTTTATGCATCCTGAAATTGTTAAGTACAAAAAAGGAATATTAAGATCTTATGGTCACTGCCACAATACGAGTTCTGTGCATCTCCCACAGACTTCAGTTATGTATTTGTTACACTGAAAACATGCAACATGCAGGGTTGCAGGTCAGTATAGTACATTGACGAAAGCATGGTGTTCTCCTGAATGCTTTTGTTAGGATTAAATACATATCTGTTACAAAACTTGTACTCATCTTTTTTTATACTGTTGAATAAAAAGTTTCTGAGTTCTGTATAACTAAATATTTATATGAGCAATTTTTTCCTTGCACGTGACCATTTACTGTTTTTTTATTTTCTTTGGCACACTTGGCTTTTATTGATAGTATATGCAAGTGCCTTTCAAAAGCTCCATTGGCCTTTTGAACCTAATCATATTAGAAAGGTTGCACTCATACACATAAGTAGAACATATAGAGGTGTGCATGATATTTAAATTTATCAGAGCTATCTATATGAAAAGTATAACCTGAGACAAAGCCGGTATTTTTCACATGAAGGCCTCCAATGAGTGTGTGTACCACCATCGCCTAAACACTATTTCCTGCAGCGTAATAATACCTTTTCAATCATCCACCTGAGCACAGAAATAGCAGTGGAGAACTCATTATTTGTACCACTGCCCTCGGTGGGTCCACATTACAGCTACTTGCATGTATAAATGAATAATCATGCAATGAAATATAGTAATTGTATGTTCTATTTTGAAGCAGCTTGTAGCTTGTGCGTGTGAATGACTCATCTAACGCATCATCCAAGGTAATCTATCAATTTCTGCTTTATTTCGAATTTGTTTTAGGTTCCTACATGCCTCATCATTTTCTATCCAACCCTCAAACAGTCTATGTATGAAGTCCTGATATTCTGAACAACATAAAATCAAACCATCTATGGTATCGTCCACATCGTCCCTACATACTTGGCACTTCCTATCCCTCCCCTCTGTCAACTTCTCCCTCTGCCTCTCGAGATAAATTATCCATGCCCTCATATAGAATAGCAATCTTGAACCCTAATTTCCATGCCAACATCTCCCGTTCACTGGCTTTTCTGGTGCCCAGTTAGCTTTCAATGTACTTTTTTCATCACTCTTTTTCCACTCCTCGTGTTTTCCTGCCACAACCTGAGCAGCATATGTCTTCCATGAAGAGTCCACGTCACGCACACACAGAGAAATACTCACTTGTGGTAATGTTCATTATTGCGTCTGCACTCGTCTGTTTACCACTGATGCCGATGATTTTTAAACTGTATTCAGTACTTGGCATCAGGTTGCAGAATGTGTACATCTCGGTATCTTTTGCCACAGTCAGCTTCAGCACATGCGTCTGTCCGCCTGACATGCACAACTCAGTTGTATCATATTCCCCCACTGCGGGTTTGCTCCACTCTACGCTGATGGAGGTGTCTGTGATGTTTGTGGGTCTGAATTTCTCTGGTTTGCCTGGCCCTGAAAGAAGTAAACCTTACAATTATAAAACGTATGCCTGATTGCACATGCATGCCCAGATCAAGTCAGTATTACCTTTTCTCAAACAGGTGTATTCACTTGCACATGTCTGGGTTCATCTGATGCCCTACTGAATGTAACCGTAAAATTTAACTCATAGTATAGCCAGTATAAAAGGCTATAGTTATACTGTTTTTTTAGTGTGTGCACACATCACTTTGCTGTGAAGTGGGATATTACTACACCATGGAGGATTATATTGAATACTTGCATTAATTTGTTTTGAATGATGGTTGCCCAAAAACACAGTAGTAGTCAGCACAATAATTGCTGGGTCCCATGATTTCTTGTATAATATATATATATATATATATATATATATATATATATATATATATATATATATATATATATATATATATATATATATATATATACACACACACACAGTAAAATCTCTCTAACTGAACACCCCTATATACCCCTCTAGACTAAAAACCATTTCTCGGTCCCAAATATACACCTCCAATGTAAGCAAACCTCCACATACCGAACACTTTTAGGTATATGCAAGTTTTGCTGTATTGCTGTATGTATATATATATATATACATATATATATATATATATATATATATATATATATATATATATATATATATATATATATATATATATATATATATATATGTGTGTGCTTGTAAGCTTTAGGAAAAAGAGTTGCTTCTTGGTATGGCACCAGTTGAGCTAACTTGCCAAAGGCAAGCAGAAGAAAGAAACATGCATACATGCCATACATGTTTTAAGAGATTTGTCAGTATCACCTCCATTGATCTGTACCAAAAAACATAATAACAGAAGTGGGATGAGCAACTTCCTAGTTAAAAAAATGGAGGCATTTGTGGATTTGAAATTTACCCCTGTGCGCACTGGTCAAGGCAGGATAAAATCATTTGTTAATTGCTGGTCATTTTCATACTTTAACATTTTTTTATGAAGGATTTTCAATATAGTTGACATAATTATTTCATGTCAAATTATTAATAATCTGAAAAACTATTTCAGTACTTGTTGAAACATTAAAAACCTGCCAATTTCCTTTTTAATGTATACATATGTTTTTTGTGAAGATAATCTTCTAAGGTAGCTTTTCGTTTAGTATTTGGGGGCAGCACCATAACAACAATCAGATGCAGAAGTTATTGTTCATTCTTTACAATTTGGCCATCGACAGAAACTTCAGCTGCACTTCTCAGGCATATGACCTCCAGAAGAATGAGGAAAAGAATATAATACATGGAAAGTTTAAACAGAACCAAAATAAGCATGACGTGTATTTGGAAAGAAAGGTGGATGATGACGCAAAGAAGGGCAGTGGCAAAACAGCTTAACATGCAGACCTAATAAAGTGAAAGGCATATCAGAAGGCTACAACAGTCAGGTTCCCTGTGTAATTTCGTTGTCTTTTTTGGAGGATAGCAAACCTATACATTTTTGGAAGCTGTACAAAATAGCAAAACGAAAAATATACATTTTTGTTTTCGTGGATAAGCATATGGCAGCCATCTTGAATTTTACAATATTACAACGTTTAAATCGAGCTTGTCAGTATCTTGGCTTCTAAATGACTTCGGGTCCCGATTCCAGTTACTAAACCTACGTTTTCTGGGGCACAGAATGCAATGGTGGTAATTATAAAAAAGTAAAGATAGCCAAAAGCACATGCATGGGTGGCCATCTTGGATTTTCAAATGCATACAGTCAAGTAAAAATGTGTTTCTCAATATCTTAATGTCTTAATTATCCAATTTCAGTGGCTAAATCCACACTTCCTGGGCCAAGGAATCAGGTAATGCTAAAATAAATATTATACCACAGCAGCATTTGTATCGTCCATATTGCATATTATGGTAACCATCCCTTAAAATTTCGGCAATGTAACTTGTTGACTATTTTCCCATTTATCAAAAAGGTGACAATGGTGCTTGTGATTGTATATTTAGCTGGTGGTTTCCCTTGGTTTATTTGCAAGTATTAAGGCAAGAACAGTAAGATACCACACCTGTGTCATCCATCTTGGGTTTACTGGTTAACATCCCTTAAGTTTTTGGCAGTGTAACTTGTTAACTGTTTTTTCAATGATCAAAATTGCCATAGTGGTGGTGGTGATTCCTGATGTATTTGCAGGTACTAGAGCAACATGGGCAAGACACCACAGCTTAGCCAACTTGGAGCAGAGGGATTTAGGCAGGAAGCAACAAACTGGAAGAAGTACATACTCTACCAGTCTGATGATCACAGGGAGGCACCCACGGTGATTGATCCCAGACTAGATTCTAACCAGAATGTTTTTGGTAAGGTACAGGACAGAACCAACCTGCAAGATGGGCAACAAACAACATCAGGGATGTTCCAGCTGAACTCTACACCATGATCCAGTGAATCATAGTTTGGTCTTTGTATCAGCTGGAAACTGCAGCAAGGACTGCTGCTGTTGAGAGAATGGCATTGACAGTGAGCCAAAACATCCTGTATTGATTCAAATCCTGCAGACAAGTGATGCACAAGCCAAGCAGAAATTCAGCACCCTTCAGCCGCCCGATGTAAGGGAACACCCTGAAGATTTGGGACTAGCCTTGACTGTCCATCATGACGCAAGAAATAAAATGCTGGTGGATCTGCTCAGTGCACATGGCTATAGTGTCCCACATGTCTGGACTCAGATCCTAGAAACTGCTCTCACCAATGATGTGCTGGAAAACAAAAGGCACTTTCAAGGCCTATATGTTTTCCCATTCCTGAAGAAGGTGACATTTGTCTTCTTTGCTGCAAACAATGCAGATTTTGCTGAGAGGACTGTGGATGCCAAAGGCATCACTCGTGGGACAATCGTAGCAGTATACCAGAAGGCTAACTCTCCTGGAGAGCCTATCACACCACCTCTGATCTTTGGAGATGCCAACAGTCTCTCAGTTAGTCCATACTATGTACACATGATGCATTGCAACAAACCAAAGCCATTCCCTGCCAAACAGGCATATGCATATGCGGTCAACAAGGAAGGGTTTCTGAACCTATCAACTGACACACTTTGGTTGGGTATTTGCTTCTGCTGTGCCTAGGATAAAAGTGGGAGATATTTTAATAAAATTCCATGCTGGGCTGGCTACAACTGGCTGCTGTCCACAAGCCAATTTATGACTAAGATGGGAGCCTTACCACTACTCTCTGTGGTGGCACATTAATGGTCAACCCTATTTACTGTGATCATGCAAACAAGTAAAATGAGTAACCTAGCAGTTGGTGAAGACCATTCCACTGTCTTTTCAGTTGAAATGGCTCTCTACGAGAAGGTTGTGCTGTTACTGGATGCCAGGCCTGGCTCAAAATGCACAGCTGTCCCCAGACTTGGTGAACTACATGTTGTCATGGCTGCTCTGAGAGCCCTTGGAGCCTCCTTGGAGAGATCCAGCATTGATAACGCTTGGATAGAAGCTGACAGGTATGATGCTCCAACAACAAGGCAAATCCTAAAGTGCACACACTACAAGCTGTGTCACCATGCCCACATTTACTCATATGTAACTCTGTATGAAATTGCACTGGAGGAGTTCTTCCCTGACAACCCACACCTTTAAGGTGTTTGCTGGCAGGCAACAGAGAGGGTAAATGAAGCATGCTCTGAGAACAAATCCACAAATATGGACTCTGTGAAGCATGCAAACACCACCCTCCTTGAGGCCTTGACTACTGCTAAAGTGTTGAAGGCATTCAGTGAGTGGAAGGCACAGGGATCTACAAATGCCATGTTCAGGTTCATCATGAATTATTTAGACTGGGTGGAGACAATCCTGTTCTTTTTGGCAGTATCCCAAAATGCTGACCTGGTGCTCCATCTATAAGCTGCAGAATCACTTAACAAGCTGTTCTTTAAATTGGATAAAGTATAAGGGACTCTTGCCCAGATAAATCACAGATATTTATGATCTAAGAATCAACCACCCTGAAACCTGGAGAGAACTTCAATCAGGGACCCAGTCAGTCACCAAGAATGATATTCCCTTTGTCTCCATAGGTGCAAATCACACATGTGAACATATCAACGAGCTGATGAAGGCTGATTGGCACCTCCAGCAATGTCAATGCTGGGCAGCGATTCTTCCTGGCTACATAAGAATTGCCATGCATGTGAAGGGAGTTCAAGTGTGAGGTGGGCATTGGAGCTGGCAATAGCACAGGACATCATGGCTTCCGGACTGTAATTGATTATGCATTTCATTGTTGGCCTGATTGTGCAATCAGCAAGTAGCCAGGTCTGGCCCACACCTTCATGTTTCCCATGGATGGCCCGGCTAACCCAGCTGATTACAGCATGGATTGTGCTGAATCATACAAATCTTTTACCTGAAATGTCACATCAGTGGTGAAATGTGCATTTTTAGTTTTCGGCCATATGATTTTTCATGAAATCCAAGCACACCCAGTGTTTTACTTTCTGATCCTTCCAGGTATAATGCAGCCAGCGCGGTCGAGCACAAAATGTAAACAAAGCAGGGTGCCCTTCCCGAAGTGAACCAAATAAACCTGAGTCCTATGAACTGGTCTATTGATAAAATCAAGGCTGTGACACTGACTCACAGCAACTTAATTGCTTCTGAAGGTGACAAATTGAACATGATCACACATGCTTACATCCCACAGGAGTATGTCCCACAGATCTTTAACATCTACATCACTGGTCAGAAACTGTATGAGCAGTATGTGTCAGAGACAATAAATGGAGATACCAGCTTGTGGGAACCAGTGGATAAAAAATAGCAAATTTTTCTGCCTGGCAACAAAAAATCCACTGCAAAAACCCAAGACAAGACTACATTTCAAGGAGACCAAAGATCTGCATGGAAGAATGATGGTCCTTCCTAGATCCAGGCGGCATATTTAGAAACATGCCATACACAATTATGAATTCACACTAACACCAAGATCACTGTTTGTCCTGGCAACTTTGGGCTCCAAATCCAGTGAAGATGGTCATGAAACTGCCCTGGTGGCTGGTATAGTAGTTGTCCAGAAGCTGAAGAAACCAAGAACAGTAGTGACCAACAAGAACCTCAGCAAATGGGTTTTTGACAGGCTGACACCTTGACCAGAGGCTATGATGACATTATTCTGGTGTTTGACACATACAAACATAGTTCCCTGAAGTAAATCAGAAGAAAGAAAAGAAGACATGGAAAAGATTCAGTCCAGTATGAGATCAAAGATGAGACCATATATAAAAAACATCTGAATGAGCTGCTTCCTTTCCCATGAGCAGACAAAGACTAATCTGACAGAGTATCTGGCAGCAAAGGTCTTTGAATACAGCAAAGACTTACCAAAGCTCTTCATTGCCTCTGTTGGGGGATGCACCAAGAGCACTAGCTGGCTACAATTTGAAGACAACAACCATAGAGAAGCTGATACATTACTCATTTATCAAGCAGTCCTGGAATCACGCCGTAACCCTGCTAGGCAAAGCAACCTGGATGAATATCTGCCTCAAGACATCAAAAGGTGATGATGATGTCTTCAAGGCTTTGGAGATACTGCTACACACTAATAAAATCACTGATAGCCTTATGTCCATAGTAGGTTTTCTTGTGTGTGCTCAATACTCACCAAAAGGGATCCAGATTGAGCTACAATGGCATCTTTTCTGCAGGCAAACTTACAAGCTCCCACCTACCCTTGGTGCCCTCAAGCAGCACATCCTTGGAGTCCACATGCAGGCCAGAGTGTGGGCTTAGGCAGCCCTTGCTAAGCAGGAGTTCCACAATTTACAGCAGAATGGTTCTACAAGGACAAAAATGGGCAACTAAAGCCCACCCCAGCTGAGTTCCTCCCAGTACCAAAGGCCCTCATTGAGATGGTTAGATGCCAGTCCAAAACGGACTGTTTCTCAGGCACGCTTCCGGCAGATCCAAGGACTGAACCTGCACAGATCTGTCAGTGTAGCACTCACTGCCAGGATGATAATCTGAAATGGGTAGGTTCTCTGACGCAAGTGATGAAAACAGTGATAACTGTGATTCATAAACATTTAGATCTAATTTATTTATTGACACCAGCAAAGACTGATTGTAAACTTTTGATACTTATTTTTGATACCAACAAAGACTGATTGTAAACTTTTGTTGAGTTTTTACATTTGAGTTAGTGAGATGTGATTGTTCTTGATATAATATCACCGTGCTGTGTTATATGTTGTGTACGGTTTATGCTTTTAATGAAGAGAGCAACACTGATTATTATGCATAAAAGGACAAACAGAGCTCCAAGAAATTGTGTTTTGTGGATGCTATCCATAATGGCTATCACTGTCAAGTTTAACGATAAATGGGTCTTATCAGTTTGATTTTTTTCTGATGACCAGCTGAAGTTAGTTGAAGTTGCAGATCAACGAAACATCTTCATTATGTGTATAAATGGGTCTCCTGAGTTTGATGGGGGGGGGGGGGTTCTGATGAGCAGCTAAAATTATTAAAAATAGCAGATTAACAAATCAATATATTCTCTATATGTTTAAGCATGCCTATAGTCATATCTAGGTTATTGTAATTAACACTGCTGGATTCCTTTGTTCCGAAAAATGAGGGTTTAGCTACTGGATTTACAACACTAGGTCAACTAGAAGATATGATATTCAGAAACATGTATTTTCAGTTGCCCATATTTAAAAATCCAACATGTCTGCTCGTGCATGGGCCACTGAGGATTCATATCATTGTGTAATTGGCACCTTTACATTGCTTGGTCCTGAAAATGTGGGTTTAGCTACTGGGACCATAAGTCATCTATAAGCCAATGTATTGAAAAACTCCCATTTAAAAGTCACTATTTTTATAAAAATTAAAATGGCCGCCAAATGGCTATCCAGGAAAATGAAAACTTGTTTTCTGATTTGTTCTTCGAGACAGTTTCCAAAAATGTACAGGTTTGCTAATTACTAATCTCCAAAAAAAACCCAAAGAACCTTAGTGGTAGTTTGAGGTGTAAAACATGTCCCATTCTGGACACTCAAACTACATTTAGATCTTCACTGACTCACAGAAAATACAACACATTCTCTCCTGATGTAGTGACTCCTTTAGGTTGTAAATCGAGAAATATCATCTATTTACTTTCATGTTAAGAGTGTGGATTTCAGTATATTGGTGAGACTGGTAGACCGTTGCATCAAAGGATCAATGGTCACCGTACTACTGTTCGTAAGAAAGAAGGTATCCGTGGTAGACATTTTGCAAAAGAAGGCCACAATTTTCACATTAAAATTATTGAACGCTTGGTTCCGGTTCAGGGTGAAACAATCACAGATTTCACAGCAAGGAGAGAAGAAAGAGAACTTTTTTGGCAGAGAGAACTCGGTACCATTTGGCCTTTTGGCCTAAATTATAGAATTAAAGGTGTTGGAAATGTATCAAAGAAATACTCAAAAATAGGTAATTCCTCCCAATTGATTAATACACATACCCGCCCCAATAGAAGCCATGGACACAGTAAACATCACAATAAATCATTTCATGATTATGTTACTGTCGACCTTATTAAGGATACTTATGGCAGAACTGATGGCCTTCATCTTTTACGCTCTCTACTCTATTCTATACCTCTTAATCTTCTCTCTAAATTACAGTCTGATATTTCAGCTTTATTCATTAGAAAGGAGATTATAAAACCTATTTTTCTCATTGTGACTGATATATCTAATCATCGACTTTTTAAGCCAGTTTCCACTATTAATGATAGTAAGAAACGAACTTTTATTAAAATGCTATACAAAGACAGAGGAATTGACATGATTAATCTTTTTAATATTCTTCACAACAAAAAGGTTCAATCACTTATCCCACCCTATTTGGACACAAGTGTTCCCACTATATCTTATAAATACACAAAAACAATCTCTTCTTCTATTTTTAATCACGTGAAGACAGTGTCAGAATTTGTGGTTGATAGGTTTTGTCATAATGAATATCCCTGTGAATGTGGTCAGTCCCCATTTTTATCAACTCATCATGGTCAAGTCATTACAGGCAATCTTTCCATTATTTCCAATGAAGCACTTAGAGGTTTAATTTCAAAAGGTCCTAAATTTAGAGAGCAGAACAAAATATCATGGAAAAGGGATAAACAAATAGTAATGGAAGCTATAGAGAATTATGCTAAAACATGGGCTTAAAAAGAAAATTGTGATGTTTCAGTTTTATCTGAGTGGATTAACGAGATTGGTAGTATAGTGGATAGAAAAATTGATAAACTGAAGAAAAAAACTAAACAACCACCTGATCCTGTCCTTCATAAACCTGATGTTAAAGCATGTCTACATGATTTACATGAAAAGTATGTTTTTGCTCCAGCTGACAAGGCTGCCAATAATGTTATTATCATTTGTTAACGGTTCTATCCTGATGTAATTGTCAAAGAATTAGGGCTACTCAACTCTATAGTTAACTCTACTACCTATGAAAAGGTTAACCTTTCTGTTGAACATTTAGTGGATGGTCACTTTAAATATTTAGAAAAGTACAACTTAACTTTCAGTGATAAATTCAGTAACTTACCAAGGATTTTTGCAATTCCAAAATTACATAAAACCCCAAATAAATTCCGTTTTATTGCTGGATCTAAGTTCTGTTCTACTAAAGAATTGTCAGTTCTACTAGCTAAAGGATTAGAAAAGGTACAGGAATTTCGGTTTAATTACTGTAAAAGAATTGAATCAACGTCAGGAGTTAATAGGTTTTGGATATTAAAGAATTCTGTAAGTTTACTTGATGCTTTACAAACAGATAATGTTTCACCTTACAGACACATATCATCTAGGGATTTTTCTACTCTCTATACTACAATACCTCATGCAGATTTGAAACGTAACATTCAAACATTGGTTTTTAAGGTTTTTGAGAAAAATAAATTTCAGAAAATTATAATTGGTCATAAACATGCTTTCTTTGGTGATTCTGCTAAGAATGGTCAACATGCATTTGACTATGATGAGTTTATAAAACTGTTTGAATATTTGATAGATAATATTTACATTCGTTTTGGTGATAGTGTCTTTAGACAGGTCATAGGAATTCCCATGGGTACAAATTGTGCGCCACTTTTGGCTAATCTTTATTTATTTTATCACGAGTATAATTTTATAATGAAAATGGCAAAATATAAAAATTACCATGCTAGATCATTTAATTTAACTTTCAGATATATATATATAATTTATTAAGTGTCAACAACAAATATTTAAAAGATTACATAACATCAATTTATCCTAGTGACCTGGAACTAAAAGAAACCACTGAATCGAACATAACATGCTCATTTTTAGATCTACTCCTATTCAATGATGGTGGTATATTAAAATCAAAAGTGTATGATAAAAGAGATGATTTCAATTTTGATATAGTAAACTATCCATATATAAGTAGTAATATTCCTATCAATCCTGCTTATGGTGTCTATGTCTCAAGACTAACTGCTTTCGCAAGAAACTGTACTGATTTTAAAGATTTTGCTAATAGACATAAATCACTTTTTGGAAGACTTATTAAACAGGGGTTTTCCAAAATAAGATGAAAAAAGGTCTTTCTTAACTTTAATGACAAATATCAATATGTTCTACAGAAATATCATGTTGATTTATGAACATATTAATAAGGTATTTTCTGAGTGTCAGTAAAACACATAGAAATATGTTTATGTACTTTAATGTTGCAGCTGAGATTGTTTTACCATGAGCTTGATCAAACTTTCAATACTGGAACATAAAATTTAGTATAATTACAACAAACATAAAATGAAATAAGGACCATTTAAGTTCTCAGGCATCATGTTGAACAATACAGGCCTTTTATTTTCTCATCCTTGTGAATATTGTGACAAAATGTAAGGAAAACTTACTCAGCTGATGTAAGTAATGTTTTTGTAACGAATTTTAGGCCTATTGTGCTGTTTTTTCTAGTGATAATGGAACATGGAAGAACTTAACCATGTTTCATAATAAATATAATATTAGCATCAAGTTTAGTTATCCTGTGTTCACGTGGAAACTTTTTTGGTGTTTAAATTCAAATTTTGTCATGTTACGCAATTCTAATCTAGATATAGTAGTCTGACTTAAAATTCTTAATTGTCCTGTCATTGTTTGGATGATGTCTGTGAGCTATGGTCAAGTAATTACCTTTTATAACTGTACATTAACATTAAGGGCTAAATTTGTTTTAGGCCTACTTTAAATGAATGGGAGTGTTTTCCAAAGTGGGAGAATTGGGATCCCGTAAAACTGGTTTAACCCACTGCCAATACGTTGGTAACCTGTTCCAAATCAGGTAGAAGATACTCTCATTCGTTTAAATATCATTACTGTTGGTCATGGATTCTTCTGACGACGAACACTAGCATGTCTTACCATTTCATAAATGATCCTGGATCTGACAAGGTTAAACTGGTATTCGGTTTGGTCTCATCACTATCATTGAAAACTGTATCCACTTCTCTTTTCATGGAACCCTTATATATTTGGTAACAATTTGAACAATCAGGCATTTTCTGCACATATTACAGTGCAGTAAGTGTTCCAAGTGTAGTGAAACTGATGTTGTTTTTTATATTTGTCCGATGAATATAGTTTGTTATTGTGAAAGTCATGTCAGGTTGGCTCAAAGTGTTTAATTTACTCTTTCTCTGTCTCTCTCTTGTATAAATAATTAGCATATAAATCAACTGACTGACAAGTTGAACTACGTCTGATTATAAATGAAAAAATTTAAAACTGTTACAGGAAAACAGTTATACTTACAGTTACCTTTAGGAATTTCAAATGATCCCTCCCTATCTCTCTCTCTCTCTCTCTGTCTCTCTCTCTCTCTCTCTTCATAAAACCGAATTCTTTCTCTGATAAATGTAGTAGAATTTTACAATAATTAGGACTGTTTTACAATTTGACCTTTTGAACTTTATAGAACCACGAGTTAGATGTACATTATGCTTGGCTGACTTACAGATGACTTACAATGGCATACTACATTTTTGGAATTCTAAATTATTACCCTAATAATTGACTTATTAGATGATTTGTGAGATTATATGCTTCCTTGAACATTTAAATGTCCTTTCAAAAATACTTCTGGAAACCAACTTGAAATGTGACTGCTATCCTTACAAATTTTGACTATTGTAATGCATTTTTGACGACGTTTTAATGATTTGAGGCCTAATGTCACTTACTTCTGGCTGATGTTTAACATTTGAACCAATGTACTTACTATATTTGGAAATTCAAACACTTTTCCTTTTGAAATACTCTTAGTTTATCTCCTTTAAAACAACATCATGTATTTAACTACATGCCTAAAACACATCGAATTATATAATCATGTTGTTTAGATTCTTATTGATGGTCATTTTAGGCCTAGAGGGCTTTTCTGATGGATTGATGGTGGTGTTGGTGTCGCTTTGTGGACTTGTATGGATGAGGATCATTGTTGAGATTGTGGTTGCAAGTAATACCTTTTTAAATACTGAATTTTATTGACATTTTCAACAAGTTAAGAACCTCCACTTACAAATTCTCTGATGTGCTGCAAATTTTGGTCCCTTTTCATAAATTGTATGGTCCTGTATATGCATGAATGATGCAAATGTTCAAGCCAATTTACTGAAATAGGCCTATAATTTCAAACAAAACTTTTTGCATTCTGTCATGTGAAAACTAGATAAAGTTTTTTCCCCTATGGACCTTTGCACTTACGTTTTGGTCTCTTTTGGGTAAATACGAAGTATAAATTTATATTTTTCAGCTATACATACCAAGGAACATTGCCTTTGGTCGGAATTGACTTGGATTTGTTTTGTTAGGACTACGGTTTGGATATGGTAATGACACTGTCTAATTTAGAACATTAACATAGGGAACAGGACTTCAGGAGTTGAAACATTGTCCATAGTTACAAGGCCAAATGTTTTCCTTGACCTTTCCAGAAAGATTCATAGGTACGAAATGCAGATGGCAGACCTTCAAAAAAGGTCCTTATGACATTGTCGGAAATGCGCTGATGAGAAAAAAAACATTGGAATCAGAATAATGGAACAGAAAAGCACCTGATGAAGGCAAGACATCTAACTGATTGGTTGTGAAGCTATGCATCACTCAGCAGAAAATACAAGAAAGAAACAAAAGGAATATTAGCAAGACCCTGAACACATGTAACTTATATTTAAAAGGAGTATCAGTGTCACTATTTAATCCAGATATGTGACAATGTATGTCACAAAACATAATAAAAAGAGAACCTGTATTTCTTGATAAAATATAGCAAGAGCTTCTCTAGATGCACAACAGCCATACGAATCTGAACAGGAAAATTACAAAAATAATGAGTCACTTCCACTCATGCCTTTCTCTATCAACGTGGCGTGCTATCTTTTTAGCTGGTGATTCAGTTACAGTATGCGATTTCTTTCTTCAAAATGAAGCTTGGCGTTTTTAAGCAAAATATCAGGTATTCAGCTAAAATATCATTTGCCACATTCATATTTATTCATTATTATGTGGGTCTTTGCTGATTATTTAGCTTAGGCAAGGAGCCGCTACTCAGGGAGACATGTACGGGTAAAGTGTTCGAATTGCAGAATAGGGCAATGGCTACTAGGAATTGGTTGTGGACAAAAATTCACAAGTACAATAAAAACCAATTTCAAATGAGTGACGCTTTGGCCTTAAACATATAGGTCAACACCTTCCAACATATAGGTCAACACCTTCCAAACATCATTCAAACATTCTCAATCTATGCATGTTAATTTCGAACAAGTACGGTGACGTTTCACAGAGCCCTTTATGACTTATCAAATGGAAAACAAAGGGTTAGAGAATGCCAGACGAATGAAAGATGTGCACTTAAACGATGCAACTCGAGCTCGAGCTAAACCCACGGACAGCTACGAATACACAACCTATGATTTGCCAAACTACTGCCCATATTGTGCCGGAGTCGCGACCTACTGTTATGCTTGGAGCACAAACTATGCAGTGAAAAGCAGAAATGCAGTCCGTAAGCCCCAGTGAGCCAATCAGCTGAGTTGGGTTTGACTTCCAATGGGAGGGGTCACATTGAAGTCTTTGCCAACCTTTACTTTACAAAAAGGGCCAAAAACTTAGCAAAGTCAATTCCTGGAACTTTAATGGGCCAACGAGCAGGAAAAAGTCCATTTTTTCAATCTAAAGTATTTGTAAGTAACATATGTTTTTGTACCAAATGATTTGTGCTGCTGTACTTCTGACATTAACACACACATGTATGCACGTACACGCAGAAGCAAAACTACTCACTTGTGGTAACTTCCCGTATAGTCTCTGTACTCTTCATCTGGCCGCTTACATTGATGATTATTAACGTGTATTTGGTACTTGGCGTCAGGTTGTCAAATGTGTGTCTCTGGATATCTTCTGCCAGGCTCTGTTTTAGCATCTGAGTCTCTCCACTTAAAATGGTGAGCTCACTTGATTCGTATCCCCCTTCTGTTGGCTTGCTCCACTCCATGGTGATGGTTCTCTCTGTGATGTTTGTATGTCGAAACCGCTGTGGTTTCCGTGGCCCTGAAGCACAGAAATATGTTATTGAAAACCACACAAGTTCTTTGCAACTGTATTCTGCCCTTGGGCCATCTGCACCCTCTGAAGGACAAGCCGGTGATAACATCATCCACCATTTCTTTGAATGCTGCATATATTTCCCATTTAACAAAAGAGTTTCTGGTAGCAAATAAGGAAATTCGTTACCTTTATACTGGACGTTCTGCAAAGTTGCATGCACTCAGTAAGTTCATTTTACTAGCACGAGCAATGATATATATATATATATATATATATATATATATATATATATATATATATATATATATATATATATATATATATGTGTGTGTGTGTGTGTATAAATATATATATATGTATATATATATATATATATATATATATATATATATATATATATATATATATATATATACACACACATATATGTATATGTACACATACATATGCACTATCAATCAGGGTTAGTGCCCACTCATGCAGCCTTAGGAGTTTACATTCGGGAAAGGGTATGCACTCCTGTCTGTGCATGTGATAAATCTTACACTCATGCACTTTGTAAATAAATTAAAGGACGTGTTTAGCTGAAATGATCAATTATTCCTCCCACACACATACACACACACACACACACACACACACTCGCACTTCACTTACTTGGGAACAGGTTAGATAAGTTTCCCTGAGTTCCCAATACTTTGCGAGAAAATGTTTTTTTTTATCTGAATAACATTTCAGGTTGTTTTGATAATAAGCTTCTCAGAGATGCATGGTTCCCCTAGCATGCAGGTTTGTTTATATTGCTCTTTATTTTTGTTTTGCTCTTTGTTTGAGTCAGACGAGATATGATTAGTTGATTGATCTTGGTGCACAGTCCAGGTATTAGTAGTGTTGAATGAACTAGAACAGCCAGAGGTCACAATTAGTTTAGCAACATATACTGACATATAGTGAAACAATGGGAAGTCTTGTCAATCATAAAACCATCAACTTTAATAGCATACATGTTATGTAACGAATTTAGGTTTTGTTTATTGGCTGAGCACAGTCAGGCAGTAAATGTCGTGGGCCTGATTTAGATATACAAGTCCAGGCACAACTGGCAAAACGAACAAGTTACATTATGTTAAATGTTCACTTTCGTGGTACTCTAACCTCCTGTACTCATTCTATAGCTAAGCTCTAGACAAAATGCTGATTCAAATTATTGGCATAGTTACATGTATCTTGTTCAGTTCTCACTGGAGCAACCTTCCTTCAGGAGAGTTGCATTGGTTGAGCTGACCGGTTTGGGTTGATGCACTAATCATGGGCAAAGTTTGCAAATCGGGGTTTGGTTGCAGACAAAGCACAGTCAGCCTTAGCAGGGTCCAGTGCCCTGGCAATATAATCTGGATCTGCTTTCCTCATGAAAGCGCTGTAGGATCTGCTATGGGAAACACAGGTTAGTGAGATTCCTTGGGACTTCATTCATGTTCACTGAGCTCTGTAGGCTTGCCAAATAAAGAACTAATATTTAGTTATTAGTTTCAGCCATTGTTATACTGCAGAGGTTTGGGAGCAGAAAGATTCATTTTGTTTTGCCTGTTGACCCACAGCTTAGCCGCAGATATTGTGATTACATCCTTGCTGTACATGCTTACTCCTCATTTGTCAGTGTATATTTTCATTTTTGCATTGCAGAAAGCAGCACACTGGGGATAGAGGAAATGGGCGAGGTCCTGACATACTCAGTCCACCGGATTTAGACTGAGCAGATTTTGGTCAGATCTTCACATGCACAGTCAGCAGGGGTAAATCCAAGCAGATTTCAGTGGAATCCTAACATAATTCCTACCTTTTCGAAAAGATACCAAATATAAGTCATATGTTGGGTCTTGACCCAGCAGATTCCACCAAGGCCCTGACATACACTGTCTGCTTGCTCAAAACCTCCTAAACTCCAATGAGATTTACAAAGTGCACAGTCTACAGGGTTAAAGCCCGGCAGATTCCAACATTTTTCTGACATATAGTGTTCCTGAGTTGCGGCCTCGCAGATTCCAGCAATATCCAGGCATACACAGTCTGTTAAGGCAACGCCGAGAAGTTTCCAGCAAGCTCTCAGCGTTCACAATGTACCCAGCAATATTGACAGTATAGACGCATTTGCAAAGTGTCTAATCTTATGTTGGTGATTTAGACCAATCAAGCAAAAACTAGCAAGATCCCAGAAGTTTTGTTTGTCAGGGTGAATAATCTGCGAATTTGTGTTTTTACAAACAATGCCCGCCTACCCTATGAGAAGTTGGCATTGCAACCGTGTGCTAGCGTTGGTGATACCTGTGGAAAGCACACATACAATTAGCATATAGTTTAGAAAACATGACCCATATTCACAAATTACAAACCTAAAAATGACAGCAAAGAGGTTCCTGAGTTACCAAAGCATCAACATTCATCATCCAATACCAATGTGAAGAAACAAATTTTACTACTGACTTGATACAGGCATCCACCCATAAATGGCAACTGGTAGTTTTAAACCAGTCCTCTCAACCTTTGAAATATTTTTCATTAACTACATCCTATAGTGTTTCCAAAATGTAAAGGCCTAACCACTCAAAACCCAAAGTTTATCACTTCTGCCGAAAATAAAAAGAGACCTGGTAGGCCTATCACTTTTTGATTCTCCTCATTAGTCAGTCAGCTGAGTTCACAACAAAAGACAAAAGTAGGCCTATATCGTTTTTGTGATAATCATGAATCTGGAACATTATAAACACACTCTACCTCCATTCTAGCTATGAGTCGAAGAACACAGCCCCCAGCACAACATAGCTAATGAAGTATTTATCAAACACTTCAAAAATATGATCCATATCCACAAATTTCAAACCCGACAATGGGAGCAAAGAAATTCCAGAGTTACCAAAGCATCAATATTCATCTTGCCATACCAATGTGAAGAAACAAATTTCACTCCTGACATGAGACAGGCAGCCACCCATAAATGGTAACTGGTTGTCTTAAACTGGTCCTCTCAACCTTTGAAATATTTTTCATTAACAACATGGGCATTTCTTCCAGAGAAAAATAGTGATACTGCAGACACAAACAACTTTAAGGAGAGTAATGCAGTTCACGCTGCCCTCTAAGACGACCTGTAAAAATGTGAATAAAGCAGAATATAGTGGAGGTAGCAGAGAGTGTGCACAGTTAACATGCAAATATGGACAAAGGAACAGTGGTGATGAAACCCCCTATGGGCAACCGTTTCTACACTGTTCAAGGAAAGTCACAGTCAATGCTTAAGGAAATATTTAGAGAGAATTGCATGATTATATATCATGTGCAGTGTGGATCTGCTAAAGAACTATGGCATAAAATCCATATGTCCCTCCCAACTGCAGGAAGGAAATGACCCAGACTATCTGGCTGAATAAGTAATATAAAACACCATGGACCAAGAATCTTTTTGCTGAAGGCAATTCCTATTTGATGTGGCTGACTGATCACTTTCCCATCCTAACTGACCATAACTTTACAATCACTGGGACTGAATATAATGTTCCAGTTTGTTTTACCTCAGTTATACACTGGCAATGAGTTGAACTAGGATACGCTATCCAGCTAGAAAGGGTACATACTGGTTCAGGGGTAAGTAACATTGTTCCTGTACTATACAAAGCTAGTAATTATGGTTTGTTTGACAGGTATTCTTCTTTCAGAATGAAGGTCTGCATTAATAAGCAAAACTTCGTGTATTTAGCTAATTCATCACATTCATATTATTCATAATTATGTGGGTTGTCTTTGCTGAATATTTAGCATAGACAAGGGGCTGCTACTCAGAGAGACATGTAGGGGTATAGGCTCCGAAATATGTTTATATATTTGAGCTAATAAAGCCCATGTAAAAATTCTACAGAGGAACGTGTGTAATATGGACAATAGTACTTCCGTATGTATACAGGTTAGACAATGACAGGTTAGCTCATTGAGAGTAAAGAGTTCAGACTGTGGACCACTAGGAAGTGGTTCTGGACAGAAAGACACAATTACCAAAACATCAACAGTCATCGTCCAATACCAATGCCAAGACACAAAATTTCACTCCTTACTTCAAACAGGCAGTCACCCACAGACATCAGCTGCTGGTTTCAAACCTGTTCTCTCAACATTTGAATGTTGTCCATTAACTACACACTCTAGATTTTCCAAGCCATGGTGGGTTAACCATTTAACACCCAGATTCTATCACTTTTGTCAAAGACAAAACGAACAAAGATAGGCCTGTCATTTCTCTGGTTCTCCTGAATTGTCAGTTTACAGCGAAAGAAGAATGTAAGCATACATATTATTTCTGACATTTGAAATCTTGCAACATAATAAACGCACTCTACCTCCATTATAACTACGAGTCAGAGAAAGTCTACAGCACAACATAACCAATGAAACATGTATCAAATGTTCAAAATAAACATTGCCCATAATAATAAATTCAAACCCTACAATGGGAACAAAGCGATACAAGAGTTACCAAAACATAGACCTTCATCTTCCAATACCAATGTTGAGAAACAAATTTTACTCCTGACTTGAGAAAGGCAGTCACCTACAAAGGACAATTCCTGGTTATAAACCGATCCTCTCAACCTTTGAAAGTTTCTTCATTACCTACAGACTTTTTTCCAAAACATAGGCCACACGATTTATAAGCGACATTTTATGACAAAAGATGCAAAAAGGAAAGGTATCTTTGTCACTTTTTGGTTCTCAGTCAGCTGAATTTACAGCAAAAGAAAGTAAGCCTACATCGTTTTGTGGATATTTATGAATCTGGAACACTTTCAAAGGACCCGGAATTCCAGGAGTAAATGCTGACCAGGTAAACAAATCATGATCTACCACTTAATAAATTAGTGTAAATATAGCTGGTGTGTCCTGTGACAAAGACATCAAGACAGACAGTCAGTGAAAAATTACTGATACACACAGATATACTGACATGCATTAGTGCTATAGAAAACATGAGTGATCAACACAACTGAAAAACACACACACACACACAGAAGAGGTTGCGTGAATAATGAGAATAAATTACTAGAACAGACCTAGGGAGGAATTACATAGATGCAGAAACTAGTCCCAGATAGCAATAATGAAAAGCAGGATATATTCCTAACTCCGCAAAAATACAAAGATGGAATTACTACCACTTGGCAAAAGTTTCTACAGATACTCACTCAATAGCGGCCATGGGATCGGAACAAGATGGGCTATACAACTTCTGTGTTGCAAAGCATATTGAATGTGACAATCAATTTAGGACATGAAAATGATGCAAGAAGAACTATTCAAAGCTCAAGACCAGATCAAAGCCTTCAGTCTAAAACTAACAATCTGCTGGGTAGAATGCACTGACGGCTTTCAGAAAACAGGTAAGTCCAATAAATCCAAGGTGGTCCTTCATCCATTGCGTTTCCGACTATTTCTTCCAAATAGTTGTTCTAGTTTATTAAAATTGTCAAGAAACAGTAATTTTTGGATTTTTACGAAGTATTTTGTTCATTTTTTGGCTAAGGCTTAAAAAATCTTATATAAACTGTCAAGCTAATTGCTTTGAAATTTTTTGGTACAATTTTTGTTACTCCTTTCCCTACATTTTGTTTGTTCCTTTTGGGTATATATTGGATAATGCATGCATGATTACAAAGTATGTCAGTAGGAATTGAAATGGAAAGTACCTTGATATCTGCTTGAAAACCGTCAACCAGGATCGTTTCATCTGGCTGTACCTAAGATGGCCCTCTGGCAAGCTTGTTCAAAAGGGTAATGCGCCAGTGATTTTTTGCATTTTTAATTTTATTTTTGTTTCTGTTCTGGCAAAATGTTAACAGAAAATCATCTCCAGAACCCCTCAGGCAATGACTTTGAAATTGCATAGAGACATCTCCAGGGACCCCCAGAAACTGATTTGTTCAAGCGGTGGCCCTGCGATTTTTCTTGGTTTTATGCGAGTTTTTGTATGTTTGTACTCTTTTTGACATCTTCAAAACTATGATGCAAATTGTTCTAACACTTGGTAAAACTATAGCTTGCAGGAGGGTTAAACAGAAAAGTTCACTAGGTCGCAATATTGTGCTGATCTTTTAATGATTTTTCTCTCGTTTCTGTTACCTGTTCATTAATGCATGTGTTCCTATTAACAACCATGAAGGTCAATGGGGATTTTTGCCAATCTCATTTCAATCCAATTGGGACCTACAAATGTTACAAATCTCACTGGCCCATTCAATCTCTCCTTAGTGGCAGGCGAACACCCACACCCACCCACACACACACTTTATATATATATATATATATATATATATATATATATATATATATATATATATATATATATATCTGTGTGTGTGTGTGTGTGTGTGTGTGTGTGTGTGTGTGTGTATGTATCTGTGCATCTGATATTTGGATTCTTTGTAGACCTTGAAATCAACAATATACCATGAGGCATAGAGCGATGATATAGTTTGCTCATAAAGGTCTCTCATTACTCCCACGTACAAGTCCAAGCCATTTCTTATCTATGGTGTAATAAACACATTTCAAACAAAGTGCCCCAACCAAGATAAAACTGTGTAGGGCTAAATGATTATTTGTACAAAGATAGATCCAATCAATGCCATTGATTGTGTCAGACTGATAGTTACTTTTATGTGTTGAATTACAGTTCTGCAGTGATAAACTACTCACTCGTTGAAACTGACAGGGTAGTCTCAGCACTGGTCTCCTGACGCTCATCACTTATGTTCATGATTATTATGGTGTATTTTGTACCTGGTATCAGGCCGTAGAATGTGTATATCGAGGTATCCTTTCCCAGAGTCTCCTTTTCCATGGTAATTTCTTCACCTGAAATTCTTAGCTCAGTTGATTCATACCTCCCCAATGTTGGATTGCTCCATGCTACAGTGATGGATCTTTCTGTGACTTTTGTGTGTCGAAAATTGAGTGGGGGGTTGGGCTCTGAAGCACATAGAGATAACAAACATTCAAGGTAGTGAATGTATATCCAAACTATATATTGACATTAGGCATATTTTTTCCTTGTAAAGGATTACCACCTGACTAGTCATTTCACCACAGTTTTGTGGTTGTGGTATGTTTGATCGATGTTCATGCGTTATTACTGCATACCATGTAGTAATTTGTCCCTTTAGACTTGCATGCACTAAGTCATCACATACTACGTGTAAATGACACATAAGGACACTGATTTGGGGTTGGTGTCAACGTACCTTTGTTCCATGCTCATACAGATCTTGCATTTGTATCATCGTAGCCAAATATTGACAATAAAATTTTTATACATATTAAAGCAGAAAACAGACCAAAAGTTCCTTCTCAAGAAATCATTGAGACAAGTGATTTGTATGTCTTCTCGTATCTTAATAACAATCAGTTAGTTAGTATAAAGTCTGTTGCGAGCTTGACACACAAGACCTTCTTGTTACATCAATTAGGGGACTAAGCTGCTCTTATGACAATTTACAACACATGTGCCTTGCATATTCTGAATAGTCTGACACACAAGACCTGCCTCATATGATGATTACAAGCTTAGTCTACTTTACAACAATTAAAAAACATTTGCATTTTCTTTAAGTTACACATCAGTTTCCCACTCTTCAGTAGTAAGAGCTCTATGTACGCGCATCTTTATGTTATTATACACACTTGAACTGATTTTGATGGGTTGGAATAATTTAATGCAGCAGATGGCATGCTGTATTTCACTTTACAATATTGCAAATTTAAGTCGTTCTGCACTCATAAAATAGCCCATCAGAGGTACATTAAACTGTAAATTGTATGCCCTTTAAACATAATTTGCACTTAAGAATAAAGTATAGGGTTGGTGTAGTAATTTGCACTTGTGAATAAAGTAAGAATTGGCGCACTGAGCTTACATGTCACTGTCACTCCGATATCAAAGTCAGCGTGACCAATATGGATATGTATTTCTTATCTATAAATGTCATGTGTATATCTGTGTGTACAAACTTTGAAGCTTGATGAGATATTAAAAGGAAAATATTACCTCATGCTATGCCATTGGTAACGCATTCAATGTAGGAAAGACACAATTATAGCTAATTTTTAAACTGAAATTCATGGGATGAAAGCTTTACAAATTACAAATTCCAGGATTCCATTTTCCAGCAAATAGCTAATGGCAGTAATATGCTGAGTACTGAACCAGTAGATTCCACCAAAATCCCGATATACACAGTCTGCTGAGTCACGGTCAGGCAGATTCAATCAAGATCCCAGCATACACATTCTCCAGGGTCAAGGCCCAGAATATACCAGCAGGATCCTGACATATCAGGCCCAGTATATCAGTTTGGGCTTATTCCCGACATAATCCCAACATTTTGCAGCAAATACCGAGTCTTGAGTTCTTAATTCCAGTAAGATGACAATAAGAAAAATCTTCTAGATTGAGGCCCGACAGATTTTGGCGAGATCCTGATAACACAGGTCAAGGCCGAGTGGTTTCCAGCCAGACACCAACACATTCAGTCGCTGCATCGAGATCCTGCAGACTCCAGCCAGATCTTGACATTAACATTGTGTAAAAGAGAATCAATGAAATGGATCCTGTGCAATATTTCTAATTTAAGGTTGGGATTTTCGTGTAATCACAATATAATGCCAATATTATTTCCCTGCAAACCTAAGAAAATCCAGCAAAAACCAACACACGGTTTCCAAGATTAGCCAGGGAATGCAGCAAAACCCAACAAGATCCCAACCAGTTTCTTTTGTAAGAACAACCAAGGAATGTTGACTTGTTTAATTGTCTGTATATACAAAAGATGAACATGTTGGAGATATACTAAAACATGTGGTGCTCCACTACAGGGAATACGTATGCACAGACAAAGAGAAACATAGGAAAATCTTACTTGTGTAAATTTTCAATGCAGTGTCCGGACTCTTCCTCTCACCACTGATGCTCATGATTTTTAACATGTATTTGGTACCTGGTGTCAAATTGCGAAATTTGAAATACTCCGTATGTTTTGCCAGCTGCTCCATTAAAGTTTTCTCTCCATCTGAAACGCTTAACTCTGTTCTATCATATCCACCCAGTTTCGGCGTGCACCACTCCGCAGTGATGGATGTTTCTGTGATATTTGTGTGTCGAAACCCTTGTGGTTTGTCCGGGCCTAAAGCACAGAGACATTACAATTATTTAAAGTGCTAAGGATACTCCACACGTAGAGGCCTGATGCATATACGCCCCCACTTTAAGACAAATGCCTCAGCAGGCTTGGACCACCGTTTGCTTCACCACGGTGTATATAAGCCCAGTTGCACGACGGCAGCCATTGCTGTAGACTCAGCACCCAACTACAAAATATGTTTCTTGCTGAGTAGCTCTGTAATCTTGTACCATATATAAGTAAAAATTAAACATACTCAATCAGGACACACAAGGCCCATTTTTATACTTTTTACCATCAGATACCATATAATAATTAACCTTATATGTTTTGAGATTTTCTTTCAGTTTTCTGTTATTGATCTTTGTCATTGAAACCTTGCATTATACATATATTAATGTACCTGCATTCATAGAACTGTGGGATTCCCGAAAGAAACAGTTACATGAATATATATGATTTGTATGTGGATCCTTTTAATATATTTGATTTAAAGGGCACCCTTTTGATTATGAGGGGACTTCTTATTTTGGAGCTATAGAAAAACGAGGTATTGGACAATTTTAGCTTGTATATGTTAGTATTGCATTAAAAAATATATCATAACAGAGCGATGAACTCAAGTGACCTCATATCATGGAATTGGAATGTAACGGAAATATGATATCAAAGTAAGGGCGCCCTTAACATTTCGCGGATGATTTCCTCAATATCATATGAAGTCCTCACACACCAGTGCCATCTTGCCTTTAGATTTACTGTTGTAATTGCCTGGTATGGCCTATCAGTAGTCCTTAAAGCTCAAGAGAGTGTCGAAATACAGTCAGTATCAATGCTACTATACTCTGTTCCACAAATGCGTCGGAGACCTTTCGCAGTATCAAACAATAATGAAACAGTCATTCCACGTCACAATGTCTTATTTCACATACTTCGCTTGAAAGACCATGTGATTTGTATTCTTTTTGCCGATCAAGACTGCAAATTGCGACTATAGCGGCAAAAAATGTACTCTGAAGCGATGCAACTGACGCCATTTGAACCTCTCGTTGGCCTCGCTTTCAAGGTAAGAGCTGGAGGTTTGAGGGATCAACAATTTCGTTGGGCGCAGACACCGTATGAAGTGGCGACGTCTTTGCTTGACGTTACTTGAGAAGCACATCAAACAGGTCCCCTAAATTTATCCTCAGATTATTCTCAGGTACAGCAAAGTATTTTCAACTAACTATTGTCATCGTGTTTAAAAGTTTAAATAAGAGTTCTCATGTACCAATAGTAATAAATAATAATGTATGAACAACATATTTTTAATGCATGTCCTATGCTATAGACACAACGTTTCCCCTCTTTCAAAGCTGCATAACGCCAAATAGAAGCAGGTATTATGCCCTGACTGTAACAATCACGAAAATAAGTGGGTATAATAGCCGTGAGAATACTCGATATTTTATAACATCTATCCCTTTATTCAGGAAATCTGTTTCAAAGCTAAGCGTAGACAAAAATTGTGCAATTTGGTTTGTCGACGAAGTTTCTTGTTTTACCCTCTAGATGTACATTCTGATAATTCTACATCATGTATCTCATTCATATATTGATGTATTGGGGTTATTTATTTTTAATGTGAGTGTCCACTTTGATGCCAAGCATGTCACCTCAGACCTCTTGAGTGTTATCACACTGTTACGTTATGATACATGCATGAAGAAAGAACAATTTTTGGATAGAGTTGATCATTCTGCTACGCATATTTTCAGCACATCATCATTTCTTTTGAAAACCAGGGCATTTTTGAAAAGGCACATTAAATCGATCTAATTGTAAAAAGACACAACTTTCGTGCCGATGTTGCTTTTGATAGTTAAGGTTCGAATGCGTTAGGCCTACATTTCATTTAATTAAGATTTGGGCAGAGAACATCAAGTGGATGACTTTGACCTGTATGACATCTAGTAACAGATTAACACATTGATTATTTGTAATCCAGGGTCAAAAAGTCACTTTATTTCAGCAGGGCCTAGATAACAATATAAGTAAATAGTGAACTGAATGGCATTTTAATCATGCAATGAAGAATTTGGAAAAGCAAGGTCCACGTTCCTTCCATATATATGTGCATGTAGGAGGCCCATTTAAATACGCACAGCTTGGTTTCTTTCTTCTTCATTTAAATATGCATAGTCGCCGACAATTATTTTTAAATGACATGTTTCTTTCTTTTTTTTTTTTTTTTAGAAAGGGATGAACACTAGGAGAAAATCCCTTGGCAAAGGTTACAAATTGCTGGCTTTCAAAATTAAAATCTGGCTATATTTTCATGTAACCAATCATCTTTTCAGGAATGGTTGTCCGTTATGTGTAGGTATAAGGCCTAATGATAATA
This sequence comes from Hermodice carunculata, assembly GCA_964020975.1. NCBI lineage: Eukaryota > Metazoa > Annelida > Polychaeta > Eunicida > Amphinomidae > Hermodice > Hermodice carunculata. The sequence goes on from OZ026618.1 coordinate 9,231,090, forward strand.
ATATATAAACATATTTTCTAGTAACTAGTCTTATTCATCCTCCGCTTAACCACGGAAAGAATAGAGAAGAAAAAGGAAAACGATTTCACTACAAAACGAAGTTACATGTACGCATAATAGACAACTTAAACGAGAAAGCTAGTGTTCTCATTTCGCTTCCATTCAACGTGTCTCGGTCGTTTCGTTTGCGTTTCATCTGTGTTTGATTTTTGTTAAGGTGAGTGTGTCGTTTATGTTTTTATTTCGTGCAGCATTATTTGTCGTTTCATATTCGTTACGTATTCAGTCAAGCACGTCTAGAACATTTTCCCAGGGTGGTAATATATATTATACAGATATTGGATGGCAGGGAGTCCAATATGAAGTTTACGGGACGATGAAACGTTATATTGGGTGAGGCGAACCTAGGTTCTTTGTTTCCATTTTTAAACGGCATGAAAAATATTTTTGTTTGGGGTAATGGCTTGGTTTGTTGCCCCCTCGTGGCGTCTCTTAGTGAAATCCAGGTGACACAAACAGTTCACGCCAAATAGCATGGTCTTTCAAGCAATGCATGGGAAATAAGACATTGTGACGTAGAATGACTGTTTAGTTATTATATGACACCGTGACAGGTTTCAGACGCATTTGTGGAACAGAGTATAGCTGTTGTCTGCCTGCAAAAAAACAAATGTTATATTGATGTATTTAGAAATGGATGCGTAAGTACTTGGAAATTTAAAAAAATATTGCGTAATCGGCGGTGGTTTTTTTTATATATAGCTCAAAATTTTGAAAATATATTAAAGCCTACGCCTAGCTCATTTAACTAAGGCTCCTGCAAGCTTCAGTGGGATCTTGACCCATTTAATACCAAGGGTGCACTTTTATGGCCGTTTCAGAATGGTCGTGAAATTACATTGACTGTCCTAGACATTTAAGTCCTGAATTGGATTTATTTAATACAAATTTTGGCGAGTTTTACCTTTACCTTGAAATAGATATAGTTGTATATAAAGGACACATCAGAAGACATGTTTTCCTAGTTGGACTGTTATGGGAAAACTTTTTTTCCGCTGGTGAGCAATGTACCCATAATGCAAATTAAGAGAAAAAAAACAACTTGATATATTACACTCCATCACATCATGTGCATGAGGTGGGGGTTAAATTTGGGTTTATTTCTACCGAATTTGAGGAAAATATATTCTACAATTGAAGTCTAACATCAGTATGTTTTATTGATCTCTGATACCATTCACTAAACCAATTAAGTTACATAAGTAACCAGAAACATACCTGTGTGAATGTGACGACAAAATGATGAATTTATCAGGAATTAAAAGCTTGCAATCCAAAATAAAGTATCTCTCCACAAAAGAGGTGAAGGGTTTAGTTGCTGGACAACTGGATACAACCTAATCAAGTTACTTTCCAGGCAGTTTTAAAGATGATCTAGTTCATAGTTGTAGGGAAAAAACGGGTAATGTGTGTATGATGGACAAGTAGCGCAAACTACTCACATGAGGTCTTTATAAGAATGACAAAATAAAGAAAACATTCAAATCAAGAGTTTAAACAAAAACCAACAGACAATGTAAAAACCAACTTACATGACAACAAATAATAAAACAAACAGACAAAAGCTTAAGCTTATATCAATACATGCTTCCAAAAGCTACTTACATTTTTCTAAATGCCTAAAATGCAACTCAAAGGTTGATGAAGAGGTCAAAATATATGAAAAGATATAATGATAAACGTAAGTGCGCATATGAATATTTTGTGCATGATGAGGAGGATATTGCAAATTTTGTTATTTGTTTTCTTTCGTTTGTTCTTTTTTTTATGGGACTGATTGCCAATATAGTAATAAAGAAGGTAGGCTTTATGTGTAATGCACATTTTAGATTTGGATACATGTAAAAAAAACTTACAATACAAACTTGGAAATCTTTTCACGCACTCTGCAGCCCCTGTTTCGCCGTCCTCTTCTTTAAGAATTATAAAAAATTTCCTAATTTCGCTTGATGATCGTTTCTCAATAATATCAAGCAATATTCTTGCTTTATTCAAGGTGGTTCTCGGAATTTCCTGCAAATACATCAATTGTATTTAAGTAGGTCAAATAAGCGTTTGTGCAGTAGTCATATTTGTGGTGACATATGTCAAAACCTTTTTTTGTTGTTGTTGTTGTATTACAACCCATTTTTGTGTTATACTCATATTCCATTTAGTAAATGCTGTAGCGGCCAACCATATTTGACTAGGATGGATGGCATTTTGTGTGCTTCTGTTATAATGCAAGTATTGTGAAAGTATGTCCCATTTTTAAATAGAACACAGCACCAGTCTTCTCGGTTGCAGTCATGTTGACCGTGACGTCAATTAATCCTTCTCCACTTGTGTTGACTTCAACTCAGGGAGCCTGGGGAAGGTCTCCATGCCTGTATACTAGAACTATGGAGTTGACCTCAGCATCTGTACTGAGATTTTCACAAAAGACATGTCCTGCACCACTCTCGTCATACTGGATGCTGTCACAGATCTAGTTATTTGGTCTAAGGTCCTTATGCAATGATCGTGACCAAGTGTGGTTGCTCAAGGATGCCATGCTGCAGGTGGGCCTTTGATTGTATCATTCTGACAGTGGCTTTCCGGCGTCCTGCTTATAGTGCGTTTGAGACAAATGAGTCATCTGAGCTACTTCTGCACAGCTCAGTCCCCCGTTCATTAGCCTAAGGGCTTGAGTATGACTTGTCGGGGAAAGGTGAGCAATCCTTATGGAGAAATCATAATGTAAATGCTGAAAAAATCTAAAAGATGATATAGATGTTGTGATGGACAGTCCAGCGAAAATACCAAGACATGGGTCGTTGATCTGGACAACAAAAGTAAGGATCCTCCCCCCCTCGAATACGAATGTCAGTGTAGGTGACATAAGTGTGTTGTACAAAAGTGACGAAAGTGTGGCTCGAAAAGCATAACCGTTTCTTTTATGCAAAGTTGAGATTATTCAGTGTAAGGGGAAACCCAGAGCTCTGAAAATACAGTTGGGAAATATGCAAACTAAAATAAGTGTGCTTCGAGGAACGAACCAGGAAAAAAGCACCGTTGAAGAATAAATGTTTGATAGGCATCCAGTACCAGTCAGAATGACTGCCTTTAATACCAAGAGAGACTTGAATGAGATACCCAATGGGCCAAACTACTGAATGCCAGCAGCAGAAGAGTGCTAAAGAAACAGGATCAACCTCCAAGGCCCCCCTGACCAGGGCAGATTGTTGCCGGGAGGTTTACTTTGCCACATAACAGTAGTAGCTCCCAACAAGAATGGGTGAACTGAAAAGAGAAGTTATACATAAATAGGGTTATACATATATCTTGACTAAGATATTTCTGATGAAAGGGACACAATCAATTGAGCAGCTACAATCGAATTCCCAGCATATACATTTGGGGGCACACAACAAACAGATAATAAACTCAAATATACGGCAGGGTCCTCAAGGTGTAGATTGGTTTATCAAGACATTTAATGGCATTAGTGTTATGTATCCACAACAAGTTTCGATGGTGTTTCGTTATTGAGTTTTGTGATGAAGTTACAGATTTTATTTTTGTAGTATATACATGTACTTACTACTACAAATCTCCATGGGAAGAATACGACAGACATTTTGCTACTCTTATTTTATAATTATTAATTATATTTGAGTAGTAATACTGATCTTGTTTTTCATTGTGTCAAACACACTACAAGAGTAGGAGGTTTCTGCAAAAATGTGACAGAGGTGATTTCATGCCTCCCAGCAGTCTCCCACTACAATTATTGATTGTGTTAAGTCAAACCTATTTGGTTATGCTTTGATAACGGTTTTTAAGAGACAGAGACTTAGGTTTATGTAAAGTCGGGTTTGGTACAATGCACATAAGCTGACTGATATATATGCCAGGAAAGCATAAAAAGAGATGGCAAATATATAAATTAATGGTTGCAAAAAACTTAAGAAACACGTTAAAACATATTCACAAGGAAAACATTTAAGACCAGTTAAAAATGTAAATGGCATGTATACAATAAAATGACACAAAGATATCATGTAAGATTTTATTTTGGTCAAAATGATAATGATGATAGAGGTGATGATGAAGCTGATAATTATAATAGTAATTGTAATGACGACTCGGTAAGTGCTAACCAGTGAAATAAATAATCAAATGGAGAAGGGGCAATACATTTGAAATATATATTGAAATGACGCAGCTAAAAAGTGAAAATGATAATTGTGCAAAAAAGTCATATTTCGAAAGTAACAGGATGTACCATATAATTGAAAGCATCCCAGTTTTCTTCTATATTACATTTGGGTGGCTGAATAAATCAGAAGTGACTGTTACCGCTGTCACAGTTCCTAGGGCCCGGTTTGCACGATAAATTGCTCCTGCCTAAAAAATATAGGCACAGCTCATTGGAATGCCCTAAATATTAGGTTTTGTTGAGCATCAATTGGACTGTTATATGACACAGACCGGATAGCTAAGAAAGTGCATCAGTAGTCACACAAAAACCAGATGTCCTGGAGATGAGAGAGCCACAAATGTTTCTCATATTGGGGTGCCTATTAACTTTATAAAGGGGCCACTGGGAAGGCATTGCCTTGCTGGAGGATGGTGTTTCCCAGATTGAGGTTGCCAGGAGAATGGAGGCTCCAGTTCACTGCTGGAGAGGTGGTCGGACCATTTTCAACAAACAAGAGGATGCAAGATAAAAGCTAGGTGTTAAATTATGTATGTCTAAAAGGGCATTCGATCCCCCTAAAGGTGATCATACTAGCATGTCAATTGAGAAAAGGTGGGTAGTTAATCATTAGCCCCCCATGACTGTTCTGAATTTTGAAAAGACTTCAAATTAGACTTTTTCAACTGGTTGGCGCAGGAAGAACACCTTAGTTATTTCCTTAACTGTTCGTATGATATGCATAACAATCAATAGTCACCTGATTCCTTGAATGGAAAAAAATGTATTTTTTTTTGTTCAGAAATAGACAATATTTGAAGTTTAATGATGCTGGTCCCTGTGTTTGAAAAGTGCTTAAATTTCAAAAGTATACTGTAGCAATTCTTTTTCTATGTCATCATGAATGAAATGTCTTGAAGTATAATGGCACAATAAGGGAAAGCGAAAAAAAAATTGAAGCAACAGACTCAAATTTGGAAAATGTTAGTTACTAAAATTCGAAATTAAAGACATAATATGATTAAAGATGTTCAATACTACATGACTTGAAAGGAAAGGAAGCTAATGTACTATGGTTTAATAATTCAATAAAGACACTCAATATAAAAATGACCTAATTTTGCTCCGAAATTTAATAGTACGAGACTATTAGGTGTCAATACCATAGTTTATAAATCAGCATAAGTTGAAAACCGTCCCAATTTTGTGAAGCCCATCAATATAAACATCACCATATTTCACAGCAGGACTTGAATATCTAGCAGGCAACATTCATTCATAGAATATCTGAAGATGATAAGGTGTCTAATTTAGTAATCACTGTCATGAAACATAGAAGCTGAAAACAGTTTTCAACAATTAATACAGAAAAGCATGACCCATATGCATAAATTACAAACCCAACAATGACAGCAAAGAGATTCCAGAGTTACCAAAACATCAACATTCATTTCCCAATACCAATGCTTGAGATACTATGCCCGAAATCCGAGCAAGCAAAAACCATCCATGGTTGGGACCCTTCGGTCATCAAACAAGCAAGGTCGAAATCCAGACGTTTAAGGTAAGACACAATACAGACCAATAACTTTATGATATTTTTATATATCAGTGAACGATAACAAAATGCAACATTAAGGAAAACATGTCTCCTCTGACTTCAGACAGGTGCCATCAAATCTTTCTAGTGGTTCAAATCGATTTGATGTTAGCAACTCTTTACTTTAAGAAATTCCTTGCCTTCTACATGTACCATATAACATATCATGTACAATTGTTAGGTTTACATATTTACTACATATTCCATATATTCTGTACTATATCTCAAATCTACTTCATAACTACATAATGATTTTTTTATTTTTACCCAGAAACACCAAGGACGATTGTTTTAATTTCATTTTCGAGTGTCCATTTTTTTTATAATAGATTTACATTACAGGAGTGAAACTTGACGAAACCAGTGCATACTCTAGCAAAGGCATATAAGGCTAGACACATAGACACCATAAGCTGAGCAGGGTGGAAATTCAATATCCACATGAGGTGTTTCACTTTATTAAATTTTAAAAAAAACAAAACAAAAAACAATCATCCTTAAAGGGCAGATGATGGTTTTAAACCAGTCCTCTCAGTCTTTAAAATATTTTCTATGTCCTGTAGACTATAGTGTTTTGAAAACATATATGCCTAATCACTTAGAACCAAAAATTGATGACCAGTACACGAGACATAAGCAGAAACGCTAGGTCTGTCACTTGTTGGTAAGTTGCCAACAGTAAAAGAGAATGGGCTTACCTCGTTGAGATCTACCCCCATTTTAATGATTTTGGGAACACAACCCACAGCACAGCATAGCGAATCAAGTCTGGGTCAAATAGCTCTTGCAAAGCATAACTAATATTCATGCATTTCAAACTAACAAACTGAGCCAAGTTAAATACAACGAAACAGCAGAGATTCTGGAGTTACCAAAGCATTAAGACTCATGTTCCAATACAAATATGAAATACGTTTTACACCTGACCTCAGACAAGTAGTCATCACTAGAAGGCAACTGGTGATTTTAGATTGGTCCTTTCAACCTATGACATATGCTTCAGTAACTGAAGACCAGTGTTTTCCCTAGACATGTAGGCCTAACCACTTTAAAAGCCAAATTGGTCATTGGAATAAAAAAGATAAGGAGAGCCTGTCATCTTTTGGTTCTTATCACGTGTCTCTAAGCTAAGATGACAGCAAAAGAAGAAAGTAACAGTGAATCTCGAACATTTGATAAATGCTTTACTTCTTTTATAACAACAGTAATGGTCTCATACTAGTATGAGTTGGAGACAAAACCCACGGCAACAACCATCCTTGATGAAAGCCCATCAGTCATCAAACAAGCAAAGCCGAAATTAAGACGTGTAAGGTATACATATCAACAACTTATGATAATCTTATATCATCTATTCGTTTACCTATTACTTGAAAGGATTTACTGGGAACTCTTTTCTTTCTCTTATAATCAAAATACCTGATTACTGGGGTGAAAAAGTATTGATAATATATGGGTCTGTATACTTGATTTCCATGAGTGAGTAGACCAGGAGTCTTGACGATAAAAATGCGTTTTAGTGCCAAACCATGCCAGGCCTACCTTGTCCCTTTGTTCTGTAGCACAAGTCATGAAATTTGCATTTCAAGTGGTAAGGCCAATACATTTTGTAAAAACTAAAGTCTGTAGTAAATGAAGAATATTTCAAAGATTAAGAGAACTGGTTTAAAACCACGAATTGCCCTTGGTGGGTGACTGCCTGTCTCAAGCTGGAAGTGAAATTAGTTCCTTCACATTACTTTGGAAGATGAATGTTGATATTTTTGGTAACTGAGGAAACGCTTTGCTCTCATTATTGCATTCAAATTCACGAAGGTGGCTAATGTTTTTCTGAGCTATTGGTGCTAATCACTATGAAAAAAAAACAAAACAAAAAAAAAAAAAACGCAGGTGTCTCATGGGGTGTTATACAGACCACCATATGGAAAGTTTCTGCTATGGTAAAATCCAGAACTTCGCATTTTAAAAGAAAAAGTTACAAATGTTAGTGACATAATTATAATGGGTTATGTAAATAATAATAAGTTTGTAAATGATATTAAATTATCGTTAATTTCAGAAGGCCAATAATTAACTCAATTCACCACTAATCCAACTAGGATCACTGACACGTCTTTCACTTGTATGGATACGTTTGCTGTTTCCTGCCCTGGTCTGTTATGTGAACATGGTACAATTGAGCCTACATCATTTCAATGATATTTGTCAGAATGAGCTTTGTAAAAGTACTCTACCATCATTATTGTATTTGTGTCTTTTTGGCCAGAACCACTTCCTAGTAGTCAATATCCTATTCCGCAATCTGAACTCTTTACTCTCCATAAGCTAACCTGTCCCTGTCTAACTTATATACGTATGGAATTACTATTATCCATATTGCACACGTTCCTCTGTAAAATTTTGACAAAGGCAGTATCAGCCCAAATGAATTAAAGGGTCTTCAGCGGGTAACTTCTCAACATGTTTCAGAGCCTTTTACTCGTACATGTCTCTCTGAGTAGCGGCTCCTTGTCTAAGGTAAATATTCGGCAAAGAAAACCCACATAATAAAGAATAAATATGAACGTGGGAAATGATGAATTAGCTAAATACTTGAAGTTTTGCTTATAAATGCAGACCTTCATTATGAAAGAAGAATACCTGTCAAACAAACCACAATTACTAAATTTGTTTAGTACAGGTTCAGATAAGAACAATTTGACTTACCCTTGAACCAATATGTACCCTTTCTAGCTGGACAGCTTATCCTAGTTAAACCATCCACCAGTGTATAAATGAAGTGGAAACAAGCTGGGGCTTTATATTCAGTCCCAGTGATAGTAAAATAAACAGTTGCAACCAGACCACCTGTATAAACCAAGGGAAATCCTAACAAGGACTGCAACAATGGACATCCTGCACCAGAAATGTAAAACAAATTCTGTGATGACACCTACCCCTCAAACAATTAAGCTCTATTTAACTACCAACCGTGAGTCAATGTATCAACTTAATGTGTCAGGTTTGTAACATTTGAGAAAATACTGTCAATTTTGAGTAAATGTGCATTTAGGCATGTCAGAAAAGAATGAAAGTCATAAGCATTTATGTCAAAAACATGTTATCAAAACAATTTTTCTTAACAGGATTTTGAGAACAATTAGGCAAGCTTGTAACTGTCATCAGTAACTGCTTGCTACCTATAGCCCCTGGGGGTTTGACCTAACAGAAAACAAGCTAGCCCAAAATGTCTGAAAGGTGAACATTAAAACAGAATGATGCCAAAAGATAAAGTTAAGTAGCAAAACAGACAAGTCTAAAAACTGTACATTATTGTTGCCAAACTTTCTAATAACGTTTGGCTATTAAAAGCTAAATTATAGGGCAAGTCAGAAAAGAATGAAAGTCATTTGTATTTAAGTCAAGAGAATGCAATGAAAATATAATATTTCTTAACCAGATATCAAGCACAATTAGGCAAGCTTGTAACTGTCATCAGTAGGTGCTTGCTACGTATAGCCCAGGGGGTTTGACCTAACAGAAAACAAGCTAGCCTAAAATGTATGAAAGGTGAACATCAAAACAGAATGATGCCAAAAGAAACAATTAAGTAGCAAAACAGGCAAGTCTAAAATCTCTAAAATTATTGTAGCCAAACTTTCTAACCATCTCGGGATATTAACAGCAAAATTTGTAGATATATTTGATCCAAAGTACATCTTTGAATCCTCTTGAGTCAAGGTTATTGTAAATAAATTTGGTTCTAGATGCGAAGTCCTGAAATTTAGAACAAATACGACCAAATCTTAAAATCTGTGAAAAAAAGTATTATATCCAATAGTTTCCAAAATATTACTGTCCGGGAAAGGATAATTAACCACTTCAAAGTTAAACTCATCAATTTTGTGATAGACTTTAATACAAAACCTGTCATTAGTGACCTGAATATCCAAGTCCAAAAACACATCTCTGAAACCATCTCAATTGTTACCCTCCAGAGGGATATATTTTGGGTAAAATTCTTCAGCAATTTCACTGAAATTTTGTACATTTACGCAAGCAATGTCATCAATATATCTTCCGTTTTTTGATAATATTGTAGCCATTTGAAAGTCCCTTTTCATCAATTTATTCATATATGTCATTTATTATAACTATTGTTCGTGTGTTTTTTTGGCAAGCATTTGTTGACTGAAATCACTTTGATGTTTTCATTGCACTGCTATGTGTCGGAGAACTAAGCCCGCAGCAGAACATGGGCAATGAAGTGAAACTCACTGGTACATTTTTTAGGTTTTCAGCAGTTTGAACTGAACAAAAGGAAAGCATGTACCAACTCGTGTCATAAACTCTGTTTTCAGTGAATCATGGTGCAGGATCCAATTTTCTGCGTTGTCGTCAATCATATGTCCAATGTCTTGTTAGGAAATTATCTTTCATCTTTTCTGTTTGCTTCCACAGTCAAATTGGGTCTCCGGCCCTGTGTTGTTCTTTGTTGGCCACTGCAACCTCTGTTTACTTTATCTATGAATAATGGGAGTTTAGTCTTTCATTTAAGTATTTGGTATACTGGAAAGAAGAGACAAAATTGTTGACGGAAATCACTTTGCTGTTTTCATTGCACTGCTCTGTGTCTCTGAAGATGTCTTGAGCTCTTTCTGCAGTCCAGTTATAAATGACACCAGTTTTGTCACAGCAGTTCCCTGACTCTAACAAAATCACTTTAAGGATGTTAGGTAGTTCTTTGGTTACACCTTTCGACAAACATTTTTGCTATTATTAATACTTGAATTTTGCCGAACGTCTGTGCATGTTTACAATGGCATTCATAATTGATAGCTGCTGTTTTTTCATCTCGAACAGTCCAGCTTTTTTCTATGTACATTTGGGTTTGATCTTCTGTAGCATTGCTTTGCCTATTGTCTTAAATACACTTTAGTAAAAATCCCGTCAAGTAGGTACACGTGTCTAGTGTGTGTTGGAGCCTGGATAAAAGTATTAAGCCTAAAGGGTAAAGTGCAGGTACCAATTTACACTAGGCCTCATAGGCAAGTCACATGAGGTCGAATAAGAAATTAGACAACAATAAGGTATCTGATGGAGATATTCCTTACCTGTATTTCGTCATATTGCTTTTTCACCAAAACCCCATTTGCCAGCAAGTTATTAAGAAAGTCATCCAGAAGGACCAGGGTGTCTGCAAGATCTCTCCTATGCGTGTGCAGGAATTCTATATATTTCTTGCGTTCATGTTTATCTGTGGAAAAAATATAAAGATTATAACGCATGGCAAGGTAAAGGTAAGCTAACAAATTAATGCAATATTTCATCCCTACATTTTAAAACTCCTTCATCAGACCTGTGGTTAAAAATCAATTTCATAAATATGAACATAATCTTAAATGCCGAAGTGATGCCAGTTTTAGGAGACTTGATTATAATTTCTACACATATTAGGATGTGTTCATTATGTACTAAAGACAAACAAACTGAACACATGATATTGTCTCGAGTCCCAAGTCCCAATATGAGACATATCATTTTGTCATTATGGCTAAAAGACTGACTTCAACATGATCTTAACATATGGCGCCACTGTTCTTCGCGATGCTGAAGATATACTAACATTTGGCATCTGCCAGACACAGTCAACTATGCTCCTGAGTTTGATTAACACTGAAACTGTCATGCCTATGTACATAAGTTTGTCTCAAGCTGAATACCATTTCCCTGCACTGTCTAAATAGATAGTGCGGGGAATTTTCTGGAAGTACAGGATGGTCTTGTAAGGGAATAAAGACCAACTGATATCATTTGGTACATTGTCAGCAGAAAGATTTTTTTTTTCTAGATATCCCTATATTGGATTGCAATTTAAAGAATAAGCTCAAAAAAAAACAAACAAACAAACAAACAAGAACAAACCCCATCATGTTCAAATATTCACCCCCAAGTGAAATGACGGTTTTTCTAGATAATAGACTTGGATTCCTGGTACTTTTTATAGATATAATCCTTAAAGAGACTTAAAAGGATCTTGCTCGTCATCCAGGCTCGTAGGGCATTGCTAGACTGATCAGGATGATAGGTTTGATTTGAGAAAAAGGGACATTTACATAGGAATCATGCACATACACTTACCAGGTTCATCGGGTTTTGCTGGCTGACTTCCATCAGCTTCATACTGGTCATTCTGTTATGGGTAAAAAGGACAATGTCAATAAAGTTTTCTGTCATATGGCTGATGGGAATTTATACTCATGAAGTTGTCCAGACCTTACTTGTGACAATTGCGCAGTCTAAAAAGCCTAGAAACATTTTTATCCCAGGTATTGAACTGAGATGGGGGAGGGGGCGTAAAAAGTATTTTATGTAGGAAAAGGGATGCCCTTTTTCAAAATCTGGGCTGTTTTTTGGACAAGACTTACCTAAAAGTTAACTGTATTCCTTATTTCTTTGGATAACAGTTATGTCAGGTTGTGGCCTAGATTACGTGAGGAAGGTTTGGGAAAGGAGATCTTAGAAAGTAAACTGTGACAGGAAATGCCGGTAATGAACAAGAAATTTTAATAAAATATGAAAGATGAAACAGTACAATTAGACATGTTCTTGTTTTACACACTATGCACTATATATCTTCCAGGATCAAGATTCAAGAGACAGCACCCTAACACAGATCAGTTGACGTATTGACCACCACACATGGGCAGCCTTAATAGGGGAAGGCTGAAATATAGTTGAAACGAACTACATTTCAAGCTACCAGCTATCCACGTATATTTCAGGATGGTCCAGCGTCCATTATCAAAGTATTTTGAAAACTGACAAATCGAGGATGTGGGTGTTCAACTTTGCTTTGTGAAACAAACATTTAACAGGAAAGATATTTATTTGTCATTTTTCTCGACCCCCCCCCCCCCGTCCCGATGTACACTCTTTCCTAATACAAGGTTGCAGGGTTGTCAAGAGCTACATAATACCAAATGGAACAATGCAATCACAGAAGGAAATGTGATAATGATATTATGGGATAATATTTATGGATCCATTAAACATGTATTGATGCGATGACCTTGATTAGTTTGACTGTAGGCCACTGTGGCTTTATTCTGTGTCTAGTTTTTGTACTGTAAAGTAAACTACAAAATAAAAATAGATTGAATTAAATTATTGAATGCCTACTTTTTTCTGCGTCGCAGCTGTTGCTGGTAACATTGCAAATTCTATAATAATTCAATTATAATCATGCAAAAACAGATTCTAAAATATCAGAAGTACTTATTCTTATTTACTCTCAACTTCATTTTAGAGTTGTTTAACATAAAAAGAAATACATTATAAGAATTTACATCATTTGACTGTGCTTCAGCCCAAAGACTAGTTTTACCTCGTGCCTCTTCTGTTTGAACGATATTTTTCAAATGTTTGTCGAATTCTAAAGTAGAATTCCTTCATACACACACATTTACACAGAGAGAGACAGAGAGAGAGAGAGAGAGAGAAAGGGAGAGATAGAGAGAGAGAGAGAGAGAGAGAGAGAGAGAGAGAGAGAGATTTGTATGAGCAAATATCTAATATTGTCCGTTCTTCACCTGCTTGTCAAATGACAGCAAAGCTATTAGCAATTTTTTACATTCGTGTAAAATGTCGTTACCTTTTGCAATCCCAAAAAGTTTCCCATCCGGTATCTTCATATTATAGTTTGGATAACCAAAAACTCTTCTCTGGTTCCAGCTGGAATACTAGTCTACAGAAGTTCCTGTGTGATAAAATGCCAAAGGTCACACAACTTACTGACAGTAACGTTACATCCATCAATACAACCAGTAACAAATCACAACCGGACATAGTAAGTGTCAGTTAACTGAACAGAATCAGAGCCTGATAATTCAATGTGGTGTCCCTCAAGGGAGCATTTTAAAACCTTTGTTTTTCCGATGCTACATTTATGACCTGCCTGTTAGTGGCTGTCAGAAAGCTGGTTTGATTTTTGGTTACATATTCGGTTACGCATGGTATCACAGCATGAACAGGTATCCTGCCTGGCAAGTCCACCCCCCTCCCCATTGGATGTGTATAATTAGGTGACCTCTCTTATTGCTTAAAAGATTATGTGGTTCATTGGTTCATAGTTGTAGACAACCAATAATAATTGAGTGGTCACAGGTCATGCATAATAAATGAGTACAGTCAGATAAATATTTTGCACTGCCACATGGCTGGTCTTTCTCAGCTGAGGCAACACAGAGTGGGGCTGTGTAGGGACAGCCCAGTGAGGGGCACAGATTGCCAATATGGGGTGTCACAGGTCAGTAAATGAAAATTATGGAATTTGTGAAATTACAAAGTGGCATGACATTTTATATTGTCCACATTGGGACATTTTAGTGAGACATGATTTCTCTTTTTGTAAACTTTCACAGGGGTGATGAAACATTGGCAACTGGCGTGGTCCAGGGAAGTGACTTCACACATGCTGACAGGTGGTCATGGTGTATGCTTTATAGCAGCCCACACAACTTTATCATGCAGAGAATGACAGTGGACATTGTAATTTGGTGAGTTTGTTTCAAACAGTGAGGGGCAGGGGCCTAAGACAGGAACAAAAGTGTTCCAGTTGTCCAGTGCAAGCAAGCCTCTAAAAAGTTCAACATATACAGTAGACTGTGCAACCTTGTATTTCAGTGCCAGGAATGCTATCCAGGCAGTAACTTTGCACAAGACTGTGCACCAGTGCATTACAAACTGGCGTCGACATTGTCAAACCAGGAACGCAGACAAGACCTGTGGTGTTATTTAGGGTTGTGCACAACCATAGGTATTCTGGATACCCTTAGTTAAGTCTTTACCCACACATTTTTCTTTTGATTTTATATGACGTAATCAATATATATTTTCATTCACACCTGGACTTGGAGTTTTCTTTTTAGTTAAGGACCGTGTTTAACTTGGTTACAACCCTATCTTTTGGACTAAACGTGACAGTGGCACTTGTAAACTTTTTATTATATCCTTTTTGCCATTGCCCAACATTTTAAGCAATGAACTCGGCACCAGTAACCAATGGCTCCAAGACAACAAATTGTCACTTCACTTTGCTAAGACAGAATTTATATTATTTGGTTCGAAGAGAAAATTGACTAAGGTGTGTCTTTTATTGGTTAAGACATTAAACAACCCCATTCTATAAAATGTTTAGGCATCTACCATCGACAGCTGTCTACCCGTAGATTCCATTGCGAACAATATTATTAAAAAATTCCAATTTTAGATTGAAATTTGTTTACAGACATGCAGCTTCTTTAAACAAAAAAAAAATATTTTCAACTTTAATACAGTGTCATTTTAACTTATTCTTGCTCTTCCATCGGTCATACTAAAGCACTTAAGAATCAGGTTCTTATTACTCAGAATAAAATTGTTAGATTCATTCTAGATATAGACCCTTGAGATCACATAAGGTAACGTTAACTGGACAGCACCGGGAATTTTATCGAAATGATCGAGTCCAGCAATTAAAGTTAAATCGTGATTTTTTTTTGCAGTACAGCACCATACTACTCGTGGCGTAATTTGATACAGATTGGCGATCATCATAGATACAATCACAATTACTTTGTCCCTGGTGGTATCACTCATTCCAAAAATTTATTTCACCACACTGCATGGGACAAGTTAGCTGACTACATTATGTAGCCAAAACCAAACAAGCTTTGAAATCAAAACTAAAGTGGCATCTGTCATGCCGAGTAACCCAGAGCAAGATTAACACATCCTATTATTATTAACCTTCTACTGTTTAATATATGTATTTTAAATGTGCAATGGGGCTGATAAATTGGATGAGACATTACTACCTTGAGGTTACAATTTTTAGAAACATACAATGTTGATTTTGAATTTGATTTCTAATATTTTTATTTCCCCCAATATTGCTTTTTTTTCATCCAGGACCCATATGCAAATGAGCTGAGAAATCAGCTGTCTCTGGATTATCCTGGTGGTAGTCATGTCCATTAATTTTGACGGGATCACTTTTGATATTCAGTTTTAGCCACTCCATAGAAGCCCTATCGATTCCACATAACATTCATTGTATTTATTCTATCTTCATTTACGTGATGTCTCACTATGATATCTGTGTAATTGTACCCTTGAATATTATTTTATGCTCAAACGTGCTTCTCACAGTGATGTCCTGTTTATACTCATTTATTTATGTACCATTTTTGTATTGCTGACTGGCACCGAAAAATATCAAATTAAATCAGGGGGTTCACCTAGCTGTCAGGAGTACTTGGCCGACCTCTCAGGACCATTTACGATCTGCAGGACTCTGTTACGAGCACATAGACTGCATTCAGACAATGATAGAACATTGCATATCATTGAGGATAGTAGTCGTACTTTATTGATTTTCCTGTCCTAGCACTGTTGGATCTTCAACGGGACCCAAAATCGGAACTGTGTGAACACAGCATTAACAAGCTTTAAACGTTCTTACAATTTCACGAATTGTACCTCTCCTTACGCATATGAAATATATATATATATATATATATATATATATATATATATATATATATATATATATATATATATATATATATATATATATATATCACGCTTCTAATAGCTTAAGTTTCGAATGGGCACACTTGCATATATGTATGTATGTATGTATGTATGTATGTATGTATGTATGTATGTATGTATGTATGTATGTATGTACGTATTTATGTATGTATTCAATTATCCTGAAAATCACTGCAAGTTTGTTATCATTATGATATCCTTATACATGAAAAATATATCCGAAACAGTAAGATTACAGAGGCATTTCAACTTCATAAAGAAAATTTATGATTAAATTCTGATAAAACACTAAATACAGTATCATCTACTTTTGGTTGACTTGTCACGTGATTGTTGTGGTCTATTTTTAGCAGTATGATCAAAAGGTAAATATAAACAGGAGCAATAGCGTCCACAAAATTGAGGCCTATGGGATAAAACACTGGCCTTTAGCTCTGGACAGAGAGATTCTAGTATCGAATACCGGACTTGACAAAAGAAAAACTACAGATAAAAAATCAAAATTCAAATTCTGAAAAATGGTTTTGGGGTCACTGGCACTTGCGCGAGTCTGTAAAAAATTGAAGGCTTATATAAGCCCCAGTGTCTATGAAATTAAGACAGTCCCTCAGAGTAAAAGGAGTTCGGCCTCGTAAGGCATAACTAATTTCCTATTCTCGTACTCCCCTTTCGGTTCCTGAACTATTACATTCTGGAAATAGGCTCTGAAATACAGTGGGTAACTGAACAATCTTGAGCATTCTCCTATTCATTCTCCAGAGTGTAATTTATTTTTCAAATAGTTATGACGTTGCTGCCAGTTTCAGTTTTAGTTTCAACTTTTTGTGCCCGGTAAATTTAGGTTCCATTACCTTTAACAGAGTCACAGTATATGCAACTGGCTTAGTTAAACATGAATAGCTGCATTATTTTAAAATAAAATCCTTTTGAATAGAGACAGTTTTAAAGCTGAAGCTATAAATAAAATAAATCTATAAAAATGCAGACAGAAAAATTTTAATGCTTGTATCTTGTTTCACTTATAGGTGAACTTACATAGACACAATTTTTCATAGTTAGATACTGGTTTCCGCATTGAGCCCATACTGTTATTTTTACTAAAATAAAGAAAATTATAAAATAGAAGTATTAAAACACCTTAGAACAAGGAGTAAATGTCACATCTGTGATGGGGTTTCGGCCGAACAAGATAAACGTAGTTGAAAGTTGTAAACACTAGAAAGACATTAATGTTTGGTGAACATGCACTGTTTCAATGTTAATTCTGGTAGCGTGGTGAGGATATGTGGCGACAGAAACAAGTTGAGAATCTTAGTCATTCATTTTAGACCTTTTTAGTGAGAAATATGTTCTCAACAGACAGTTATATAAGTTTCGGAAATAAGAGTTTTTATGCCTTGCTTTTCCAGTTTGAGTTACAGAGAGAGGTTAATATAATTTCTGGAGGGGTAAACTGAAAACATGTGTAGTTCACAGCATAATAAAATTTTGGAAATAACCTGTGTTAAAGTGAATCACATGTGCAAGGTGAGTCTGACGGGCAATATCAATAGCTAAATGCTTAATTTGTCACAATATTTAACAATTGAGCTAAGTATATGAAGCGATGACGATTATTCTGAGGAAAGCGAAAAGACGTTTTAATTTGCGTGCTATTGTACCTCTACAAGTGTGTATATATATATATATATATATATATATATATATATATATATATATATATATATATAATTATAGACACATGTCCAATTTTTATGTGCTAGGCAAGGAACGTAGGGCAGATCCAAAGCCGTTTTGCTGGACCTGCGAGATAAATCAAAGGACCCGCTCAGCTGCGCCTCACGTGTCGTTTGATTCATCGAGCAGGTTCAGCAAAATGTTTATGTATCTGCACCACATTCCACACCTATTGTAATGAACATTTCTATTGTTTGATCTTACTGAACTTCTGATTTTTTTATCGTATTTGCATTATGCATAGAAACATTTTGATAGAAATTAACGAAGACGCCACATAGAACTATTTCTGATGGCCAATTCTGCAGGTGGCAATGGGAAATATATCGTCTTGTTTACATGTACTGCTGATTCCATCAACCAGTAATTTGGAATGCATCCAACTTGTTCAAAACAAACAGAACGACCATTTCTGCTAATCAACTGTGTTCGACTAGTGTCTAGAAGATCGGGCGAAAGGCAGACATATCCTTTTGGATAAAAGTGAAATAAATATTGCAAAGTTTGAGTCCTGCATTTCTGGTCACCGAAAGTGGTACCTGAAATTCTGCGACAAAACAGTAAGTCATCAGTTTGTATTGGGGGTCCTTCGTGGAAGTTAAGGTATGGTCTAAAAATACACAAAATCAGTTGGGGGTCCTCAGTAGAAGTTAATGTGTGGTCGAAATATCAAAATTGATTATTACAACAAATGTCGTCTTCACGATATTAAAAAATATCTAGCACTGTATTTTTTCAACGTGTGCATGCTAAAAGACATTAAAATTTGGGAGATAAATTAACAAATTTATCATGACTTAATATTTCATTGCATAGAGAAACGCATGTTCAATGATAGATAAAAAGTAGGTGTTAAAAAACCCAATGGCTTTTTGTAACTAATTAAAATCCCCATAAATTGGTTCTTTTATGGTTTTCTTGGACAAATTTCATTAATTTTCAATTGTTATTTCTCAAAAAGCCAGATTCTCTCCTACTCAAACTAATCTAAATACCGTATTCATGTCTCGAACATTAAATAATTTTACAAATTAAGCAATTCTGTAATTTCTAAAAAACAGAGATGGAAATCTGGCTAAGATAATTGTTCGTATTTTGGTGTGACAGAAATGATAAAACACTGCTTTTACAAATGCTCTGAACCTGAGAAAATTTGGAGGGAAATTGAACGCTATTGTTCAAGCTGTGGCATACCGAATCTTGCTTATGACAATTCTATACATTTTGTTGTACAAAATTAAAATGAACGAACAATTTTAGTTTGGTAAATCATATCCTGCCTTAGCAAAAATGTGCATAAGCAAGCACAAGTACAGAGATAGGCTAAACATGCAGTCCATCTTTGAACAAAAGTTAAACCTCAGGAAAATACGTTCGTGAAAATTGTATGATTTATTTTACTGGATTAAGAATGGTGGCACCATCCTGGTGCACAGGGATCATATAACTAACCAAAAATCAGGTACAAACCTTCCAGTTACCTTGCCTTAGTTAGGTTGTGTGGAAAGTAATATCTGCGTGAGTGTTTACATGTTAATGACTGAGAATAAAATCCCAAAGGTACCACAAATGATACCTTCTGTGCATTTTCAGATGTGTTACTAGATGTGACACATTATGCATATAATATCATACTTACATTTATACTTACTTGTGTTTGTAATTTATCCCAATGCTGCCACTGCTTCTGACCATGCATCCATGTCACAATTGAGACAGGAGTTGGATGTGCTTACTCTTCAAAACCCTAAATTAAAAACATTACCACTTTACATACATGGCAATGGTTGTCAGAGATGACCAGGGTCATCATGCTTAGTGTGTGTTTGTCGTGTGTGCATAGTCATATCTTTGCATTTGCCCATACACCCAGTGATACCTGCCGATTGAGACTACCTCTTTGGAATAAACCTGTTCCTGTATTGTTGATATTCTTTACGAAGTCGTGTGATGGCCAACAATATGCTCAAGTCTTTTTTTTAAGTTTGGTGTTGGAAATCTACCAAATATCAGGTCTCCCTGGTGGGTAGTCATAAGAGCAAGTACCACCACGCAAACAAAGGAGGTTCCTACCTTTTCTTCATCCTTCTGTGCTTCATTCTGTTGGCTCTGTGCTTCCCAGTCGTAGTCCTGCCCCACATAGCATAATGATGCTGGGTCAATTACATATAACTATTATACTATAGTGTCAATGTTATTTTCAACTAATCAGAAGTTACACTGTGCCACAATGATAACCTATCCTCAGCTATCAATGTTTTTCTCCTATTTCAGCAAAACCAATCTCATGGGCAATACTACAGTTCTACATTGAACAGTGGCTGCCCAGCTTTGTCAACACAACTCCTCCCGAAATCAGGATTCTGACTGCTACGTGCTCTCGATTTTTGAAACATTGGGGCATTGACGTAGCTGTGTTTTCTCTCTGAGTACGATAAATAGACTCCATTTACTGATGCAGCAAAAAAAAAAAAAAAAACCTTGAAAATAGCAAATGGCAATACTAATTTATGTTTTGAGACCGTGGAACAGTCAGGTTTTGAACCAGCAAGCTTCGGCACCATTTACCAAGCCGAAAATGGCAGGAACACATACCAAATACACCAAATCCCCATTCCTAAAAAGAAATGGTCCGATGCAGGCAGGAATGTATGGATACCATAATCGACATGGCCTAGTATATCTTGTTTATTACAGTACAAATGAAGCACTGTGTTCAAAGTTGTCACAGATCATGACACAACAGGCATGGAATACATTATGCGTGGATTAAATTTGACTTAGATCGAGTCCTAGCTACATTTCTATCCTATGTAAAGAAAACAACAAATATTTGTCATGAGAAGATCTTCAAAAGTGCAAACAAACTGCACAAAAATACATAAGAAAACGCAGTGTTACCTCTTTGAACACATAGAATTTTACGTGTTTCTAAAAGTGCTCCAATGCAGTTGAAAGCAATCCGCCAAACTGATCTTGGAGATTTTGTATAGATTTTGCCAAAAAGCGAAGAACAAAATTAATATTTAATTAAAAACTGCTGCATGCAATCGGTTGTACAAAATTGGCACACAGCCACCAAATGTTCAAGGCCAACCAATTTGGACGTGAATCTCCCAAACTTTGGATATGATTCCACTCTATGCTGTTGGTAAACATGACTGAATACAATGATATCAAATTCCTGGTTTGAAGTGCGTTGACAGTCTGGAGGTTATTATTTATCTAGCTTTCGCGGTTGTACAAAATTGGCACACAGCCACCAAATGTTCAAGGCCAACCAATTTGGACGTGAATCTCCCAAACTTTGGATATGATTCCACTCTATGCTGTTGGTAAACATGACTGAATACAATGATATCAAATTCCTGGTTTGAAGTGCGTTGACAGTCTGGAGGTTATTATTTATCTAGCTTTCGCAGCTTTTTGTTTTATTTTCAAAATGGAAACTATGAGCAAACTAAATGAGCCTGCTGGCTTTCCTAATTGTATGGGCTAACACTGTGGAGGCAACCTTTAATTTAAAATGTTGCCATTGCAAATCGACACCTAACATTGACCCAACATGATTATGCTATCTTGTAGTGGTATCCTTCCATACTTACCTTCCTCTGTTGCTGCATACCTCCAGTCTGTAAAGTGTCTCCATGTTGTTGCATGGATCCACGCTGCTAACGTGGGATGTTGAAATGTTGACCTGTGTGTGTGCACTTTTGACATTTGTTTTAATTGATACAGAGATTCCATTTACCTGTATCAAGGACATATGACAAATCGATGACAGATGATACACAGGTGCGCAAAATAACCAAAATGCCAAGTAAATGCCAAGTATATAAAGGAGAGCATCACATGTAGATTAATGAAGACATTAAGTTAATGATTTTTAAGTTGGTAAATCCTCTAGATTTCCTTTTTTTTAAAGAAAAAAGATAAAGCAAATATATCAAAATACATAAACTGGTATGATGTTTGAGGAAAAGTTTTCTTTTGAACACATCATTGGATTTCAAAAAGTATTTTAAACGGAATATTAAGCAATGAATGCAGCTATAAACATAGGCACACTCAAAACTGGTCATAGAAATTCTTAAATGAGATAAAGGTATAATGGTTTGACACCTGAGACTCGTTCTGGATTTTTGGTAAATCAACATGGCAAAAACCTTTTGAATTTTAAAACCCTCATAGCTCAATGTAAAAGGGTAAACACCATTTGGAATATGTACTGAATTTGCCTAAAATTTTGTTCCGCGATCTTACTTTTTGTCCGCCGCCTTGGACGTTACTTTCACCAAAATAAGCTCTGGAACATCAGTCATTCATTTTCGGCGTTTGGTAAGAAAATCGTGAGGCATTGCTTATCACATTTTGCACAAAGAATGCAATTAAATGGTCTCAATTTAAGCTTTTACAATAATGATTTACCCGTACATATGTCTCAGACACCTCACAGTTTGAACTTCATTGCTCCGTATCAATACCATACCAATACCATTTCGCATAAACCAAATATGGCCAATTTGTGCATAAACCAAATATGGCAAATTTTAATGGCACGCTACATTTAATAATCATGCCAACCTTCATACTTGAAAGTACTAAATGTTTAAAGATGATGCACACCTTGAAGTTTTTGGTTATTTTGCCTCTCAGTGCGATAGGTGGCAGTTACTAGAAGGATTAGTCACATAAGACAAGATTCACTTATGCTATCGACATTTGTCAAACAGTCTCAAACAATAATTTCCAATTGTATTGTTTAGACAGCAAAAAAGAACAAAACTGGCTATCATAGTTTGCCAACAAATATAAGCTTGATTCAGTATTATTTGCACATTTGTGAAAAATTTTTGCCTAGTCACAATGATAAATTCTGTAGTAAGTATAAATATCATTTTCGTTTTGCAGATTTAAAACATGTTGCTAATTGCAACTTTATAGTTCAATTTGGCAGTGAGTGAAGGTCAACGATAAATTGTCATATATCCTCGAGCCCTTTGCACAAGACCTATGCTTAAAAAGCCATGTATTTCATATGTGACAGCATGGAAGTTCCAATGGAATACATATTTTGAAAGTCTAGAAATTGTTCATTCACTCATCCGAGATAATGATATTGTATAGATAAATATTCTTTAAAAATTTGAAAGGGTATATCTTGCTTGGTTTAATGAAATTAAAAGAGAAAAAAATGAAAAATGTTCTTACAGACGATAACTGTTTTTTAGTTCCTGTATGTGAAACTCTGCTTGTCCAAATATAACTGAGTTAGTTGCTTTCTAATCACAGAAACATTCCATACTGCCAGATTGGTATGTATGTTTAGATTAGCCTGTGTTATTTAAATGCAGCATTAAGCGTTCTTGATAAGTATTCCAGGCTTGGTCATCAAAAGAAAGGCTGGCTCTTTAACATAATTTTAAACTGCTGGTTTATAGTACACTTTAAAAATCTGCACTGCGCAAGTCTAAAAAAAAAATCTCTTCCTTTCGTTGGTTTCCGTCTTTATTTGTTTTGCACCATCCATTTTCTTCTCTCTGTTACATTTTTCTTAATGATTTTCTTCTTTTTCATCCTTCTCTTCTTCCTTTCTTTATCTCATTCCCTCCTCCTGTCTCTCCTGCCTTTTTTACTATTGCCCTGCCACACATTTTATGCACCAATCGGTCATGAAGAGACCGATAATCTTTAGGCCTGGTTACAAATGTTCTAGGTTTGTCTTTGTAATGAAACTTTAATCATTTCCTGTCATTTAATTATGCATCTCAAGACCTTCAGCTATACCTGACCTTGCTCAAATATAACATAATGGAAACTCAGGATGTAGACACGATGTGCCGTTTTTGGGACACTGTCAGGTGATGTAACCTAGTGGGGCAGACACCAAGCCCATACGTACATTGGTACTTCCATTGGAGTATCTTTATCTGGTTTTACACAGAATTGCCAGCATGTCGGGATAAAGTAGCAACCTTTGCAAGTTGCATCAGTGTTATTTGATAGGTGAAAAATGTCATGAATTCTTACGCGCCGGAAATGGTATGTGCCATTTGATATCTAGACGGTAGACTCTTTTTGATGTAGCATCTGTATAAAGGTTTTGCTTGTATCCCAATAATTTCGAAAGAAAATATGACTGCACAGACTGCAATACAGTGTTTGTATGTACAACAATGTGAAATGTAGAAACTGGACAATAATAAATTTCAATCTAAAATATATACTTGGGTAATTATTTTATTGGGAAGCAAAGATGTAAAATTCCTCGCCATTATCAGGAACTACAAACATATTGATGGCGCATAAACATACACCCTTATAACTCATCAAGGTAATCTGCTTCCTGCTTAAAAGGAAGAAACTCCAATGCCTAAATTGGCCACATTAGGCATTATCTTGGAATTCACAACATACATTTAATAACGTCTTACAAGAGGGATTTATATAGGGCTTTACCCTGTTTCCCAAATGTATCCTTACAGAAATAAAAATATGTTTAAACCAATAACGTCAGGCCTATACTTGCACGAAAAACTATGAAGTCCTTCACCCAAAGCCAATTCAAAAAAGGGAAATAGCATTTGATTCCAATGGCATTTCTGTCATTTGGAAAGCTAAAATGTATCACGTGCAGAACAGCCACACCAGGTACCATATTCACTCACCACTTCAACTCCAAGGTCAAACTTTGCAAGGAGTGTGTAATATCCATACACACCTTGGCATCACAGTTCTTACAGATTTGCAATGGACTGATCATAAAAGGGGTATTACTGTCAAGACAGGGCAATTACTTATTATTATGAAGAGTTTAAACTGCCATCTTGACTGCCAAGTTTGAGAACCCATACAGGTCTCCTTTATCAGACCCACGTTAGAGTATGGAAGTCCAGTCTTGAATGTCTGCACAGTTACAGACGTTGAAAAGTTTGAAAGAGTTGAGCTTACTTAGATGGCAGACATTGGCATATCATAGGGAAAATGCTAAATTAATCCTGAAGTATAAGATTGTTAACAAGTTAGTCCCCAATTACCTTCAATCTGTGATTCCAAATATTGTCAATCATGAAATGTCTACTCACAATACTTGTCAAAGGTTTTAATAATTTATTCTTTCCATCAAAAATTCGCTTTTGGAATGAGCTACCTCTTCCTATTCGCAATTTGCCATCGCTGTCAATATTCAAACCTGAAGTATTTAAATTCTATTCTTCGTAAAATCTACTGTCAGTGCTGTATAACTTTGAAAACAGATAAGCTTTTATTTTATACACCCATTTACGCTTGGGCAGCAGTCAGTTAAACTCCCATGTTGTTATAAATGGTTTTTAAAATGAGTCCTTCATGCAAGTGTGGTGCCGCCCGCCAAGATGCATGTCACAATCTTTTTTTTGGTTCTTCCTATATATTGTGGCACATTCAGAACTTCATACACTTGTGTCAAAATATGCTGCTTTTTCTTTACCAATGGGTGTATAGGGCTCTCTAGTCTGTACACTTTCGGAAAATTTTCAAATTGTTTAGGCACTTCAAGATTATCTAATCTTTTCTTCTCTTTTTTCAAAAGTATATAGGTTCAAATCATAAATTTTGAGAATACATATGGGTATTCCTACTGGCAATTTTTATGAATACCAAATATAGAAACCATTTTGTTTGTTTGCCTTTCTTTTGTGACCTTGACCGTTCTACAAGTGTCGTTTGTTTACGTCATTTAAGTAAATATAAATACTAAGCAGTCAAGCAACAGAAATTAAAGAGTGGCATTGCACATATTTGCTTCAATTAAAAACAATAATAGTAAACATTTTCAATTGTATAAAGTAAGCAGTGGGTGTATGAGTCATGATGGGTTCCTGCTTTCATGGATACAGTTTCTTTTTCCTTCATTTCAACATCTGTTCATTTTTAACTTTATGTATCTGTAATGAGTGAGGTAACTTAGCCCAGTACACCATGTATGTGTTTTTGCGTATGTGTGTGTAGGAGGAGGCTTACCTCGTCTTCTCTTCTCTGTGCTCTTGTATTCCTCTAACAGGTGTCATTGTTGTGGGTTGATGATGAGAGTGGCACCAAACAAGCTATTAGAGCTCACAGAGCTTGCCCCGTTATATAATGCATGTACTACATCATTCAACAGGACTGTCAGACACCAGTGATGTGAGTGTAGCCATCCCATGGCTCTACTCATTGAAATATTCAGACGCTGTCAGACACCATTAATATGAGTGTAGCCATCCCATGGCTTTACTCATTAAACCATTCAGACACTGTCAGGCACCATTCATATGAGTGCAGCTATTACATGGTGCTACCCAAGGAAACATTCACACGCTCTCAGACACCATTGATATGAGTGCAGCCATTACATGGCTCTACCCATGGAAATATCCTCTTGGCATTATCATTGTAATATATAACTCACTGGGACTGTCATTTGAAACCTGAATAGGACAACCCTATCAGGTAGCGACCCTCCTGCTCATACAATGTGATTAATGTATCGAAATAAGAATACAATAGGACAAGCAAACTAAACCCCTATACTTGCATGTGAATAAATGTAGACCAATATTGATAGCAAACTCAGAAGTTCATGCAGCAAATGAAAATATTTCATGAAGACAAAGTGTGAAAACAGCATGCAACACCAAAATCATGTTCTCAAAAAGAGTGTTAAATGTGAGCAAATGAGTTCACCTATTATATGCCACTGCATTGTACTTTGGGGATAATCCACATGGTAATTGATGTCGATGAACGTGTCTTTACATCTGACAGCCCAATTATTTAATCCTCTGCCAACCTGAAAAGAGCAAATGAGTTGATCATATTATTGGTGTTTCTCTTCTCAAAAGGTAACAAATTACCCATATGTATCAAAATCCTCACCTTCAACCAATAATAATTAGCAAATGTGTCACTTTGAGGGCAGGTGTCAACTAAGTCACTAAGACACTTTCTGTGTTACAGAAATATTTACAACACTCCACAATTTTACCAACGGGATGCATTCCACTGGATATATCGGCAGGTTCATCATGAATGAACTAACTTTATCTACAAAAAACTTTTATAAGAGTATGGGGTAGTAATACCCATACAACGAAGCTATTGACATTACAAAACAAGAATTCAACAAAAATGTACACGACCCATTACCACAAAATCTCCACACTAACGAGGGTAAGTAATGTGGGATTAGTGCATATAGACTCGATTGAGATGCAACATATACACATGCTCTTGCATAAGTAGGTCAATATGTAAGTGGTCATAATTATATGTGGTGGGGAAAATGCACTGATCCATTGTGGCACAACTTTTCCTTCATGGCAGTGAATGACTAAAGGTCAAGACTCATGCTGGGTCATCAAGCAAAGACTCACTTGTACAAGTCTAGGTGATCAAGCCAATATCATCATTTTGTGCCATAATTTGCTGGCTACACATGTCTATCAAAACCCAACCGGTAAACCAGTTCGGATAGTACTGATTTGAAAATGGTATGCACAAGCATTTTAGCAGAAATGCTAAATGATTGATTAATTTACTGGTTTTATTTGGAAGTCAGCAGCTCATACAAAGTGCATGTACAGGTAAAAAATGAATGAAAGAGCACAAATTGACGATACACAATGTGCTGATCTCCTAGGATAAACCCCAAAGTCAGTACAAGACTTACTCCCAGGGGGATCCCTGTTAACCATACATAAATTAAATTTTTAAATAATTTTCAATAATAAAATAATCAAATCATATACATATACATCTGGTTAACTAAGGTATATAAAAAGCCAGTGCAAAAAAGGCACTGAAAAAAGATATAAACTAAATTATTATGGTCTCTTAATTTATCAAAAATCTGTTTTGCCCATTTTGGAAAATAAAACTGAGTCGTCAGTGTACAGCATCATTTTGCAGTTAACACTAATCTGAATGCCATTTACATAACAGAGGTACAAAAGAGGGCCAATAATACTGCCCTGGAGGACGCCACAGGATATATCACCCCAGTCAGAATGAGTACCATTTACATCTGTCAGCTGACGTCTATTAGTTAGATAGGAGAGAAACCAATCAACTGAGTTTCTCACACAGGATATCATGGTCCACTTTGTCAAAAGCTTTCTGGACATCAATTAGGACCATGCCAGTATAGTATCCCTGAGCCATTTTACCCTTAATATAATCAGTCAAATGGATAAGGTATGTATCTGTGGAATATTCCTTCTTAAAGTCTGACTGAGAGTCGCACAGTATATTGTTAGCTCTCAGATGATCTGAGAGCTGAACATACACTGCCCTCTCAAGAATTTTAGATGCCATTAATAGAATGGCAACAGGTCTATAATTTCCAACCTCAATCCGGGAGTTCTTTTTGAATAATGGTTTGACTCTACCTGCTTTGAAATCCTGAAGGACAATGCCAGAAGTGATTGATATACTAATGGCTTTGGCAGAATCCTTCAGGAATCTGTCAGGGATAGAGTCCAGTCCTGTACTCTCAAAGGTGTTAAGAGACAGTAATTCTTTGATCACAAAATGATTGTCAACTTTCCGAAAAATAAACGAGTCTGATTTAACACCTTTGATTTCATAAAACTGTTTGCAACTTTGTGGCAATCTCAATATAAAAGGTGTTAAAATAATTAGTAACCTTCTTGGGCTCAAAACATAGATAGCCATTAACTTTGAGTACTAGGTTGCTTTTAGCCGAGTTGGAAATATCCTAGTGACCTGAAAGTTTGCCAAAACGTCTTGGGATTATTTTTATTTTCATCCAACTTTATTGAGAAAAATGCAGCTTTGGCACGCTTGATATCCCTTTGGATGTTATTGCGTGTTTTACAGTATTCCGCATAAACACAGGTATCCCTATAGTTTTGACGGTTGGGGTTTTGATGTTTATCACGAAAATCAATTTTATTCAAAATCTCTGCAGTCATGGAAGGCTCAGCGTTGTGTTTCAACCTTGTGTCTGTCAAAAGAGCGAACTGATCAAGCACACAAGTAAATCTAGATTTGAAGGATGTTTAGGCACTCTCAACATCATCACTGTGTATTATGTCTGACCAGTCTAAATAAAATAGAGCTGACAAAAGATCAGCTGGAGAATAGTGTCTGAGAGATCAAATTTTGGTTTTGTGATGTCTGTTGAAAGTGCCCCAGACCACCTTTCTGGTACAATAGATTTCCATATGGTAACTAGAACCCATGGGTACAACACTAGACAGTAATTTTATCCCTGTCATTGACTAGAATATGACCAATGCAGGAGCTAGTGTTCATGGAAACTCTAATTGCTTCTGTAATCAGTTGATGACAGTTGAAAATGTCCAGCACTTGTTTATATCTCTTTCCTAGGCTGGAATTGACATTATTCAAGCATATGTTCATGTCACCAAGTATGTAAAATTCCAAGTCAGACCTCAATGAGGATAATGATTCCTCTAAAAATAATAGTAAAAACGAAGGGTCTTTGGGAGGTCTGTAGCATGTACATAGCAAAATTGTGTGAGTTTTGGGAGGTAGTAACTCAATCCCTAATGCTTCCAAAACCGTCTACATGTAAGTCCTGTCTGACATTGAAAGCTAAATGGTCCCTTATATACATGCAAACTCCCCCTTTATTCCAATCACTGTCCCGTCTCACTATAAGATAGCCAGGGATGGCTATCTCACTGTCAGAAACAGAATTGTCAAGCCAAGTCTCTGAAATAGAAATGACAGATACTTTCCAGCTTGCAGCAAACAGTCTAAGTTCAGATATTTTAGGGAGGATTGATCTAATATTCAAATGGAAAAAAGTGTAAGACCTTCTTAGAGAAGTAATTGTACGAGGCATAGTCAATATAACTTTGAGAGTTATGGTCATCATGGCAGTAGGTCTAGTCTCTTTTCTCCTGGTATGGAGACGGGGATGGTCCATTGTCATCATTTTCCCTCAAAAAAGGAATCAGTGAAAACAAATGGTTAGTGCAGGAGTCACAAAACCACTGGTCATCACTATTCCTTAGACGATGGTATTGCCTCAATGACAGGTTAGCACATTTACGGTGGTAGCAAGGGTTACATTTGTCACACTGGATAGCTTGATGAGATTTCCAGACTCCCTTACCATACGTAAGACATGGGACTCTAGGAGGTCCTGGTTTAGAATGTATATCCCCAGCTGTCAGGAGCAGAGAATATAACAGCCACTGTAGTATGGCACTGTTTGATCTGAAAGTACTTGTGGTTTTAAAAAATGAAGTAGGTCTGGTAAGCCCAAGTAGTGACTGAAGTGCTTGTGTCCATATGTCATCTTGGCCCATATAAGAAACCTCAATGATCTGGTTGCCTAGAAGATGTGCAACAGTGTGGTTATTGAGAACCACAGTGATGAAGCAAAGGGCACAAAATCCACCAGTTAGCATCTTGTTTGGTAGGTACAATGAAATATGTGTCTTGAAATCCCAGGTAGGCTTACAATGTATAGCAGAAAAGCCTTAAAAGTCTTAGGTACAATGAAATAGGTGTCTTGAAATCCCAGTTAGGCTTACAATGTATAGCAGAAAAGCCTTAAAAGTCTTAGGTACAATGAAATAGGTGTCTTGAAATCCCAGTTAGGCTTACAATGTATAGCAGAAAAGCCTTAAAAGTCTTAGGTACAATGAAATAGGTGTCTTGAAATCCCAGCTAGGCTTACAATATATGGCTAAAAAGCCTAAAAAGTCTTAGGTACAATAAAATACTTGTCTTAAAATCCCAGATAGGCTTACAATGTATGGTTAAAAAGCCTTAAAAGTCTTAGGTACAATGAAATAAGTGTCTTCAAATCCCAGGTAGGTTTACAATGTATGGCAAAAAACACTAAAAAGTTATGCGTCTCCAGCCTTAAAAAATATTCATGAGTGCTGACATCTAGGATCCTGTTTGGTAGAACAATTGTTGGTACACAAGTCCTCAAGTCTGTTCCAATCAAATTATGTAATCCCAGTATTGACCTCGAATGTTTAGGTCGTAGTTCAGCAGGTTTGGTCTCAGTGTCACTTACAATTTATGTGTTGACAGTGGGGGTGAGTTTTTAATAGATTTGCAAGATTGACGTTCTTTCAGATTATAGCGTTTCTGTGACAAAAGTATGGATCTTGCATTTGAACTCATTTTCCCGGTATGTTGACCTGTGCCACTTTAACATTTTTCATCTTTCTTCTTACGTTTGAGAACCTGAAGAAAACTGCAGTCTCACCATTCTTGTGTGATAAGCTTAATGGAAACCATATCTTATTTGGCATTGAAGGGGTACCATTGCATTTTATTTCTATGATCTATCACATTTACATATACCAAGTAATGAAAGGTTAAATAAGCTAGTCATATAATTTGTTACTGATGTAGACTAATGATCCAATGAAAAATAACCCATGCGGAACAGAGCATAGATTTGTAAAACGCCAGAATTTTGAAATAATGCCTTATCGCAAAGCAGAATTGTGAGTTTATAAAATAAAGCTAGTTTTCTATCTGACTGTTGTTCTGTGAAAATTATATAGCTTTATTTGGTGGCTAAATGGTGATTATCTGTGCTACATTATTGACCTGTTGTTGCGAAAGACTGTTTGTACATCCATAAATACAAATAGCTGTCAGTTGTTTTCAGTAAGAGTAACATTGCTTAAATGAACGGAAAGCTATGTACCTTTAAACAAAGAAGACTATGAATGGACCTTCACCAGATGTCACTTTAATCTAAGCTGCACCAAAAGAGGGTAGCGTAATCACACATTGTCTCACTTCAGACATCCCTGATAGTGTTTTAAAAAATACATCACATGATAAGATGACAGTATTATAAGCATCACAAAATAAATCTTGTTCTTCTACATTCTTGTACCTTTAGTAAAACCTTAATGCACAAATGAATTCCAAATGATATAGTTGCACTCCATGTTCAACACATGGAACTATTTACCAATCCGTTGTGTTAATATTGAAACACTTTAAATTTCAACCTTTTGGGTCAGACGTCACCATATGCTTGGCTGACTGGCAGCCTTTTTTCCCTCAAGTGACCTGTGCATGTCAACTGATTGTGCATTTTCAGGCTTGTAATGATGCAAATAGGTAGAATCAATGACACTTGGCCACACTGGACACTGCAGGTCCCTAAATGTTAATGCCAGTCTTAAAAAATATCTTTTGCGTTTTGGCCTACAAATTATAAATATCGATTTGTTCAATCACATGCTTTGGTTTTTATGGCTTCTATAATTCTTTTCTTTTAGAGAAGTGATGCACTTTCAAGAATCTTGAAGCGATTTAAAGATATGGCTTTATCATGTATATTAATATAAAGGCAGAGACACATGACTTTGGGCATGAGTCAGGTTTAAATAAATGACATTACCTCAATCTAATTTTGATATCGAAGCGATTTTTAAAAACGCAGTGAACAGCCTAAAGGTAAAAATACTGTTAAATTTAAGAGGTTGCTGTTGTTGTTGTGTTATTTTTTTATTTCCTTGGTTTTTATTAATTGAGGGGGTGCATTTACCCCTACTTAAGTGGAAACAGACTAAGTTGTGTTTAAAATTGCTTAGCAGTAGTGGAGGAGAGGAGAGGAGGGAGGCTCTGTTGCGTTCTGTCAGAATCCTCCTATTTTACGCATTAAGAAAAAGAAATCAAGTTATGCCTTCTGACAGTACACATTCTAAATGTTATAAGAGAAAGATTAAATACCTAGATATTGAAGGTATCGAGGTGAGAATGCTCATTTTGAATCTTTCTTTCAATTTCATCAAATATGTATGTGCACTATCTCTTTTCGTTTTTATTCAGGAGGGAGGTTTCCCTAAGTTAGACCACATACATCTTACTATTATCATTTATTCCATCCTGCCACTCCTCACAATGATTGTCTTGCAGCGCTTTTGTCCTGTGCCACTTGTCTTTTCTGTAAAAGGATTGGTATAGGGCTTTCCCTGATTCCCAATTGTTGAATAAAATGTGTTACAAACAAAACATGTACTTTTGATGCAACGTCAATGTTTTGAACACCTGAAGAGTGCATCTTGTCGTTTTGGTCCTGAAGAGAAAGTAATTATGTTACACGGGCGTCAATCCTTCAGATTTCAGATACAGTCAGGCCGCGTTTATCTGGCACCATCTGTTTTTGGTCATTTCGCCGGATTAACAAAATTGCCAGATTAACAAATCACAGTATAATTCACCAGGATATATAGGGAAGAACAGGCCGAATTTGCACCTAACAATGAGTAAATAAAAACACAATTACATACACGTATTACCAATCATATGAAATTTTAATAACGAAACGTGCAAATTATAGAAAAAAAATTCATCATTCTTGGGGTCGCCATTGCAATGAAATTCAACCATTTAAGGCGGGAACAATGAAATGTCCGATCAACTCAGAACTTGTTTGGAACACGTCAGGTGATTATTGATTTTGCGGTACAGCGCAATGAGGTATCTTATTGCAAGGTTTATCCTCCATTGAATATCAAGTGACGGATTAAAGAGGCAAATTACATTAAAAACAGCCCTTTTGTTCTGCAATTAACATGCCAGTGACGAAATTCTAGGGTGCCAGATTATCATGCAGTAAATCAATGGGGGAAATCCGTTCACAGCTCATTGCTGCCGAATTTCAAGGGTGTCGAATTATCAAGTGACGGTTAAAGGCGGCCTGACTGAATGGTAACTGTGCAAGGCACAGAGCCACTGTTACAGCAGGACTTAAATGCCGTTTTGTTTTGGGGTAGAAATAGACACACCTATTATATACATCACCAACCAGTCAATTAATGCTTCAGAAGATAATTTCAATCTTTTGTGATCAAATCTTTAAAAGCATCATGCACTGGGTGCCTTCCAGTCTAGTGAGTACTTCTACTTTGGGTGCATGGTTGGCTGAGCGGTAAGACGCTCGCCTTTCACCTCTGTGACCTGGGTTCGTTTCTCGTCCTGGGCAGCATGTGATGAAAGTTCGTACCACTTTAACCGTGCACGGTGGTTTTCTCCGGGTTCTTCGGTTTCCTCCACCACAGACAAGGTGGGAAGTATACGCTAACATCTGTGCCATGGAGAGTGACTCGATAAGTCAATACTTGACTTCTTTCACAATCCATGTAAAACAAATGTGTCTATAGTATACTTATAGAGGTACTGAGCTATGATAGCAAGAAACAGTCGCAAACTTCAGGTCCAATAAAAGGTATTCAAGTCAGGGCCCATCAATGAACTGGCAATCTATATTGCCAACGAAAAGACAGGGTGGCGGAAGCTGAATGTGATTAAGGTACTTTCACCCAAAAAGATTCAGTAGCCTAAGGCTATTGAGGCTCTAGTGTGGAATTCCTTTGACACTGTTTGTGCTGTGGTCCAAATGGCCTTGCGATCAGCCTGGATTAGTGGCCTGCTGCTGGCAGTGGCAAAGCGTAGTTGACTGCCACAAAACACTTCCTGTTCCTGTAAAAAACGCTGTCCCTGTGTTATTCTTACAATGCTTTTCAAAATTAATCAATGAAGCGAAGATGATCCTATTCTGGAAAAAATAGGCATTGCTTGTGTAGGATATCTGCCTGGTTATCCATATTATTTACTTTTCATGTTTTATATGGTAAAAAGTTGGTAGGGGTAAATGTCAACACAAAGCTACAGTGCATCCCCTCCCTCCAACCACACTGCTCAGCCTTATAGCGCTTCAATTCTAATAATTAAATTCGGTTGAATACAAAAAAAACTAATTAACCACAAAAAATGGCATATAGCGATAAAAGTGATGAGAATTAATTATCTGTTTGGAAATGATCTAATCAGAATTTTAGAAGAGAAAGATTTTTACTGTCAAATTTTCAACAAGCTGACACACAGCAATGAAGGCCGAAAAAGGACACAACAAAATGATTTTAAAACGACAAGCAAAATCGCTCAAACACAAAATGTTACAAAAATGACAGCTGAACTTCTATATTCTCATGCTTTCAATAAATCATCTCCAGCTACTGCTATTTGCATCTGTAGCAACTTTTGGGATGGGAAAAAAGGCAAGAGTGCACAAAACTAGTGCCCTGTGTAAAGTTGCATCTGTGCAGTGCCCACCTAATTTGTGAATGTGGATGTATGTGAAATTCATTGGGTATGGGTACTAAAATGGTGGTTTTCTTTAATGTTCAATTTTTTGCATGTGCGGTATCATAAGAAAAGCAGTAATTGTAACCTAGAATGACACACCTTCCTTTAATGTAAATTGCATTTGTGCTGCCTAAGTAAATCTTTATGCATATATTGTAAATATGTGCAGGCTTTTCATCATACTCATCATGTTGGTCCTCATCTTTATGACACAGTATACTGCAAAATTCAAACCTAAAGGTGTAAAAGCATACTTCATTGAAAGACATGTGTCATTGAGCTGAGCTTAACGGAAAATAAAATTACGCACCGACTGAACGTTACTGTATTAAGTAGCCTTTGATTGAATTGTCTGCTGCAAGAAAACCTAATGAAATTGTCAAACTGCTTACATGTATATATTGTTTCAAAGACATTTTTCTCATATGTTGATTAATAAATCATAAATAGAAGTTTATATTGGACTTTTAATCCATGTGGTAATATTTCTGATATCCAGATATTTCGCCGGTAATGTGCCCAGCTTTCTCAATGGAAGTAAAGGTGTTATTTGAACGTTAGACTGGTCAGTTAGGTTTTGCACGTGATTACATGTAATTTTTGACGTCATTTACGTAGATACGAAAATAAATAACATATTTGTACTGATAATAACAAAATGACTTAGAACTTTTCATTACTGCGCGCTAAAAATACAGCCTAGGCCTACTAAGGAATTATTCAATTATTTTGCTTCACAATAGAGTCCCAGACAAATCCTATCCCCAATCCATTATCCCGATTCATACCAGTTTCAGGACCTGTCTTGGACGTTTTAATTTTTATTGATTCACGTATTTTCCTTTTCCAATTATTGGGCTCAAAGGTTACAGGTTTGCATTCTTTCCAACATATTTGTTTTCCACAATCAAGACAATGTTCTGCTATCGCCGACTTGTTTATTTCGCCTTGTGTAACTGCTTTCCTGTGCTCAGAAATTATTGCCGTTAGGGGGCATCCCGTTTCACCGATATATGACCTTCCACATTCACAATCAATTTTATAAATGGCTCCTTTTCTTTTACATTCCGGTGTTTTATCTTTCCCATTGCATAGAATAGATTTAATCGTCCTGGAAGACTTATGAGCGACTTTTATGTCTTTTTTTATAATAACGATTTTCCAATTTTTTTCACTCAAACCTCTCACATATGGGATTGAGATACGCTTCATTTCCTTTTTCTCTTTTTTACGGTTTTTTTTTCTACAGGCGTTCTGTAAGGAATGATTAGTTTGAGTCTTGTTGTACCCATTTCTTTTGAAAATTAGCTTTATATAGTTCATTTCTCTTTCTTGGTTGTTTTTATCACAAATTGCCATGCATCTGTCGAACATTGTTTTTATTACACCTTGTTTTTATGCTGGCAGGGTAGTATGAATTTTCCTTCAAATATATGTTCGTATGTGTTGGTTTTCGGTAAACTGAAGTGCTGATTATTCTGTTTGAGTTTTGCTCGACCAAAACATCTAAAAATGGCACTCTTCCATTTGCTTCTTTTTCCAATGTAAATTGGATATTAGGATGAATACTATTGATGTGATGAAAGAAATGGTTGATCTCGTCATCACCATGTTGCCAGATCACAAAAATATCATCGATGTACCGTTTCCATAACTTAGGTTTGTTTTCACCGGAAGAAATAGGTGAGCTTTCAAAGTTCTCCATATAGGCATTAGCCAGGCAAACAGATAACGATAAACCCATCGGTGCTCCAGATTTTTGTGAATAAATTTTGCCTTGCCATAGGAAGTATGTACAATCAAAACAAACTTTCATCAATTGTCTAATGGATGTTACGCTCAAGGAAGTTCGTGTAGATAAACTATTATCGTCGCTAAGTTTGTTACATACAATTTCAATGGCTTCCTCGACTGGAACTTTCGTGAATAGTGACTTGACATAAAAACTAATCATTATGTCATTTGGATCCGTAGATGTTTGCTTGATAACTTCCACAAAACTTTGTGAATTTTTTACATGATATTCTGATTTCATTGTGTTCTCTGACTTCACTTTCATAAAAAATCCTGTTGTAAATCTCAGCTCATATGATTTAAATGAATATGAACTAGATGTTTTATCTTTAGGAAAAGGTTTTGCAATTGCGCCACAGACGATTCCATATGAAGAAATTATATCTGAGATTGAACGTACAACTAAGTCAATGGCCAACCGAAACCAAGCAGATCAGATAAAACATGAAGTGTGCACCATTTTGGAAAAAGCAAAGTTACCAAAGTCGAACATCTCAATATCCCAAGAGAAGGCGTTAAAGAATCTAAAATCAAATGAGGATATCACAATTTTACCTGTTGATAAGGGAAACGCTCTAGTTGTCCTGAATACAGGAGACTACATAAACAAAATGGATAATCTACTAAATGAGAATGAATATGATAAACTAAACACTAATCCCACAAAGAAATTTGAAAAGAATGTTAAAAATTCTTTGAAGTTGCTTGAACACAACTCAGAGATTAGCGAAGATACGTATTGGAAATTAAATCCAAGACATAGCCAAACACCTAGGATTTATGGACTACCCAAAATCCATAAAACTCAGGTTCCACTTCGCCCAATTGTGAATTATATAGACTCTCCAGCTTACCAAATATCAAATTACTTGACGGATATAATTAACCCGATCCTTGCAAAATCAGAATATCATGTAAAAAATTCACAAAGTTTTGTGGAAGTTATCAAGCAAACATCTATGGATCCAAATGACATAATGACTAGTTTTGATGTCAAGTCACTATTCACGAAAGTTCAGTCAAGGAAGCCATTGAAATTGTATGTAACAAACTTAGCGACGATAATAGTTTATCTCAACGAACTTCCTTGAGCGTAACATCCATTAGACAATTGATGAAAATTTGTTTTGATTGTACATACTTCCTTTGGCAAGGCAAAATTTATTCACAAAAATCTGGAGCAACGATGGGTTTATCGTTATCAGTTTGCCTGGCTAATGCCTATATGGAGAACTTCGAAAGCTCAGCTATTTCTTCCGGTGGAAACAAACCTAAGTTATGGAAACGGTACGTCGATGATATTTTTGTGATCTGGCAACATGGTGATGACAAGATCAACCATTTCTTTAATCACATAAATAGTATTCATCTTAATATCCAATTTACATTGGAAAAGGAAGCAAATGGAATATTGTCATTTTTATATGTTTTGGTCGAGCGAAACTCAAACGGAATATAATCAGCACTTCAGTTTACCGAAAACCAACACATACGAACTTATATTTCAAGGAAGATTCATACCACCCTGCCAGCATAAAACAAGGTGTAATAAAAACAATGTTCGACAGATGCATGGCAATTTGTGAAAAAGACAACCAAGAAAGAGAAATGAACTATATAAAGCTAATTTTCAAAAGAAATGCGTACAACAAGACTCAAATTAATCATTCCTTACAGAAAGTTTGTAGAAAAAAACCCGTAAAAAAAGAGAATAAGGAAATGAAGCGTATCTCAATCCCATATGTGAGAGGTTTGAGTGAAAAAATTGGAAACTCGTTATTATAAAAAAAGACATAGAAGTCGCTCATAAATCTTCCAGGACGATTAAATCTATTCTATGCAATGGGAAAGATAAACTACCGGAATGTGAAAGAAAAGGAGCCATTTATAAAATTGATTGTGAATGTGGAAAGTCATATATCGGTGAAACGGGGCGTCCCCGAACGGCAAGAATTTCTGAGCACAGGAAAGCAGTTACACAAGGCGAAATCATTAAGTCGGCGATAGCAGAACATTGTCTTGACTGTGGAAAACAAATATGTTGGAAAGAATGCAAACCTTTAACCTTTGAGCCCAATTATTGGAAAAGGAAAATACGTGAATCTATAAAAATTAAAACGTCCAAGACAGGTCCTGAAACTGGTATCAATCGGGATAATGGATTGGAGATAGGATTCGTCTGGAACTCTATTGTGAAGCAAAATAATTGAATAATTCCTCAGTAGGCCTAGGCTGTATTTTTAGCGCGCAGTAATGAAAAGTTCTAAATTATTTTGTTATTATCAGTACAAATATGTTGTTTATTTTCGTATCTACGTAAATGACGTCAAAAATTACATATAATTACGTGCAAGGCCTAACTGACCAGTCTAACGTTCAAATAACACCTTAACTTCCATTGAGAAAGCTGGGCACATCACCGGCGAAATATCTGGATATCAGAAATATTACCACATGGCTTAAAAGTCCAATATAAACTTCGATTTATGATTTGTTTACATGTAGTCTCCTCTTTCGTACATTTGGTTTCACAGCTGCTACGGGTTATACATATATATATATATATATATATATATATATATATACATATATATATATATATATATACATACATATATATACATATATATATATATATATATATATATATGTATACATACATATATATACATATATAAATATATGTATGTATATATGTATATATATACATATATGAATATATACATATGTATATATATATATATATATATATATATATATAGTCCACAAAGGGCCAAAGAAGATCCCTTGGAAAGATGAAGAGTTTTGGAGAAAAGGAAACAGAAATAGAGAGATGAAAGTATCGTGGATACTCTGCTGCCATCACTTTGTACCCTCAAAAATAGGCTGTGTCCCAACAAACTAGGTTGAAGAGAATCAGCTGTTCCACAGAAACCGTAGATTCATAGAGGGCAGCTAAAAGCCATCTCTCTGAGTTAAAACTTACATCACTGTAGATCACTTGAATTTAAAAGTCTGTCAATTTTCACAGTCAAATCAGAGATGGAAGATTTGCCCAAAATATTATATTTATTGTACAGGGGAGCGTTGCTTCGATCATTCGGGTATATCTTGTTAAGATGGGCATTTGTGATTTCTACGAAAATGCATAAGTACGCATATTTAGTGATAAAAAATACAATTAGTTACAGAATTTGCATTGTGACCAAGCATGAGGCATATCCGTGAACAATTGTATTTGTGTCTTTTTGTCCAAAACCACTTCCTAGTAGTCATTACCCTGTTCACGAAATGTCACAATACGGAAAAGAAAACAAGGGGACATTGCATCGACATGATTCAATATGTATATATATGTATGTATGTATGTATGTATGTATGTATGTATGTATGTATGTATGTATGTATGTATGTATGTATGTAAATATATATGTAAGTATATATCTATGCATGTATGTGTGCGCATGCTTGTACATCAGAATATACATACATACATCTGTATATATTAACATACATATTTGAATAGTCATGTTTTAGTTCTTACGTTACCAATCTTAATAGCCACATATAATATTTTCACAACGACGGGAAAATATGATGTATTGTTTCAAAAGGCCACATACAGGTATGTCCTATTTTTTTATCATTATGCAGTGGTAAATTATATCTTTTCTGCGTCCCATGTTAAAGTCACTGGACAATGGTCAAATACTTATATGACAAAGTGATGACAGAAAATGGCAATTGAACATAAAACCAATACCTAATATTCCATTCACAGAACAATGGAACTATTAAATTCTTTTGTTTGTTGCTGACATTAAAGAATTGTCAAAAGTCGACCCTGCGAACGTTTTATAAGTCTACTTTGACAGGGAGTTAAATTCAAAAGAGCACAGGTACCATTGTCACTGAGGCAATGGGGTTTACTTGACGATGAGCCGAGAATGCTATTATACTGACACATGATACTCCATCTGAGCGCTGGCAGTATATTAACCGTCTTCCAGTCCTTGGATTCGTGTATTTACCTAACAGTATGCGTAGCAATACAACCACAGGAAAATATATTGCACATAACTGAGATTACTATATATGGCCCTGTTACTTTGTGGTGCAAGTCAACATCTCTAACACAATCCCATGCTACTTCTTGTTGCATTTTACAACCCTATCTTATGATAAACATGGAAATTAATTTCGGTATATACCTCTGTTACCTTACGCATTAGAAAAAGATCATAGTCGCACACTGTCGACTTCTCCATAAAGTAAACTTTTTATTACCGTTTACATCAACCAGTTGTTGTTCAAGCCATTCTTGTCAGCTGGCACTCCAAACGGTGTCGTCAACTGCATGCTGTCGGTGTTGGATTCTGGGCCGAAATTTGCGATTGACGTGGAGACGCTCATCTTCTTGTCAGACTTGGGGCGTTCCTGTTCTACTATAAGGGTATAATTATGCATTTACTGCTTGGAATTTGTTTTTGTTCCCGATGCCGTATGGCACACAATAATACAAATGCAGTGTTGTCATAATTACCTGACTGACTCAAATTGAACAAGTTTATGCTGCCGGCCCCAAATTTTGAACCATACTGTTTAATGGATACTAGTCACTGTGCTATTGGCATAATTGTTATTTATTGCCATGTTAACAATCTGATCAAAACCCTCCCATATGGGACCATCATACTCTATGTTAAATCACATGGATGTTGCGCAGATAAACCAATGGCTTAGATACACATTTGCTGACTTGTCATGAAACCACTACCTGTAGCCATATTGTTTATCCTACCTGTAATTCAAAAATGTACATGTTTTCGCAGAAACGTCAGTTCATGCTTACTGATATTTCAATTTTGCATGTAGATGTTGATAACAATGATTCATGTCTTCATTGTATGTGAAAAGTTGAATGAAGAAGCTCCCAAAAATAAGACACAATCTGGACAACGTGCATGCTTGTGGTACCGATGTTTACCACTAGCCGCAATGTTACATTAGTGCCAAATACGATATGAGGTCAATTCGTTGCTCAGCTACCATCTCTCGCTTGTTCATTACTGTCCAATCAAAAGTGTGTAATTTATAGCAAACGCACTGCATAGGAATAGATAGTCATGATATGCAGGAAGCTGGTTGCTATTACCACACTCAGATGCATTTGAACTGCTTGTTCCAATATTATTTAAAACACGTCTCTTTTAAAAAGAAAATTGGTCTCAACAGGGACGTGTTATAGATGGACTACCAACGGAAGCGCTAATCCCTTTAGTGGTCGACTGGGCGCGACGACTACAAAGCATGTTCACTAGCGCCGCTCAAGTTAATCCCCCCTGCTCAGTCCGTTTGTTGTTCCATCTATGTTTCCGCGTTCGGTTGTATCGGGTTACATACATCAGGCTTACATCGGGTGTGCTATTGTACCAAGTTCATAAAACGGAGAGTTTTATGCGTGCGCAACTAGTCTCATCGTTTGAATGAGAACCGTGCGAGTCCATCGATGTGTTTTTCGTTGAAATCGGCCGATAAAAGTGCTAGTTTTTGCATTTTTTCTGTCCAAAATGATGCAAAGTTAGACAACTTGCGTGCGTAATAACTCCTTACGCCCTAATCAGCAATAAAAAATGTAGTTTTAGATGGATAGTGTATGCCATTAGAATCATGATGGTGGTTTCATTTCTTGTAGCTAAGTCCGGCGTAACGCTAAATTTCGACTTTAAAATGTGGAACACGGTGAAAAATTTTGCACATTTCAGTCGGTGACGCGATTATTCTCGCCTTTCATCGCGTGACCTGGCCCACGAGACTGCCAGCGGCCAGCACGGACCGTGGAGTTGTGTTTGTTCAGCACTGAAGGTGCTCGCTCAAACACCCGATCACTTGAGCAGTGGCAACATAGATGGTACAAAGGGCGCCCCGCCGTTGGTAGTCCATCTATAACACGTCCCTGGTCTCA
Source organism: Hermodice carunculata (assembly GCA_964020975.1). Classification (NCBI taxonomy): domain Eukaryota; kingdom Metazoa; phylum Annelida; class Polychaeta; order Eunicida; family Amphinomidae; genus Hermodice; species Hermodice carunculata. Next base: position 9,274,125 of record OZ026618.1, read on the forward strand.
ATGTGAACATAAATTTACAAGTTCATACGGAGATGAAGATATGTCGCTATGTCGCAAAAAGAACTTTGGTTTACAAATGCATGCTTACATACATCAGGAAATATGGTTTACAAATGCATGCTTACGTACATCAGGAAATACAACCATATGGTAAATTCAAAGAGCATCCATCTGACATTATGGGACTTCATTTTTAACCATGACACCCATTGTGGATTGGCAAAGCTAGACATGATGACAATAAAAAGTCAGGTGGAGGTCTAGGGTTTCTGTTGAACACTGATATAACGATATGTGATGACAATATGTTAAACAGTCGTATGGATGCCTTTGAACGTCTGTGGATTTCCGTAAAATTAAATAACAACACAAAAGGCACGGCCATTGGTCTTGTTTATTTTCCTAACGATGGTGTAGATCCAAAGGCGAGTGAAATTTTAGCCAATGAACTTACTGAAAATATCAGTACTTTGAAAGCCCAGGGCTTTGAATGTATATTAATGGGTGATTTTAATGGTTCTCTGCCAGCTTTTAGACCTACTAGGAAACCTAGTCCAAACGGAGATTTACTCGTTAACTTAGTTGAAACTTCAGGTATGACAGTTTTAAATGGATCCCAGAAATGCACAGGTACATACACTTGGCAACGAGGGCCACTTAAATCTGTTATTGATTACGCGCTGATTACTGATGGTATTGTTCATGATATAGCATATGTTACTATAGACGAAATTGGACTGTATGATATAGGCAGTGACCATAACACCCTTTGTATTCATGGTAAAATCAATGGAAACAAAAACGCTAGTAGGGAGACGCCCCCAGTTCCACAATATACGAAATGGGACATAGGAAAGAAAGTTAACTGGAGTGTTTTCGAAAGGGCGTTAAGTACACGCCTGCAAACATGGGACTGTTTTTCTTTTGATTCTGTTAATGACGCATGGTCCTCTTTAAGAAATACGTTGATTGAAGTTGGCGAGTTTGTGATTTGCAAAAAAACTGTCAAAAGTCAACATAATCAGCTGCAAGATAAGGAAATAGGAAAGCTCATAAAAAGTCAGCAGGTGGCTAACAGGTTTTATAGATATTGGTCTAAAAGAGATAACAGTCAAAATTTGGATTTATTGCAGGACTTTTGGGAAGAATTTCTAAAACGTAAACATGAAATTCAAGAGAAAATAAGAATCAAAAGAGTTAATAATAAAATCAAAGTGATTGTAGCCAATTCTTCTAAAGGTGCTAAAAATTCAAGAGCATACTGGCAAATGCTTAAGCGCCTGAACGGTCACAACAAATTTCCCATCAGAATCACTGATCCTAAAGACAGTTCTCGTGCCATTGAAGATCCAAAAGCAATATGTAAAGTTTTAGGTGAATACTGGTCAAGCATTGGTACAAATACAAGTATTACGAGTAATACGAAACAGTTTCATATGAATAATGACAGTTCTGCGGTTGATAAACTATTAAATTATTGTGGGGAAACGAAAGGTCTAACTGATGTTGTTATAGATCATGACAAGGTGAACTTTGCTATTAGAAAACTAAAGAATGGGAAAGCTTGTGGCATCGACAACATACCCAATAAGTTCCTAAAAAATGGAGGGCGTACATTTGTCACAGCCTTAGTGGATTTGTTTAATCTGTGTAAATTATTGGAAAGTTACCCTGATGAATGGTTTCGGGGATGCGTGAAGCCTATTCATAAAGGTGGTAGTAAAGAATCACTTTGCAATTATCGTGGTATTACCATTACTTTTAATGTATACAAGGTCTTTACATCAGTAATTGAGAAACAGTTCATGTCTTTTCTTGAGGAACACGGAATTCTGGGAGGGCTACACGGAGCATATAGAAAAGACAGAAGATTAGAAGATCATTTTTTCATACTGAAGGGACTCTGTAGTCTTACAAAGCACAGTAAATTAAAGACCTGGTTGGCATTTCTAGATATATCCAAAGCATATTTGATACTGTTAATAGAGATAAATTGTTTTTGAAATTATGGGAAAAGGGGATCCAAGGGAAAGCTTGGCGTCTTATTCAAAATCTTTACGGTAAAGTTGAAAATAAAGTGATTTTTGGACCTTTCGAAAGCTCTTGGTTTGACGTAATCAACGGAGTGAAACAAGGATGTATCCTCTCCCCTTCCCTGTTCTCTTTGGTTATGACTGATTTGGTAAACATGCTTATGAATAAGAACCTGGGTATATGTTACAAACACTTACGTATTCCGTCCCTGCTTTATGCTGACGACATTGCTCTCATTGCAGAGGACGAAAAACAACTAGAAAGCATGTTAAATGTTGCTGCTAATTTTGTGAAAAACTGGAATATGTCTTTTAACCAGGATAAATCTAAAGTTATGAGTATAGGCAAACGCACTAATTCTACCAGAAAATGGATGATTGGTAATTTACCTATTGAAGAATGTAATATGTATTAATATCTTGGAATTATGTTCTCAAAATCACTATCAGATGGTCCACATGTTAATACTTGTCTTACCACTAAAGCTTCTCGTTTGAGAGGGTATTTGTGTAGTATTTTGTCTGCCCATGACAATGTCAATAGAGTAAATTTCGGTGACAGCATCTGGAAAAGTGTTATCCTGCCGTCTATTACGCATGGTTGTGCTGTGTGGCTAAACAATACAAAGAAAGCGACTGACGCACTTAAGTCAATTCAATACACAATGGCTAAAGCTATTTTACAGTTACGCTCGTCCCCGGCAGCGGTCGCCACATTGGGAGAGCTAGGTTGGCTACCACTTCAATTGACTTTAGATAAAGCAAGAATTAAGTATTTTCATCGTATGAAATTTGATGTACCCGAAACAAGACTATGTAAGTTGATTTTTAATGACATGTGTGAAGAATATAGAAATACAGGAGTATGTACTATTTGGCCCTATGTTACTGAAATCAGACAAATCTTTAATAACGCCGGAATTGACCGTGCATTTTCATCCCACAGTGATGGGTGGCTTGATAGTTTTAATAAACGGGCAATAGAAAGTTACACGGTAGAATTTTTTCAGGAAATAGACGATAAGAGATCTCTTTACTGGTATAGGGCCCTGAAAAGATCTACATGGCGTGGCGATTATCTGTTCAAGACAGACAACTTTAATGGCGCCCGCCTAAAATTCATGGCACGTACAGGGTGTTTGGGCTTGGGAGAGGATAGAGAAAGGTGGGGCATGTCAGATACAGCATGTAATACCTGTGAATGTAACGATGATGATCTTTTTCACTTCATGTTTTTATGTCCTGGTTTAAACTCTTTTAGATTGAAGTCTTTCAAGCAATTGGAACAGTCACTGAATGATATTGATTTTAGTTATGTGTGGCAAAGTTTTATGGCGTCATCCCTGTACAGAAAGTTGACTTTCCTTCTTGGACAAGAAGTTTTTAGTTTTGGCGACGAAGTTGGGTTTTTATTTGATTGTATATGTAAAAGATTTTTAGTGGAGGCATGGCGCTTTAGGAGGGAATCCTCCAATTCCTGACTGTTCTGTATATGTAAACAAGATTTAAATTATTCTTGCACACTATGTATATATGTATATATGGACGCACCGTGGGTTTGCCCCGGACCACTGGTGCCCCCGATGTAAAAGGGTAGTTTTTTCCGCAATAAATTATTATTATTATTATTAAACCCTTAAACGCAAAAGGGAATGCTCTGTGAACAGAATGGATTTCTGGCATTCCGTGCCTGTGTACTATTGGACAGGCTTTAAACACGTGAGGAATGTCGTACACTGAAGCTCACCTTATGAATGCGATAATAATAATAATAATAATAATAATAATAATAATAATAATAATAATAATAATAATAATAATAATAATAATAATAATAATAATAATAATAATAATAATAATAATAAAACCCCAGGAGTAAGGACGGGTAATGGAAGTATCTCCCTTTTATTTTCCACCCATGGGCATTGCATACTGCTGTGTAAACACGTGCCTACGTTTGTTTGTATGCATCTTTGTACACGTATTGTGAAATTGTTATATCACAATTCCTAGGCTATAGTGTCTTTTGTCTAATTTATATCATGCATAGTCATCTCACAGTCGTTTTATCATGATTTTCATGGCCCTGTCTTGTATGTACAATTGTGCGTCTCCTTGTCTTGAGAACCCCTGGATTAGACAATGTTTCTTACCATTGGCAATCCAGTATAAATTAGTACGTTAAAACTAAAATCACGCTGGGCATATTATTTGCTTGTATAATTGTCATAATTGCATCATTATACATTCGGCAGGCTTATAAGATCAGATTGGAAATGCACTGGTACAAATGTGACCAGAACGTTTTTTCTGAAGTCAGAAAGATTTTGGCCACATTAATGTAGCCAAAATCATTGTGATGATTAGCTACACATTAAAAAAAGATATGTCCATTTGCGTTGCTGAAATCAGTTTGCTCGTTTAATAAATCAATGCGCAATATATACATGTTATATGCTAGGAAGTTTATAAGTGGCAGTTGAGCTAGATGGCAGAGCAAAATAAAAAAAATACAAAATAAACCAGTGAAGGCGGCGCTGTCATCCAGTAACTCAACTGAATTGGATACACAGGATTGCATTTGCTTGGATGAGATGGGGATCGATGTTACATGCGGGTGGCCAGAATGAAGAATGTATATGAAAAATTCCTGTCTTTCACAAAATATCGTAATTGTCATTATATAAAAATTGTACGAATTTTATAAGCCCCACCTATCAACAAGGGAAGGAATCCATGGTCCTAAATGTTTCTTTTTTCCTTTTGTAAAATCCGTTCCATTATCTCTCTTTTATTCTTACATCAACTTCCTTCAAATATGTATCCCCCTTGTCTCGCCGACAATACTGGGATACTGACTTTGTGTGCTAGTACTTCGTGATCGTGTTTGTAACCAAATAAATAATACCTCCAGTTTTGTTTGCATCCTGATTTAATGTATCTCATATGGAAATTATACCACGGTAATACATTAGTACGATATACTGAGCCTAGTAACATAGGTATTGCTGGTACATGCCATTTAAATTAGACTAACTTTATTGAGGCATGCATATAGAATTGAAATATAATGATGAAACTAACCAAGTGGAAGATCCGACTGGCAGGGACAGCCAAATGACCGGATCACTCGGAGTGCGCAAAGCACATGAGGAGTGATCCGGCCATGAACGAGGCTGCCCTTGCCAGTAGAATCCATCACGCAGTTTGTTTTATTTTCATTCAGTAATTGTAGCCGTATTCAGTGAACAAAGTTAATAAATAAATAGAACAAAAAATAATATAAATGAATAAATAGAAATAAAATAAAAATAAATATGAAAGTTTTCACCCTGAAATCTTTCGCAAAGGTCCAAAAACACCTTTTCCGCAAAGCCATGCTCGGCGCAATGGCCCTCTTTGTCGGTGTAAACATTGACCTGATTTCCGAGTATGGAACGAAAATTAGATCCAGGCACTTGCAAAGAGAACCAATAAAAAGGCTCCATTTACTAGGGTAAAATGATTTTTTTTCTCGGTTAATATGGATAGAAATACTGTCCACTCTGTAGTTTTCTTTTTTATGAGCTAATACAGCTATAATTAGTGGATAAAAGCAAAGAGATATATATGGTAGGGCAACATATTTTCAGAGCAAATAATATGTAAGGCCACCGTTGTTTTTATTGTTAGGTTTACGGATCCATCGAAATTAATTAACAAGTACAGACAGAAGAAATAAAATTGGATCCCTCTGTTCATTTTTTTCTACTGCCGGCCCTTGTATCTTGGCTTGTTTCCTTTTTTTTGGGGGGGGGGGGGGCGCCACCAATTTCTAGCATCCTACTAGTGTTCGCTTATCAAGACTACCATTATTCCCAGATAACGCGTACTTTTAGTACAAATTTTATTGCCAGAAAGTCCCAGTGTGCGCCATACACAGGTACGGAATCATGGAACTTTTTAACGGCTGCCAGATGGCTGATTTTTGAAAGCAAGATGGGACTCCGCCTCAACTCAAAGTAAAAGATCCCCTACCACGTAACATCCGGTACCATAATCGATGAAACAAATGTAGATAAAAGCAAATCACCATCTTGTTGATGTTATAAAATACCAAAACAGTATTATGTTGGAGGTATATTCATGTTACGCAAATTCATTGAAGTGGAATTTGCAAGGTTAATCAAATAAACGAGATGCATATATTGTCCTCACGGGGGTGCGGCCATGTTGGTCGCAAAGCACTGTGAGATTTCTCACTCGCACGTGTGCTTGCAAATAAGAAGAAGGCATGCGCAAACGTTGATGAAACCAGACGATTTTCCACCCCAAATTATCTCTTTTTTCTTGAGAACCTGCAACTTATTTTGGAAAAGCCCCAGGGATTATTTTGTTGATTATATAAAGATACTGATACGCGAGTCACCGTATGCAGTGTAACCGCTAATCTTTCTGACCGGGAGCAGGCGTTCGAGATCAAAGACAGAGTTATCGCTTGAGTCCATCAACACTTTACTGAATCACAGTTGTGCATATTTTGTTTAGTGCTCTATACAACTTCAAAGACAACGCAATGCCCGATGCGCATAGGTCAAGATGCACAAATAGTAAGCCAAAATAGCAAAGCTGTATTTAGGTATACTGTTTCCATGCAGACCAATCTTCCTATCTTTGTACATTGTCAGAAAGATGGAGCTTAGACCTGGTATGTTCAGCAGGCAAAAATTAAAAATTATCAAAGTGAAACGTTTGCAGATTTGATTTTTTGTTCAGACTACATCTGATAGACTCACTGAAACCACTACGAATTATTTGATGTCAACCAAGGTTATAACTTGCTTGCTGAAAGGATACTCGTGGCACGCACACACCCAACTACTTTTGGCTACATTCGAAGCACGCATACATATAACCATGGCAGAAATACTTGACAATTTGAACAAATACCCCCCCCCCGGCCCTTCAGCAACGATATAAATAAATAGTGAATATTTCTTTTTTTTTTTTTTTGTAATTTTGTTCGGCAATACAATTTTGACCATTTTTTTGAATTTTTCTCCGAGTTCCTTATTTGCCTCCCCCCCCTCCCCAATTGATAAGATATCGGATAAAACCCTTTTATTTTTATTTTGAACACATACCTGTTATAGGTTACGAAAAATTCTAGTAATCAATAAAGGGTGACCTTAATCCTGAAATATGTAGGTATATGCTGCATATATAAATGTGGTACGATGTGTTGTATATACACATGTATCTTGAGGTACTGTTTAGATTCCGAAGTCCTACCATCAGCATTATGATATCAGGAACCTGCATATGCCAGTTGTGTTTGGTAAATTACTAACTTTCAAGCCCCAATAATACACGTAGGTCTATTTGATTGCTTTGACGGCTAATTCTGTCTCACATGCTGTGTACAGGCCATGCACACAAAGCAGTTCTCACATTTTAACCGAAAAAAGAAGAAAATCTACGCGGGTTATTATAGCAAGACTGGTAATGCATACCCAAGCAACACTTACTGAAACAAACAGCATCTTGTGGACACAACAAGGGTCAATTAACAATTTGATATTAGATCTAGACGTGGTGGCACCACAATTCACAATGATTGTAAACTAGCAAAAGACACAAATAACAGAATCAGCTTTAAGGTGGTGGATGTGAAGCTAGTGCGCGGTGAGACTGGGAACTTTGGATCAATATTACCCATTTATTTTTTTCGAAAGTACATTGGACCTATATATTTTCTGATAACTACATATCCATAGATTTGTATCAATGTTTTTTCTCCAGGAGTGGAATTATTTGAGATTTTATAGCATTCGTTCTGACTTGGTAGGATATTCACCTTTTTCGCGCAAAAGTCGCACAAAATTGTTTGTTTGTTTGTTTGTTTGTTTGTTTGTTTCTGCAAGTTGAAATCAGGAGAAATTGAAAATATATATCGATGTCCAGGATCGAATTCAATGATGAGTCCTGAAAACGCATCAATAAAAATCTTTAAAATTTTTAAGCTAGTCTTGACAGGTTGTTCACCTCCTTTCTATAAATGGGATCAAAAGTCACCGAAGTGGCTGTCAGGGCAAAAAATTCTTGGAAACTACTCCTGGATATGATACTTTTCTTTTGATGTCCATTGACTTTAGTGTGATGGGGCTATTCGTGTGTTTGTGAAGTGAGATTGATATTGCAGAGGTTGTGCAGACAACAGTTCCGAGAAAATAGCAGTGAAAGAAAATGTTGCCAATTCTTATGTATTTATGACTGTAATATTACATATACGCATGTCTTGTGTCCTGTATTTTTATTATTGTGTGAAATAAACTTGTAGCTTTACCTCTGTGATGATGTCATTCAAAAAAGTACATTTTGTGGCTCAAAATTTGCGCATGTTAATTTTATGTTCACATATCAGAGTTTTTTGGGAGCATGTAGTTTAAGTATCAAACTATCCAAAAATAGTAAAACTTGACTAGAGGTTATCCAAAGGTGCTGGCTTCAGATCTTCCACCTTATATTATTGAACCTGAGCTCCCCCCCCCCCCCCCCCCATCCGATCAGGTAAATATGAACACACACTTTCACAGAAAATCACGGTTCTTCTGGTAGTTGTTTCGAGTTGAAATATGACTTGTTTATATGCAATATGAATCTGTGCTAATTTATTCCACAACGCATGCTTTTGTCATGCATTTTTCACATGGTGTAGTCTTTCCATCATATTCTAATTTGTATGGATTTTACCAGAGTCAGATCTAGAAATTGTTGAGGGTTGGGAGGGTTCTGAAAGCTCTAGCAAAGGATGGAATCCTGGGGTGTGGGCAGACAGGGTTCCTAGTAATGCAGCCATCTGGAGCTCTGGAATGTCTAGCAAAGCCACTTGCACCCTGGGTTTGCCACTGCAATTTAGATAGCTAAGAAACCTGTGTGTTGAACTAGGGGACAAGTGAAGATAATAAAATTATCAAGTTTTGTGATGATTCAGGAGCTTGCAAAAAGTAGTAAAGCAGCCAGGAGGGGTCATCTGGTCGACTTTATGCACCGGCATAAGATACGGCTACTACCACTGTTATTTCATAGCATAGGTACTCAGGAACCCGTGGGTACCGGTGGTACTCACCTGCTAACGGGATATGACCTCAAAATATGAGGTCAAAGTTACGATATATGGAAAAAAGGTGAACCACAATAATAAGTGATAAAATTCAATATGTATATTTTACATCAGGAATATTTGTCACATTGACCATGTTATTGTACCGAAATAAAATCTTAAATATTCTGCAATCAAATCAATCTTCAACTTCTTGGGTGTACGAAGCCCTGAATGTTAATCGATGTACTCCTTGGTGTGTCTACACAGAGGTAAGGGGGGGGGGATTTTTATACAAAGTTGGTTTCTAACTGCTGTGGTATTTAGCTATCTTTTACTTTTACAATTTGAGAATCATATAAGTTCTCACAAAAAATTGTGCAGGGAGGCCAAAAGGCTGACTGTTTTAACTGTTGTATGATAGATTGATCTGTTGGCCCTTCAGATACTGTAAGTCATAGTAAGTATGGTGTCAGTACTGAAATAAATAATAATGGTTGCAAGTATCGTGATCTTGTTTACATATTTTCAATCATTCATCAACTTAGTATCTGAAGTGTCTGCTTGTTTTATAGAATATCTGCTGGTTCAGTAATTGTCCTGTGTCCATCTATTTGTCCATCCGTCCCTCTATCCAAGGAAGTCTTTTCAGGCTAATTTACCAATATCATAACACTATCAGCTTCCAAATTTTATGTGGACAACTTGTAGGTTGACAGTTTGTCATTCATTATACTTTTCAGCCTATGACCTAGACCTTGAAGTTTGACCCCTGATGAAACTAAAGCTTATGGCAGCCACATTTCCCATATCATCACAACTCCAGTTACTAAAAATTACCTGTTCAGCTTCCTTTGCCCATAGTTACAGTCTGAAGATATATATTAGAGCTCACACAGGAGAAAAGAAATCTAAATGTAGTACATGTTCAGCGTCATTTGTCTGTTATGTAGTCCCAGTCAAAAGACATAGTATGCATGATACTGGAACTCACCTAGGGGAAAAGCTATTTAAGTGTAATACCAGTTCAACACCCTTTATTCGTTGTCAGAATCTAAAGAAACCCATTAGCGCTCACACAGTGAAAAGCCAAATCAGTGTAATTATTACCTGTTCAGCTGTACTTGCCCGTAGTCAGAGTCTAAAGTCCCGTAAGAGAATTCACACAGTTTAAAAGCCAAGTAAGTGTAATAACTATCCAGCTTCATTTGCAAGTAGTCAAAGTTTCAAGATACATAAGGAACTCACACAGGTGAAAAACCAAGACAGTGTAATACCTGTTCAGTTTCATTTACCAGTGGTCAGAATCTAATGACACACATAATAACTCACAAATGTGAAAAGCCATATAAGTGTAACAAATGTTGAGCTTCATTTGTCCATAGATATATTTTCAGGGTTTACTTTTGCTTTAATGTTTCTTGGTAACATTGACTTGATCCAGCTCAAGAGAAGATGATGGCATGTATATTTGCTGAAAATATATTTACTTGTTGGATAGACAAATTCGCAGGTCCATGCCTTTATTAGGAGGACAGCACAATGCGAAAGTGTCAAAAAGCAGACTTTATGCACAGGCTCGAAGACTCTGTGAGGAAAGTCTATGTACTTCCTGAGTGTGACAGTGCGTCAGTTATGTATATAAGGGATGCCGTAGCTGAGCTCCATGTGATGAAAGGAAAACAGTTTCAAGAATGTCCAGGCATTTGCAGGCAGCTACTGCCACAAACTTTAATATTTGCTCAAGGCAGCAGACACAGTTGTTGACATCTGGGACCATTACGACAATTCCAATTAAGTGAAGTCTGCTGAAACAAAAAGACAGGGAGATGCAACTTCAAAGCAGTATGAGGTCATAGGAAGTTCCTTACAGTTTGTGCAAAAATAGCCTCCCTGTGTGACTTATTAGACCAATATATAGCTGAACATGGGCCAACGCATGCACTTGTAGCAGAAAGGTGTGAGGTAGTGTATTTTGCTGGAGCACTGCATGAAGGAACTATTACACTTTCAATTGCATCAAAGGAGGTTCAAGTCAATGATAATCTCCGATGTCAGCAAGAGGAAGGAGACACGAGGACGCTCCTTCATGCCATCATGGAAGCTGACCAAAAGTTTTGGAAGTTTGGAATTCAAGGTCAGATAATATTGAAGACTCCAGACACACATTTTGTTGTAATTGTTGTGTACTACTTCAATAAGATGACCAATATTCCTAGCCTTTGAATTGAAACTGGCAGGTCAGGACTTACTACAGATCCCCACAGATTCATCCCAATTCATGAAGTGTGTCAAGCAAACAGTGCTATCTTCACCAAGATATTACCTGCTGTCCGTGCTCTGACGGGCTGTGACAGCTTACCATCATTTTACTGAATTGGTAAATGATGGCCGAAGTGGTCCAGGACTTGTCAAATTTTGGTTGGAAGGATCTGGAATCAGATATGGAATCTGACAGAAAGTTGATTGCTGCTGTGTATGACCCACAAGGCAAATACAAACAGTCTCACACTTGTCCTTCATGTACTTATCGTGCAATTAGCAATAAAAGATGTGCTCGTAAGCCAGCTACCACCAGCAGAGGCAACCTTTACAAAACAGTTTAAAAATGAACGATGACAAACACAGATTTGGACTAGTTCTCATCTTTCTGCTGTTGATCTAGGCCTATTAGGGGATAATGGATGGATAAAGTCTGATCATGGAGATTCGAGCTAGCTTTCTTTAAAGGGCCAACATCAGCTGAATCTTTGACTATCCTTTTCTGTTTTTGCAAAGGCGGAAATGTTTACTCGCGGGATTGCTCTCGCCAAAAAATCTGGACTATCGTGTTGCAGTGTATGCTTGTGTGTGGCAGATGAACACTTCTTTATCTGGACTGTCATGTTGTAGTGCATGCTTGTGTGTGGCAGATGAACACTTCTTTCTCTGGACTGTCATGTTGTAGTGCATGCTTGTGTGAGGCAGATGAAGACTTATTTAACAGATTCTCACACGGAATAGACATGTCCAGGGATTAAAATATTATACACATAATTATGATTGAACATCGTATAAAAAACAACTATTAATATGCTAAATTAATTGACAATCAATTTCTGCTCTTGAAAAGGGAGAGGTATTTGCTCATGTGATTGTTCTTATCAAAAAGCTATACCTCCATGCTGCAGTGCTTGCTTATGTAAAGCCAATGAAGACTGCTTTAAAAGAATCACACATGGAATCGAAATTATCTGTGGATCAGCATATGGCAAAACCAAAGAAATGATGAATATCATATAAATGGCGCAAGTGTATTATCATAAATCAATAATCCTGTGCTAATTTCTTTGATCTACCTCCCTGACAAGAAACACTGTCTGACATGAAGCCCCTCTCTCACATTTGATGAAGGGAATATTGCTTCAAATAGGACCCTGCATCGATTGTTAACCCTTTGCTTTTCTTCAAAACACTCTAAATTTATACAGTTTGTTCTCTCTCATACCTTTTGGATCAATGCTAAACACAGTTGTTTTCACGCAAAAATATTTTGTATGGCATACGTGCAATGTCCATGAACTGCGACAAACGTTTTGCCTGGAGAGTTAGGGTTAACAGTACAATGTTCAGAGGTCTTGACCTTTAATCAATTTTGTTCTGAGACATTTTTAGAGTGTGTTTTAAGTATAATACCTGAATCACTTACCACAAGAACTCTAGCCTATTATATAAAATCATCAAGATATAAAGGGCACAACTTCATTCACGAAGTAAAATGCACATGCAAATGGGCGTTGTTATGACCTTGACCTTGACCTTTATTTTAGACATTGAAAATCAATAGTACTTTAAGACAGGTGATCATATTTAGTTCTGAGATAATTTGTTCCAAAACACTCATTTTAAAGCAAACAGGAGAATGAAAAAGAGAAAACAAAATTATGATCTGAAGAATATGCCAGAGCAGGATTTAAGCTCAGTCCAACTATTGGAGTTAAAAACTTTTATACTAAATTACAGCAAATAATGGTTATTAATGGTACTTGATGGACTGTTTAATTGATTTATGGTTTAGAAAAAACAAAATAAATTTTAATATAAGTGAATCTGATAAATTAAGTCTTAGTACCACGCCGGGATGTGTGAATATAGTGCACTATACTCAGCATACTTGCTTGCCAGGGGTCACTACCCTTGACCTCCTATTTCAGGGTCATGTCCCGTGAATCATCGAGTATTACGAGTCAAGCTGCATTTTTGCGGATGTAAGCAACAAAATGATATAGGTTGTAGGTGCATGTGCTCTCGGTGCATTTAAGTCTGAATATATGGCTTTTTTCGCCCCTTGCAGCTAGGCTAAAGGGGGCAGTGAGAGGAAATTCCTGCAGCATATAAAAAAAATTGGTCTTAACTGGCTGGAAATCACAGTTGAAAAAAAGTAACAGGAGTTGGGCCATCTGATCATATGTCACATCCTATCTGCCTGCAAATGATCTCTTGCTATCCCTGCAAAGTAAAGCAACTTCAGCACCCTAAGCTAAAGTAAGTAAGTCCCACAGGCAACATCCCGCGTGCACAGGCCAATGTCACCCCCCACCCCCCCCCCACCCCCCCAATTTTCACTCTTTTGTCACATTAGGCTGTAGAGTTACCCAACTCAAAACAGAACATTGGCTTATAAATCGTGAGATATTTGTCAACTTGACCCGGAATCTGATGCACTAGCTTGTTGATGATTTGGGCCACCTTTTTGTCATGGTTAAAACTTTAATGTGTGCAATATTTCAATGAATGAAGAGACTTAAACGTGGATACATTGACAAAAACTGATCAATCTGTTGCTGGGGTGCATTTTCTAACACTAAATTAACATTTCAAAGAAGTTGCCCAAAATCGACAGGCTTAAATATACCAGATTCGAACATGTGGCCAGAATTTGATACAGGGGTGGCCACAAGTATGTCGACCCCGGCCATAATTCGGAATTTGGGTGGACTAAAGTGATCTCAGCTAGTAACATTTGACCTTGAAAAAATGAAAAGATCATAATTAGATAAAAGACTAAATTCCCCCAACACTCAAATATTATTGACGGAAGAAGACTGTATTTATGAGCGAGCTACAACTGCTCAAACAAATAGGTGGCCAGAATGGGGTCACCTTACCCTAATGTTATTTTGCCTTCAGATGTAAGCGCTCACATCCTTATGACAGCACGTACCACTTTCCTGTAATGTGCTCTCTATTGCGACCATAGAATATCGTTTTGTAACATGAAATGTTATAGTTTGGCAATGGTAACGAACAGGAGGACTATCTGACAGCTGGCAAAAATTGAGAAATTGCTGTTCAAAAGTTTGGTTCAAACATATTTAATTGTTAAATTCAAAAACAGGGTAAATCCCGCAATGAAGTTGCCATGCGAATCGTATCTCTAGTGTACATACCATCATTTCATTTCGCCCACCCACCCAATCATTGTTACATATACTTCCTTGTTTTTATGTACTGACATGTCATTATATTACCTGCTATATTCTATTGTACTACCAAGTTTTGTCAAATAAATTAGATCTGAATCTGAGTCATTCAAGAAGCGTTACTTCAGATGAAAATTCGGCAAACATTACCGTAGTGTTACCCGTTACAACCATCAGATTTGCATGTTCAAACATAGCCTAGGCCAGCTCCAACCTCTTAGGAACAGTGTGATTGACCTGCTCACATACAGCTTATTTGCAATGAACAGTGTGGTTGGTCCCTCCATTTTTGGTTGCAATACGCTGCATATGTCCAGTTTGTGCAAAGATCATTCAGCCAAAGCCATGGCAAAACGTAAATGTAACATGTTGTTGATGTAAATGATCACTTGCAGAATTCTTTGCAATGCTTAGAGCCCGTTATGTTATCTCATTATGTTATTTTATGTTTGTCTTTATGTGTGCAAGCATGAGATTAAATATAAACCAGGTAAATTACAAGCGCGGCCTGGCCTAAAACATGTAAAAAGGTGCCATAGTCTGACTCAATCAGCATAATAAATGAGTACGACTTAAGTTAAGACTGCTGACTCGTTATTCCATGCAATTTCAAAGCACAGCTGAAATATGTTTCAAATTTAGCTGGAGAAAGATTTAGTGAAATCATTTGAAATAACAAGATGTATGGGGAAAATATTTGCTGTTGGGGAGACTGGGGCGAGTTGGAACACAGGGTAAGATGAAATTTTAATGATGACTGCTCCCCATAAATGTATTTTCAATATTTGTACCTGTAAGTAGCACCTGGTTCTATGCACTCTTCACCATGTGAAGCTAAGCTTTGCTTTTAATTTATATGTTTGATTGGGAACACAGTGTTTATTTTTCTCCCTCTCCATTTTTTTTTCAATTTTTTTGGTCACTTTCTTAACACAATAACATATTAAGCTGAGTTACTCAGTGGCACAAATTTCCCACGTGGCAGACAGTTAGCACCACAAAGTCTGACATTGATTAGCTGATGTGTTCCTACAGTATGGGTTAATGAACAAAGGGGTGACTTGAAACATAGTGCAAAGGGAGCGTTGAAATATGTTTCAAATTACTTTATTTTAAACTTGCCCTAGGGAAATAGGGAATATATTTCCGCTTGCCCTAGGGAAATAGGGAATATATTTCCACTTGCCCACAGGGTGAGTTGAAGCGTCCTCAACCAACAGCTGGAGTTAGATAGAGCAGGTTCAAGCTACCCCTGGGGTCAGAAGAAACAGTTTTTTTTCTTCTTTTTTTTTTTTCTTCAAACATTGGCACCTAATTGGAAAATTGGAGTTGTTGAATTTCCATCGTCTTCATGTAGAGCAAGTAGGGACACTGTTCATAGCTCTTCTTTGAATGTGTGTAAATAAATATGTTATATTAAGGAACAAACTACAATGTAAAACTAGAACAGGCTGATTTTTCCAACAGAATATCAAATGTCTCCCCTTGTGCCCTTACTATTTTCACGTTTATTTTTATAAATAGGCATACCGATTCCAATGATCTACAGATATAGTGAAGTTACACTCTTTATTGACATTTCAAAACGTTGATTTTTGACGAAATGCACACGTGACCTTGAAAAATAGGTAAAGGTCATACATTTGCAGTTACAAGCAGGGTCTTACAAAAGTCTTACATAGAAACATAATCACGCCAAATGTCAACTTCTTCAAGACAAATCTTTCTAGAGTGCATCACGTCCACATAGATTTTAGACAAAAGGCCCATGTGACCTTGAAAAATGGGTCAAGATCGTACATCTGCAGTTACAAGCAAAGTCTTGCAAGTCTACATAGAAACATAATCACAATCAATAATAATGATTTTTAAAAAGTGGCCACGTGACCTTAAAAATAAGTCAAGGTCACCCATCTACAATCCCAACCTAGTTCATATTATTGTACATAATCATGCAAAATGTCAAACTCTTAAGTCAAATCCTTGCCCAGTTATTGCGTCCACGTCAATTTCAAATGGCATGCCCATGTTACCATGAAAAAAGGTCAAGGTCACCTATCTGCAACCCCAAGTCAAAGTTAAAACCTTATGGAGTTATTGCGTCTGCATCAATTTTACATGACATGCCCATGTGACCTTGAAAAATAGGTCAAGGTCATACATCTGCAGTTTCAAGCAAAGTCTTACAAAAATCTTTCTCGAGTGAATCTGCAATGATTTTTAAAAGTGGCCATGTGACCTTGAAAATAAGTCAATGTCAACCATCTACAATTGTAACCTAGTTTATATTATGGTACATTATCATGTAAAATTTCAACCTCTTAAGTCAAATCCTTCCCGAGTAATTGCGTGCACCTCAATTTTAAATGACATGCCCATATGACCATAAAAATAGGTCAAGGTCACCGATCTACAATCCTAACCTAGTTCATAATTTGGCACGTAATCATACAAAATTTCAACCTCTTAAGTCAAATCCTTGTGGAGTTATTGCATCTGCTTTAATTTTACATGGCATGCACATGTGACCTTAAAAAAAGGTCAAGATCACTCATCCGCAATCCCAACCTACTACGTAATCCGGTAAATAATCATGCAAAGTTTCAACCTCTTAAGTCATACCCTTATGGAGGTTTTGCGTCCGAGTCAATTTGACATGACATGCCCACGTGACCTTGAAAATAAGTCAAGGTCATACATCTACACTTACAAGCAAGGTTTGATATAGGGACATCTTCACAAAACATCTATACTTCCCAAGTCAAATCTCTTTCGAGTTATCGCGTCAGCAACCCATACAATTATGTGTATAAGAAGAAGAAGAAGAAGAAGAAGAAGAAGAAGAAGAAGAAGAAGAAGAAGAAGAAGAAGAAGAAGAAGAAGAAGAAGAAGAAGAAGAAGAAGAAGAAGAAGAAGAAGAAGAAGAAGAAGAAGAAGAAGAAGAAGAAGAAGAAGAAGAAGAAGAAGAAGAAGAAGAAGACGCAAAAACAATATGTCCCCCTATTGCACGGGGAGACATAATAACAACATTTGGTACTTTTGACCTGAAAACTGTTTTATTTGGAATGGAGGGAAGCTAAATTACTACAAGAGAAAACGAAGAGATCTGCAAGCCATTCACAAGTATCTTGAACTTTCTGGCAGATTTGGATTATAACTTGGATTTAAGTCTGAAAATAGTGTATGTACCATTCCTTGAACAATGCTCACACATCACCATTGTTCCCCTTCTTTTATTCCTTATTGTTGGTCCAGTATGTTATCTACATGTGTACTGGTGTCCACATTTTTCTGTTCTATGTTGTCCTATTGTAAATTTCCAGGGCCGTAATATAGATTTGTTAGCCTGTAGGCCAAGTGTATTTACAAATAAAATCTGTTTCAACAAATCAAATTAGACAAATTCACATTGAGCACAATTCATGCCAGAATATTCCCAACTGTTACCAAAATGAGCTCTACTGAGCTTTACTTGATAAGATACTTTCGTTGCAACCAAAGATATTAATTTGCTTGAAAATATCTCTTTTCTCGTTTGTTTATTTAGTGCACAATGGTTCCAATCAACATTTTTGCCGTAATATTCTGGTCTGTAGTATATAATATACTCTGCCAAAAGCTTTATACAAACAAACAAATAAATAAATAAATAAATAGATAAAAATAAAACAAAGATTATCCATGTTTATACCTGGTTGTGTGTCTAGAAAGCCATTCACGTAGTACCTATACATGTATTACTGGGAAATCCAGATGAAATATGCACAGATCCAGATGGTAAAAGTTACTTTTCTATATTTAGCCGTCCCCATAAAAGTTAGTTTTACTATACTGAGCCCTTCCTGTAGGATTCATATGCATATTTTTATTGCACTGGTCAAGAGTCACTGGATCAGCGGTCAACATGTTGCATGTTGTTGGGAGGGAAGAGGGCGGGAGAAGTAGAGAAAGAAAGAAAGAGAGAGAGAGAGAGAGAGAGAGAGAGAGAGAGAGAGAGAGAGAGAGAGAGAGAGAGAGAGAGAGAAAGAAAGAAAGAAAGAAAGAAAGAAAGAAAGAAAGAGAGAGAGAGAGAAAGAAAAAGTTTTTTGTGGTTAATTAAACTCGGCAGCTTTAAACATGCAACTACGGTTTGGATATGGTAATCACACTGTCTAATGGTACTTTAGGCTTTGGTGGTCTCTAGGGACCAAACATTTTTGCCAGGTGGAATCCAGTGGCAATGTGATCTTTGGGATGGCACAATCTGAAATTGCCTGCTATACAAATCATGCTCTGTGTTCTGTCTATACAAGGGACGAAAGATAACAGGGTGCTTGATCCACTCAGGAGGCTTAATAATCATACCTCTTGTGTAGTGACAATTGTAATTTGCTTTTATACCCTACTGAGCTCAGGCAAAACATAAATAAAATAAATAAAATGTTTATAAAATGTAACCAACGAATATCTGTACAAGATGTTACAGATGTTAAAGACCTATTGGCCCATTGATGGATCTCCCATGGTGGCCTGGGCAAACCCGACAGCTCAATAGGGTATAATGTAGCGAGCCCTCGAGGCAACTTCCTCCCCTCCAATTTATAATTCGGTGCCAAAACTTAATAATTTTTACTTGAATTTCAAGATCCAGTAAATACCGCCCTAATACTGCCAACGTTGCGATATTTGACGCTTTATTTTGACCTAAGCCGGAAATAAATTTGAAATAAAAAAGTTGAGCCTTCTCGTTAGGATTGATATTTGTTATGTTTCGTGTGAGGATCATTCACAATATTATCATGGTTACGACAAATATCAGAAAACAAGACTTTAATCCCTGTAATAATATTGGTTTTACATATGTATCGAACATGAACAACTAAGTAGGAAGTAGTAAATTTACATCACTGTCTAACGATAAAGCATGAAAGAAAGCTTCCTTGCTTTTTCTGCTAGAGAGACTGTGAAGCCATGGCAGATGTGCCATTAAAGATAAAAATTGTCACGTAATTCGTTTTTGTTCCGAGTTCATATGTCTCGTATTGTATTTTTTTCTTTCTTACATCGATGTGTATTTAAGACAGATAGTATTGTATTTGGTTGTACACGAGGAGAGGACACTACATTAGCTATATTTAGCTACACGTCTGATCCTCTTTAAAGAAATAAAGTATATTACTACTACTACTAAAGATAAAAATAACACCAAAATAGCAATACGAGTTTACCACGTTTAAGAACTGACCTGTGAATTTAAAATGAGCAACACTTGTATCATTAGGATCAGCATATACTTTTTATAGCCGTTTTTGTCACATACTAATACTTTATTCTCCTCGGTGTTAACCTGGAGACCCCCCAAAAAACTATATGCGGCTAATCAGATTAGACAGCTTTGCAACTCAGTTTCATATTCAGCAAATGGCACTACATCATCAGCAAACATGAGCGACAATGTCTTAAAATTACCTATTGAAACACCATTTTGGGTGTAAGATGAACCGAAATATTGTGCCAAATAGTTTACAAAAATATTGAATAGCAAACAAGACAGTGGCAGCTCAGTATAAGGCCAACCTTACTTTAAAATTTAAGGGGAAAAAACCCTTCGTTACTCGTAATTTCACAGATATTTGTGTATTGATATTCATGTTCTTAATCAGTTTTAACATTGGCAAAGCTACACCAGCATCTCGTAGTTTAAACAATAAAGTCCATTTCTTCTTCTTCTTTTTTAAATATATTGAACCAAATGCTCATCGAAAGGTGACGAATGCTGTAAACATTTTTTTCTTAAATAAACTGTGTGATCAATATGATATATTTTAAACGAAAAATATCCGATGTTTGTCTTCCCTCGATGATTCCACTTGCCCAGGATGGATAAAATTGTCTGTCTGACAAAAACCTATGGAGACGTTTCTGCAGTATACAAGAGAACACTGTGTAGTAATAAACCATGTTGTGTTAAAAGTGCGAGTAGAACAATAGGAACTATAAAATTGTTACAAGTTTTGAAAGTTCACTGAAACCATGACAATAAAAATGGGGTTTTACATAAATATGAGGATACCTTTATGTGATACGATAATTGCTGGTAGGCTTTTGGTAAAATTTAAATTTCGCCATTGCGCATTAAGTGCTTTGTGTCCAGTAAAGGTAAAGTCTGTCTATTCCAGCAAACCGATATCTTTTACATAAATATGTTATTTGCCTACTTGCCAACCTAGGCAAATAACATTTTGTCCATACACAAGTCCGCTGGTCATTCTCATTGTAGTAACATGTATGGTATTTGTGACACCATAGAAGTATCTTTACTGGTGCAATGCACGGAATGAGCAATGCTAACATACGAGGAAACAGGAAAGACAACTCTAGCCAAACGTAGAGAAATATGAATGTTGATGTTACTGTACAAGCTTGTTAACAAACTCGTTCCTGAGTCATTGTGCTCAATTCTCATTGCTGCTACTGCAGGCAACATAATTTATCATACTCGTCAGCAATTAAAGCTTCCTCATTTCCATGCTGGTACTGGACTCTTTGATAATTCATTTTCCCCTCGATGGTTAGGCTGTGGAATGAGTTACCGCTAGAAATTAGACAGTTAGCGTCAACCAAAATATTCAAATCAAATATCATGAAGCCAGTGGTCAGAGCTATCAAATTTTAAGAATTGTACAATTTTGGTAACCGATTTCTCGCAGATCAATACACCCGCCTTCGCATCATTTATGGTCATTAGATGGGTCTAAGTCACATACCAAATAATTGAATTTGGAATGGCACCTTTATGTATAATAGTTTTGCAGTTATTCAAGATTTTAATTTCATGTATTCATCTTATTTCCATAAATTAAAATTTTACATTTTTTTATCATGGTTCATCGGATCCGGGTATGCCACTTACCCATGAATTAAAGTTGGAATGGCACCTCTATCTATAAAAGTTTTGAAGCTATTGAAATATTTTTTTGCATATTCACCTAATGCTTATAAATTAAAATCCTACAACCTTGGTTCATGGAACTTTGGATGCGTTTTGCCACAAATCTATATATTGTACTTAACAGTATGCAACATTTACTTCTTCAAGTATATCTTCAAGTGTATCACCAAGTATATTGTGTTTTATCTCCAAGTGTATAATTTAATAACCCCAAGTGTACAACTCAATATAACTGAGTAGTTTGATATGTATATTTGCAAGCAGTACAATGCAGTTAACAATCCCATTGAAAACAATGTCTTTCCGGCATTGTACAGTGAAGTGACAGTAAAGAGGCCCTCAATCTATATATGTGCCTACTTTTGCTAAATACTTTACTTGAGCATAATCATCATGAATTTTATACTCAAATTTGGCGAAAATTATTTAAGTGGAAAATGTGTGAACAAAATATGGCATTTTTTTCCTAATGGGCCAGCAGACAACAGGCAGAAGTTCTGCAAAAATGTTTGTTAATGCGGTAATACTGATCTGAGTAGGCCATTCCAATTTAGTCGGGGAAAGTAATTTCAGTGCTCAACAAGGTATCACAAAAGTTTGTCTTTGTAAGTGTGAATTAACAAAAAAAAATGAAAATAAGAAATTGGAAGAGTAACCAAGCAACTATAAACCCAATGTTCATGTACGCTGAAAAAATGCATCAATAGAAAAAAATGGAACCCTCCTATCCAACCTAGTCGTTACCTTTAACAAGAGGGCTGGGTAAACAGCCCATGCTCACCTGACCTGTCTTCACACTTTTACTTTGAAAACTTGGGATAGGATAAACGTCACCCATATACTGTTAGGTCTGACTTTTATGGAAGAAGACTCACGTGTTCAACAAAAAGTTCCCAGCTCAAGTAATTCTCAAGTTGTAATGAAGAGAAAAATTCACGTTTGTTACACTGTGATCCCAGAAATGAGGTCAAGATCACCCATGTACTGCCTGAGCGTGTCCTTTATAGAGAAACATTAGCTTGTACAACATCAAAGTCCTAATTCAAAACGTATCTCAAGTTATCAAGTGAACAGTGAATTTCATGCTGCTTGTCCTGAGACCTTTGCGATGAAGTGAAGGTCCAAAAATCACAGGAGAATAACCACTTGCACAATATACATGGACGCTTATAAAAGGTACATCCCTCCCAAGTTTGACACAAATCTACATTCCCACCAAATGTGAAAACAATCCGCATGGCGGTTTTGGAGAAGAAGTGTCGATTTGCCATGACGGACGAGGGACTGACGATGGACAAAGGCCAGTCAGCTTACCAACAAGTAAGAGGGGCTAAAAATGGATCGGTCCATCTTATAGGGAAAGAAGCATGGACCGGTGCTAAATACAAACAAAGCAACTACCAGCACAGCATACATGGACACATACTAACTATGTTGCCATGACAACCTTTCAGAAAATAAGGATATCTAGATGATGGTAAATGAAATGTAGGGGAGTATGAATATTTATGAGACTAGCTTACATAGACACATACCATCAAATATGCATGAAGCCATAGTACCCAATGTAATATTTGAATGCCATATATGCTAGGACTCTTCAATGTGTGTACGGTTCTGACACTAATCTCAAAAGCTACAAGTAGCCTATCTTGCCAACCTATACATAACATTTGGAAGCATGTCTGTATCTATATTAGTTGAGTAGATATTCTAAAGGCTTAAAATTTGTTTATATGCATAAGTTTGACAGCTACAGGTGCAACTATAGGTCCATGTAATAGCCCATACCCCCAAACTTAAGAAAGATTGAAAGAAAGTAAGAGAGAAAGAAAGAAAGAAAGAAAGAAAGAAAGAAAGAAAGAAAGAAAGAAAGAAAGAAAGAAAGAAAGAAAGAAAGAAAGAAAAGTATTTTGAGAAAACAGTTTGTCTTGGTGCCAACCCATACATAGTCATTAGTGTTCTTCTGGTAGTTGCCCTATATTGCAGTAACACGCATGGCCATTGTAACATGTTATCTTGATATATTTCGTTTTCCATACTTTTTTTTCTTAACTTACCATCCTGTATGGTTCAAGGCTCATGTCTTATGTATATATGAGAAAGAGTTTGTATTGGCCCGCGGCTATTTTTCTAAGCCTCACTTAGTGATTTCAGTTAATATCAACTCACAACCTATACACTCGAAGAGTCCCAGTACCCTCCTCCATAAAATCCACTTCATGGCATTTTTACAGTGGACTGGTTACATTTTGTTAGTGGTTAAAACAACATCCTGTCTATACAAGAGCAACTTTTCAATAACAAATAAGGCTTTGATTTGTGTCCTGTTTGTACCTAGGCAGTTGATATTTATTTAACAGGTCCCTGTCATAAAAATAGCTATTTGTGCATTACCCATTAATATCAATTCAGTGAAGATTATATATCTTGTTTGACGGCACATGATCGGTATGCCTGGCTGTACAATCCAGAAGCTATGGTGCCCAGCCCTAAATTTCTGGTTCTCTACGAGGTCTCACTGGAATGGGTTTATTGCCTTTTACCACAATGGCTGTTAATTGATTGTGCATCTTTATTGCCACTTGGAGGTTTAATATTATGCAGTCTTCTCTGAGCATATATCATCCCAGCTACATGACCTGTACAGTAGCAGACTGAGAGGGACTATGAGTGGCAAAGAGGAGTACAGTGGATCATTGGCACTCATCACCCTCATGTACGGTGGCTGGGTGGGGGCCACCGGCTAAGGGATGTACGCAGGGTATATGAAGTCATGTCTAAATTATTTCCATATCAAGCAATACTAATTTTTATAATAAATATGACTATAATAAGACTGGAGTATTAGAGATAAGACACATAAGTGATTTCCATGTCAATCACTACGCAACTTGGGGATCTTTGTTGCAAAATTAAAATCTTTTCTATATGCTTTGAAGTCTTTGCACAGTCTTTATTACCAAAACAGTGCCTAGTGATTAAGAATATTTAACCAGTTTTGTATGACCTTCGTCTTTTTTTAAAATATTTTTTTCTTTTCTTTTTTTCTTTTTTTTTTTTTTTTAGTAATATTCAGTAAAATAATACAGTGGTTAAGCATTGGCAAGGTATAAACTAATGTAAAACAAGTATGCAATCAATTTTCCTTGTGAAATTTAATTGCTTTGTTAAATATATATTGCACAGAGCCATTTCAGTTTGATTTATGTCTTAGTAGTACGGAAAAGCATGATCCATATTCATCAATTCCAAACCCAACAATGACAGCAAAGAGATTTCAGACTTGACAAAGCATCAACATTTCTCTTCCAATACCAATGTGAAGAAACAAATTTCACTCCTGACTTGAAACAGGCGGTCACCCATAAAAGGCAACTGCTGGTTTTAAACCGGTCCTCTCAACCTTAGAAATATTCATCATTAACTGCAGACACTAGTTCTCTTCCAAAATGTATAGGCCTAACCACCCAAAACACATATTTCATCACTTCTGCCAAAAATAAAAAGAGACCTGTTAGGCCTATCCCATTTTAGTTCTCCCGACTTGTCAGTCAGCTAAGTTTACAGCAAAAGAGCAAAGTATAATAACCATTTCCTGCGCAAACAGACTCAGTGCCGCTAGGTTGCAAGGTATGAGATCGCACAGCAGGCTGTCACGTACCAGTGTAAAAACAAAAATACAAAAAAAAAAAAAAACCATAAGGCTGAGAGGCTGCTAAGCAGGCAATATAGCTACTAAAAACAATTAATTATTTTATCCCCTACTATCTATTATGTATGCTGGAAACTTGGTGCAAAATAGTATCCTTATATGTTTTATAAATTGGTATATAGTGTATTTAAACCAACATAACTCTGCCAAACGTGTGTTCCCATGCCAGGCACTTTTTTATAGAAGATACATATGTTTATTGCTGTGTTCATTTGGCATGTCGCCCATTTCAGTTTGACCCTCGTCAACTAGTATACTACCTGATATATGATAAAAGGTGTTGGAAACATGAACTTTGCGTTTTATCAGTGGTAATTCCTGACAGCAAGGTAAACATTTAGCAGAGTAAATATCTACTTAACAAGGGTTTCTCAAGAAGAGCCTCTATTAGTAGTGACCTTGTAATTTTTTTTATCT
The DNA here is from genome assembly GCA_964020975.1 of Hermodice carunculata. Taxonomy (NCBI): domain Eukaryota; kingdom Metazoa; phylum Annelida; class Polychaeta; order Eunicida; family Amphinomidae; genus Hermodice; species Hermodice carunculata. Next base: position 9,299,764 of record OZ026618.1, read on the forward strand.
TTGACGAACAAAACAAATGTGCCACGCGAATGATAATAACACTTTTAACGAGTACAATACCTATACTATAGACTACTCTTTCACCCACTTCATACAAGGGTGTATGCACTTTCTCCCGTAGTTGAGCTATGACGCTTTTCATATCAGAAAACTCAGGATTAGCAACATCTTTCGCAATAGGTCACCTAAATCAGGCTTTAAAGTCGTGACCTTATTTCAGGTATGAAAGTTCCAGTTATCTAGGGGAAAGACAGCTATAACAGATCGTTGAATTTCTGAAGTATTAATAAATTTGGAGGGAGATATTTCGTACATAGAAAAAAATGTTGACATTGGGAATTAACAGCCTCACACCCGATGTTCATAGTTATTTTTGTAACAAGACTTTAAATCATTATCACGGGAACCCCTTTCCTTGATGTGCCTATGCAGCTTCTACTCAGGTCACGGTCAAATGGCATGGTAATGACCCAATCTGTAGAACCCAGTGATGAACATTTGGGCTCTGTGTACCTTGCAGTATTCGTTTTATATGCGTTTGCTTCCCTACCTGATTATCCTTGTTCCACACTGAATCACACCAGACAAAGAGTTAAGAATGGATTGCACCTAGACTTTCTATGGGCAAAAGTAAACATCAGGTTTCAGAAATAGCGGTACATCTGATTTTAACAAAACATAAAACTGTCTATCCTTAGAGATAATTAGTCAGTGGCCCTCTAGTTTGAATTGGGCCATGTGTTTTGGAGACTACTGATCGATGGACGTACTCAAGAATTTGTACTTAAAAATATTCATAGTCTAGGACAAGTGGAAGAGATGTGACAGCAATTTGTGACTAGCTAGAATCAATGTGGTTTTTCGGTTACTGTAACACCATTGATATTATGAAGTAGACATTGTTGCGAACTGTACCCCTTTGCAATGTGTTTGGCAACCTGGTCCAGCACTCTTATGAATGTTTTTTGTGTCCTCTGTTTGCCTTATACAGTTCATTTCATAAAGCATTTTATCTCCCAATAATTTTTGTATGCATCAGAGAGCAAGTGCAATAAGAGGTGCATTTGAGTTCAGTAAGTGCTAAATGCCACTCAAGGTGCCATAGTGCAAAATTTGTAACCTAAGTCATCAACCAGTTGTGCAATTTGTGTCGTGACATTTACCAATCTGTTATGGAATGTCGGGTTTTTTTACCGCTACTTTGGTTTTGTTCAAGGGTGTTATACTGTGCATATATAAAGAGCATATAAAGATAAAACAAGAAAGTAAAGTAAAGAATATGCAGCGACAATAGGAAAAATGGAAGGGAAAGGTTACAAAAGGACTTAGAAATCTGTGAATGAGAGCAGAAGGGCAGTTACTATGCAGCTGCTTATTGCTTTAACACCGTTAACCTATTACGATCAAAACTTATTAAAACCACAATTAAACAATAAAACATTCAATATATACTGTTTTCTAAAAAATTGGGTTAATTATGGAAAACAAGTGCATGTAAGACACTCCATAAATAGCCAAACTTGTGGCATCATTTGCAATTTAACAAATTGCAATATTTTCAAATCACATAACATAATGTACAACAATTTGATATCGACACGAAAGCAGTAAACTTTGCTGCTTTATCCATTGGCTTTACGGAAAGTTTAGATCATATATGAGCGTAAGAGCTCATCAGTATCCAAGTATGATCACTTCATTGATCATTGGAGAAATGCTTTCGAGAAAGAATAAAACAAGCAAAAACATCTTATTTCATCAACTCATGTCAGCCTCTTACCATGATGTGGCAGTCATAAAAATTAGATTGGAAAATGGAAAAAAAAACACTCCAATGAACAACCCATTTATTAGATCTGCATTTTTTTCGGCAAAGCATATTTCTATGATATCTAACCTTGACCTCCTTGGTGGTGAACTTGCTTTCATTATTCATAAAATTATAATGGTTCTTTCTTGCACACCAGGGCACTCGGCACCTAGGTTGCAAATTATAACAAGGAGGCTGTCGACCTGACTCTGTGGAGAGCTGGGTATTGTGGATTGGTCTAGGACCAGTGTCCATGGTCTCTTGTGCATGGTCCACAGTTGGCTGTTCTACTGAACTGGTCTGATTACCCTGACCAGCACTACTTGTGCTTGACCCAAGCTTTTTGTCACTAGCTATGTGTGTCGGAACGGCCATTTAGCCTGTTGTAATGGATCTGTCCTGTCAACTTTTTCAATGTTTGCCCTGCTTACTTTCCCTAATTGCTTAGACTCAGTATTGTGCTCATCCCAAATTGCATTTGTGTGAGTGGGTCTAATGTTTTCTGCATGGTCTACTCAGGTAGCTCCAGAGGACTTGTGCTTAATTTTATAATGTACAGGTAAAAGCTTTTCTACCATTCTGCAGAATCGCCGGCATGAACATGCAACCTTGGGTGTCTGCCCTTCTAGGGAGCTATGATCATAAAAATACACAGGATCAGACACCTCATAATTATGCTTGGTTGCCTTTTAGTCATAATAACATTTATTGTGCTCCCGTACCTCTTTCATGTTGTCTTTTTGTCATAGTAATATTTGTTATGCTCCTGTACCTCTGCCATGTTGTCGTTTTGTCATAGTAATATTTGTTATGCTCCTGTACCTCTTCCATGTTGTCTCTTTGTCATAATAATATTTGTTATGCTCCCATATCTCTTGTTGTCTTTTTGTCAAAATAATAGTTCTTATGCTCCTGTACCTCTTTCATGTTGTCTTTTTGTCATAATAATATTTGTTATGCTCCTGTACCTCTTTCATGTTGTCTTTTTGTCATAATAATTTTTGTTGTTCTCCCGTACCTCTTTCATGTTGTCTTTTTGTCATATGAATACTTATTGTGCTCCTGCACCTATTTAATGTTGTCTTTTACTTGTACATATGAATGATGGAGGTGTGCCAACATGGTGGCTACATAATCCTCCCAAATATATCTAAGTCTGGGTTGCAACAAAGTGTCCATGGACAGCACTGGGTCAGCATAGATCACAAAAAAATGTCTACCATCTATATAGACTTTGCAGCCTTGACTTGCTTGTATATTTGACAATGGAAAACAATTTGTATTAACAACCTGGTCTCTCTTCCGCATTCTCTCACTAATCTGAGTAGCCCATTTGGCTTGGGCACAAACAAGCGGGGACTACTTCACAGGCCCTGGAAGGTTTTATAATGCCTGTTTTTGGCAATACAATTAACTGTATCTCCAGCTCTTCTCTCGCCATGCATGTGTTGGTACAAAGGATCAGGCTTCTCCATGGGAATGGGTGTAATGACGCTTGGCTGTTCTCCAAGGTCCAATATATCTTCAACAAAGCATCACTGTCCTCTCTCCACAAAGCATATAACTGTGCCTTTTCTTGTGAGGGCAAATAATATAAATTTACGTGTGGGAACAGATGCTTTTGTGCTGCTTTGCTTTCCTTGATTAATAGCATCTTTTCATCCACTAATGGGTGCTCCTGGCCAATTCTTTCATTCAAATGATCAACTAAATTTATCTCTCTATTGCTAAGTTGTGCAACATGGGTAATTGCTGTGCCTGGCATAACGGTAATTGAGTGCTCTGTAAAATTTAACACCCCAAATAAGGAAGGTTCCAGCAGCTGTTCCAGCAATTGCTCCACTTGACCTAATGCCTGTGCTATTGTGTGTACCAAAACTTCGGAAACCTCCTCAACCAATCTCTTTGGAGGTTTCTCAATGATTCTGAAGGCCATAATGTTGTGCCTCATACTTTCAATAAAAGCATCAGACAACTGTTGATGTATTAGGGGATTACTTGAATCAGTGGTTTCAAAAGCTTGCTCTGCTACTCCTGCTATGTGTTTGAAATAGCTCTGTACTGTTTTGTATTGCTTTGTCAGAGCTTATGCATGGTTTGGAGAACATACCGGCTGTCACTCCATTTACTGAAGTGATCCATAAATTTGGTTTTGAAAGTTTTCCACAACATTTATGGATCTTGTCTAAGAAGTCTGTTGGCAAATGCAGCAGCCTTTAAGGTCATGAATGGCCAACACTTTCAAACACTCACCACCTAAGGTCGTTTCTAATTGTTTTCATCTCTTTGATCCATTGCCACAGCAATTGGGTCTTTGCTATCTGGCTGGCAAACCCCTGCATGTGAAGCTCATAAAGAGGTGACTAAAAATTGTCACGTATCACTTGAATGGGAACAAAAACACCAGCATTTGGGTAAAGATTAAGTTCTGCCATTTCGAAAGTAAGAACACAAAATAGTGATCAAGGTTTTTAAATTACGCACAAATTACACACTCGTGGTGGTGTTCTCATTGGTTAATGCCATTGAATAAAACAATAAACACCATGATTAGTTGTAATCTATCCATAGTGTTCAAATGGCCAAAGTACAAAATACACAGAGTACGTTTCTTGTCCAAACCCAACTCTGACCATAGAGCCCAAGACAGGGGTTGTCACCTGGAGTGATTGCTAATTTCTCCATCTCCATAGACTAAGGATGCAAAGGTGATGGGAAAACCAAAGATGAATAAGGTAATTAAACTGGTTCAATGAAGATTTGGGTTACTAAAATGTGGACAGTTGCGGTGGGGTCTGTCAGAGCATTGACACGTATTTGACATATATTAACAGAACACAGCATACGAGAACAAAATAAAATGTAAATTGCAACATGTAAGATCCATCAAATTATATTATCAGAACCAATTAAAACTTAAGTGTAAAGTCAACTTGCAAAAACGGTACATTGCTACACTTTCAATATTTAATGGCACAAATCTCATGAAAAGAGTATTGGATATTAAAAATTGTCATCTTCGTGAATCATATGTTGTGTGCCACCAGGTAGCAGTTTATGTAGTTTTATTGGTCTCTTAACTCCTGCTTTAATTCAATATTGTAATATTATACAGTCTTGTTTTTCATAGAAAAGTGGGGAAGTTGTTTAATGAATTAATTGTGAAGCTGCTGATAAATATTATATATCATCACTTGAATCAACTTTGAGTATTTTTGTTTCTCCACTCAGGCTACCGCAGCAGGACCCACCAAACAAGGTAACAAAGACCGAAGATCACATAATCATGCATCTTCAGCATGCCAGAATTTGGTATGAGTGACGTGTTTTAACAGCCGGCTGTAGTCTATTAAGTATTGACTGTATTGTGCCCCAAGTATCATGCAGGATCCAACACTCAGAGGTTGACAATTATTACTCTATTTTACAGAAATGACCCTCATGTGAGATTGGTACCTATCTGAGTACATGTACGAACAGTGGGACAAAGACCTGTGATAAAAGGAATCAGGATATAGAAAATATGGAGTGGCGCCATTGCAGATTAAACTTTTATCATATTTTATCATTATATTGTATAAACTATCTTAAAAGATTTTTGGTAGGAAACTAATTAGCAGACACCATAGAGGCATCCTCATCATAGTCTTCCTTATTTCAAATGCCAGGGAACTTCACATTGAAGAACATATTCAGTAGAATGGGATTAGATAATACATCTAGTATCTTGAGTTCATCCGGGTTCCCTCAAAGTTTGGCAGAAAATGATGTTAATAGCCAACAGGATAGGGGCCTAGATTACAAGCCTACCTCAGTGGCCAGGCAGATTTCTGCAGCAGTCTGCAGAGAGCCAGTGCCAGCAACAGTAGTGAGCCACTGATCTCTGCTATGGAGCCAGGCATGATCCCTGTCAGTCAGAACCAAGCCCCAGGCTGGCCTCTAAGGATTTGTACACTCATCCTTTAATGCAGGCCAGACTGAAGCCTGACGGGGATCTCACAATAAAAAGTGAAGGTGGTTCCACGCAAGACAACCCCCTGTTTATCTTACATTTAGCACCTGTAACTATGTCACCCGAGTGCCCGTCCAAAAGCTGTAAACTTGGACACGCACTGGTCACACAGCTGAATGACCAAGTGCAGAAGGGAAGTCTTATAAGAACTGCGTTACCTGAAAACCAACTTGTAGGCAGTGCTGCCCTGCTGAGCATAACTATCCCTGCTGATGGTGCCATTTCAACAACATATACATGTAACGCACAGTCATGGCAGCCTGTGCACCTTGAATCAATTATGCATGTCGAAAAAAAGAGCTGCTTCGATTGTATGATTACGGCACTGGAAAATGAAATATGTGTTGTGAGAAAACAGCTTTTAGAGCCACTGATCAAATAAGTCTGCTATAGGCCAATAATACCCATATTTCTTCTCTACAGACAATAAACATTGAGACTCAAACATTGCTGGCTATGGATGGTCCCAACTTTGAAACTGACAGCAAAACACAGAAAGACTAAGAAGTGATACTGATACAGGATAACAGGGTCCTCAGAATGACCAGAGAAGCAGCTTTAAAAAAAAAAGCTGAAGTAGTACTTCTTTTGACGAACAGAAACCAGAGGACTGTTTCACCCCGGCTGCAACAGACAAAAGTAGCTCTATTGTGCCAGAGACACACTGTCTGTCAGACAAAATTTCAGATTTTTGTGGTTGGGCTGATGCATCTGATATTCTATGCCATGTGTTTGATCCTACAGCTAAATCATTTGTAACAAACATAGCCAACCAATGACCTGGAACCTCAAGCTGTACCTAAGGCTACAAGTATATTGCATTGTTATGATCGATGGTCAAAAATGATATATTTTACCTAAGTTATTGAAATTGTTTTCGTAAAATAGGGAAGGTTATTTGTGAATGTGTACCAAGATTATACAATGTGATGACAAGGAGCCCTGGCTCATGTTTTCTACTTGTTGTAAACCCGACTTGAAATAAACTTACTTATATAACAAAGCCCAAAAACTGTGTCCCATCTCAGTTTGCATAGCAACAGGACGTTATATTCTTATTGTGGTGAAACCAGCCACATGTCGGCATGGTAAACCTATTCTGTGCCATTACTGTGAACCTAAACCATCCCTTGGACCTAAAAAGTTTTTTTTTTCTTCTTTGTATCAGAAAAAGTTAGCTGAAGACCAAGTGTCAGTGCCATTTAAATACCATACTTACAACATTTATTCCAAACTCAAGTTACTTCTGTCAAACACCAGAAACCAAAAAGGACACGGCAAAACCTATACGCTATCTTTTTGACATACAAACTTATCTCAGCAGCTCTGGGTTGAGTAAACAGTGTGCCCAATGGAACCAATCAAAGGACACATTTTTTTAATATACAAACAAAGGTTTGAAAATAGCTCACGTGAACGTATGTCATCTGTTGCCAAAACTGCATGAACTTAAACCTGCATGAACTTAAACCTGAAATAAATGAGCTTCAAATCTTTGGTGTCATTTAAACATTCCTCATCAAAGACAGTTCCGATTCTGAAATAGCAGTTAATGGTTGCCACTCATTTCAAAGGGATGGACTCCATAAGAAACCTGGAAGTACAGTGTTCTACATAATTCCTAAGATCCCAATTATTCAGATAGACAATCTCCACAGTGAAAACATGGAGTCAGTGTGGTTTGAAACAAACTTATAGTGCAGTGGAACAACAGAAAAACTCTGTGTTTTATAATACAAGCAATTTGTCATTTTCACTCACTCGAAATGTTGATTTATTTTATCTATTTATCATTTTTGTTTTATTTTTGTCAAGGTGCTGTTTTGCATGTTTTAAAGTTATTGCAGTGACATCTCCTGTGCCTTGACTGTACTGATATTTAACACGTCTTTTATGTATGGGGGGACTCCTCTGACACAATGTCGCCGATTGAATCATTGTTTCAATCGCCGCATTTATTTTTACCTGCGGGGCCAGTTTTCTCGCTTTCCTTTAGAGCCCTATTTTCGCTGAGCAAGGACAGACGTCCTTCATGTATGGCTCTGATATTGATGCCATATTAATAGCATATGCTACCTAGTGAGTCTTTTTTTTTTATCACAAGATTTTGCATGAAATTCACGCGTATTTCTTCCATATATATATATATATATATGTGTGTGTGTGTGTGTGTGTATATATATGTATATATATATATATATATATATATATATATATATATATATATATATATATATATATATATATATATATACATATATTTAACTCACTTTTCGGCCATATTTTGCTCCTATAGCACCACTGATGGCCTTGTCGAGCCAGCCACACCAGTCACAAGGGACTCGTGGTTTTGCCTCCCATATAAGCAATGGTTTTGTTCCTGCTGTACCATGTTAACTGTCTGCTTCCCATTAGACCGCAATACACGTTTTGTTAGTTTTTGCTTGTTTTCCTTATTTGTATTATTGCAGCGATTTGGAATATAAATACGCCAGTTTAATTAAATTTATACTTGTGTGCACATGACTTGTACCGGCTATAATTTGTATGCAAGCGTACATTATGTATTTAGCGTATTTAAATAACTTGAACGCAGAATTTGGTACAAATGTCTTACTTGTGCATTAATATGTTCTGTGTCGCTTACTGGCTGTTGTTTTTGACACTGAAGTTTTGTTTAGTAATTGTGCCCACATATTGCAAAGACATGCATGTGTGCAAATGCATTAGAAGTTGCTTATCATATATGCTCATGACTTGACAGCATTTTGAAGAGCTTTTCTATGTAGAATATTGTCTTGTTAACTAATTTTGCAAACATGCGACATGTGTTATTACTTTTCCTTCATGAGACGTAAAATTACTTGAGTGGAATATTAACTATGTAATTTTTTATGGTCGCGAAGTTAAGATTAATACACGTTCTCGTGTTCTGACACATTGTAAAGTATTCTTATAGCTGTTTAGAGTTTACGCGTTTATCCTGTAGTAAATATAAGGATAATATGACATGCGTCATGCAAATTTAACTTAAAATGTGTTTGCCATCATGCTCACGTGTACATTTCGTGGGTTTGCGCATGTAGGCTCAATTGTCCTAAAGTTAAAGGTCCTACCATGCTTAGTGTTTGGCAAATGTTTTGACATTGTTCGTCCAATAAGGCAACCCCCCCCCCCCCAAGTTATTCAGTTTCCCCCATCCGACCAGCACGTCCCTACTGCCCCCCCCCCCCCCCCCCCCCCATGTTAACTTCTGACCAAAAAATAAAAACACATAGTGGAATACTAAACAAAGAAATCATACCGACCCACCCAAATTGTCAGACTAAAAAAAGAATATATGCCTACTTCCCCCCCGCCCCCCTCCGAAATTTTGGTCCGTAAGGGGGAAATACAGCACATATTTTTTCTGCCTAAAAAGGTTGAACCCGTACTTGACCCAATACTGTGAGAAATCACTGGAGTGCCAGGTCCATTATTGCAGCCAAATGCTATAAATTGCTTTATTTTTGCATGTTTAAATTTTCATGCTTTTAGTATTTTGAACATTTCACGTTATTCTTAATATCACTGTTTTTGACATAATTCCCATTCAAATAAGCGAAAATAAGAAAATTACAAAATTCAAGCAATTTACTGTACAGTATGAAGGCTGGGGGGGGGGGGGCACTGTAATTAAAACATACGGAATAAAGCATAACTATTAGGTTTATTCTGGGTTTGTCTTCTGCACCATCCCACATGTCCTCTACAAGAGTGTAACCCTAACCCATGTGCAACAACAATTGACACTTTGAAATGCTGCAGGTGGAGTGTTGCGAAATGATAATGATGTCACAATGGTACCCAATGACAGGCCTCTAGGATCTGTAGCAGGAAAATTATGTACAACCAAACCTGGTTCTGTAGACACTTCTTTATATTATCCCAAACCTTTAAATCACTGTTATTTGTCTCTTATAGTAGACTATGGCTATAGTGGCTAGAGTACCTCTTGTTTTATTTGTTCAGTGGAAAAATCTCTGAAGTCATGACCTTCGCAGAACAGTGCTGACACACCATCATTTTATCCCACACTACTGTAATAGTCAAGGATATTGAATATATGCAAAGCCACATGGTCTCCGAGTGTAATGGTCACAAGGAAACTTGTAAGTAGTTGTACTCTTTTTTTTTTTTTTTTTTTTTTGCTCTATGAGATATGTGTAAGGTACATATACTCAATAAAGGAATATGGTGTCTAACTTGGACGTGTCAGGGATTTGTTGTTCCGAAGTGACATAGGAACACATTTGAAATTTTAGTGGTGACACATGGGCAATGACCCATTAATTTTGGTCCATTTTTAAAGTATGTGCTGTGAAAGTGACATCAACTGCTTCCCCTTGTCATGAACAGACTGAATAAGACAATGTGAAAGAAAACTGAATATCTCCTTATTGTTGTCAACTACACGTAAAACGTTCTGCCAGTTCAAATATTGGGACATAACCTGCTAACCTCCTGTTTATACCCTTACCGTGGTTGGTTCTAACTGCAATTTTCAAACTGTCCACAATGTATCTATCAGAAAGCATGAACTGGCCAGTCGTTGTACCTTTCATAATTGTGTTGTGATTGCTTATAACATGTAGCTAATCCTATGCTAATCATATGTTGTGCTCAGAGACCAAGTGAATCTCTGTGTATGTGTACAAAAAGCACTTCTCTTACTTAAAGTTACTTCTGGTAATCCCACAAGTTCCTGGGCAACTACTGTATGTTTTGGTTCCACCAAGTTGTCCTTTAAATCCAAGGATCCTCCTTGACATCAGCCAGCTCAAAACACGTCTGATTCCATTCAAATGTCCCTCTGAAATATGATTTTCTGTCGGTACATGTAGTATAGACGGAAAATATTGTTTAGCTGGTACGCAATACAATTGCGATTTGGTGGGAAATGGGGTATATAGAGTGCAGGGTTCTGATTGGATGAGCGGTTTGGCGGGAATAAAGTCCAATACTGATTGGTCCTTGTGAGAATCTTGGGGTAGTATATATAGGGTGAGTGCAATGAACGCAACATTCCACGCTCACAAATTAGTTGGTCTTCAGCTTTCGTCCTCAAGATTATGACGTCCGTTCAGGAGAAACAACCTACAGGAGATTATAGAGACCGCGACGCTTCACTATTGGGTCAGATTGGAGCGTTAATAGATAGTAAATTGGATATTTTCAAGTCTGAGATACATGCCAGGGCTGATGAGAATCTGGATGAAATTTGGAGGCTGAAATATACGGAGAGAAGGACGTTTAAGAAAAAAGGAAATGAACAGCAGTATATTCATAACTCCAAAGTCCTGGATTGTATGCAGCGGGCTGGTTCCAGCCTGGAAAACAAGAAATACGACGCTGCCAAGGAGGCTTTATCAGAAGGTATTGACTGCACTAAACACCGGCAAAAGCTAATTCTTATAGCGGACTCTGAAAAGTTAGGCTGGAAAATGGTAGAAGATTACGAGATTAATGAAGTATGCTCCGATGAAGAAGATCAGAAGAAATTATGGAGGGCCGCTTCTAGGGCAGAGAAAAGGGCCAGGGAAGAAGAAAAGGAAAGACAGAACAAACGCAGACGGTTTGGGGTGCCTATGTACCAGGCAGGACCCAGGATGGACAGCGGCAGCTGGGACAATCAAGGTGCCGGCGGGAATGCACCGGGTGGCCGCAGGGATAGGTCGAGGGATACCTGCTTCCTTTGTGGACAAACTGGCCATTGGAAAAGTCAATGTGGAGTGCTGAAAAGGATTAGCCAACAGCCACAGGCACAGCTGGGACAGTTAAGTACTATTTATTGTTCACAAAAATCCCAAAATGAGGGTAGTTTGACACCTAAGGGTAGATTACCTGAGGCATTATGCTTTTGGAAATCCATTACAGAGTCTGAATTCATTCTCAATGTAATAAATGAGGGGTATAAGTTGCCCTTTTTTGCAACTCCCAAGACACGCAAGTTTGACAATAATGCGTCTGCATTAAGGAATAACGAATTTGTTGAAAGTGAAATAACGACACTGCTGGAGAAAGGGTGTATACGGAAAGTAGATTTGAAACCATACGTGGTAAATCCGCTGTCAGTGAAAGAGAACAAAAGTGGTAAATTACGCCTGATTTTAGATCTTAGTTATGTAAATTTATTTTTGCATAAACACAAATTCAAAATGGAGGATATTGCTATGGCGCGTTCACTATTTGAAAACGGATCTTTTGTATTTTCGTTTGATATCCGTTCGGCATACCATCATATAGAAATATACACAGAATACCATACCTACTTGGGTTTCAAGTGGCGGTACAAGGGCAGAAACGATTTTTTTGTGTTTACAGTTCTTCCTTTTGGTTTATGTACGGCAGTTTATCTGTTTACTAAATTGTGTAAACCGCTTGTTACCAAATGGAGGGCACAGGGTATCCGATGTCTTTTATATGTTGATGATGGGATTGGGGGTTCCCAAGTGGAGATGGAAGCTAAGAAACATTCTGTTATTGTCAGACAGGATTTGCGATCATCTGGTTTCATAGAAAGTACAAACAAATGTCACTGGGAACCGACACACAATATAGAATGGCTGGGACACAAGCTTGATTTTGACAATAATACTATATCCATAACATCCCCGAGGATTGATAGCGCTAAATTGGACATCAGAAATCTTTTGCTGGGAGGATTTTGGAAAAGTATACCAGTTAAAACCCTGGCGGGAATCGCGGGTAAATTGGTGTCTATGTATCACGTTTTGGGAGCCAAAGTAAAATTTCACTCCAGGTACATGCACCATGCCATTGAGTGTCGTAGGTCATGGGAGGATAAGATTGCACTGGATGCAGGTTGTCTTTCAGAACTTGTATTTTGGTATGAGCAAGTAGGACCATTGAATAAGTGTAACTGGAAGGTGTGTTTGGATGATTCGGCTAAATTTGATGCGTATGTCTATATTGATGCATCAGCGGTCGCCTATGGTGGGGTTGCCACATGGTTCACTGAACATAAAGAGAGCAGTTCATCATTGGTGATACATGGTAATTGGGATATAAATGAGCGAGACCGTAGCTCCACCTGGCGGGAACTGAGGGCCATCTTAAATGTACTTGGCAGTTTGGAGGACATAATGAAACGACGGGTAGTTAAGTGGTATACAGACAATGCAAATGTAGCAAAGATTGTGTATGGAGGAAGCATGAAGCTCGATTTGCATACTATGGCCCTGGAAATAAATGACCTGTGTAGTAACAATAATATTCAGATCACTGTAGTGTGGACACCAAGGGAATTGAATGCTCAAGCTGACTTAATTAGTAAGCTGGTTGACAAGGATGATTGGGGTATTGCGCACCATGTGTTTCGCTATTTTGATAGGCTGTGGGGACCTTTCACAATAGATAGATTTGCAACTGCATATAATACCAAATGTACCCGTTTTAATTCGAAGTTCTGGAATCGAGGAGCGGAACAAGTTGACAGTTTCAGTCTCGATTGGCATGGGGAAAATAATTGGGTGGTACCGCCCCCATGCATGATACCCAAGGTTTTGGCACATTTCCGCAGCTGCAATGCTAAGGGTGCGTTGGTTATACCAGTGTGGAGATCAGGGTATTATTGGCCCCTTATATGTCCTGACGGCTTGCATTTGGCAAAATTTGTGTGGGATTGGAGGATAATCCCAGATGAAGCTGGTATTGTAGTTAGCGGGAAATATGGACAGGGGGTTTTCTTAGAAGAAAAATTGAAATTTCGTATGCTAGCTTTGCGCATTAATTTTGAGCTACAACAACGTGTGGCTTTGCGGGGCTTTTGCCTTACCAAACAAGGTTTTTGTTCTGTGTGTCTATACAAATGAACAAGGGGGAGCATGGTGGGTGTAATATATCAATAACTTTTGTGGTGTAAGAGATTTTGCTGCCAGGTGCCCATGTTGGGTGAACCGTGGTTTTTGACGCTTATGGCCCACTGAGGAGGCGATGCGTGATGATGTGGTTAGCATGCGCCCCAAAGCGGGGTATTGCTGAACTTGGTGTTGGAAGCCCACTGAGGAGGCGAGGTGTGTCGATATTATCATTATGTGCCCCACAGGGGGAAGTTACTGAACTGGATGTTCATAGCCCACTCAGGAGGCAATGTGTGATATTGTTTATACGGGTCCCACTGGGGATAAAGCAGTATGCCCACTGAGGAGGCATATGCATGAGGGTAAATTTGCAAAATGTATGCATTGTGCAAATTTTTGCAGAATTGTAAAGTTCATTTAAATACTATTGTAGTGAATTTCGAGTATTCTATTTTAATGATATTGGATCAGTCAAGAAATGATGTATAACTTGAATATCATGTTAAGCTGATTTCTATATGCACGTGTGTCCACAAGTGTTACTATTTATGATGTATAAACCTTTAGTGGATATTGTTTTTGCCCACATCTTGGGTTTTTGAACTATGCTTGTGCCTAATTCAGGTGTATATTTTGCAGAAATGAACCTGTGGGCATTCACTCCTCTGGATAACTCGTACAAGGATTCCCTGGCACCAGAGTTACATCCTTATGCGGACGTTTTGCCAGATGTACTTTTGAGATCTAAGGCCGCTGGGACCGTGAACTCGTATATGGCAGGCATAAAGGCATGGACTAGGTTTGCCGCGAAGTACAATATGATCGCTTTTCCAGCTAAAGTTATGGATTTGTCCATTTTCTTTCTCCGCATGCTGGAAGAAAAACACTCTTCACATTCAATTACCAATATTTACTATGCTCTTAAATGGGCACACGATTTAGGGGGAATTTCGATATCTAATCCTCTAGAAAATTTTTTGATTAAGAATATTGTGGAGTCTGCTAAGCGTGTTTTTGGAAAACCTACAGTTCATAAGCCTGCTTTGCCAGTGGCAGCCTTGGCAAGTTTATGTGAAAAGTTTGCCGATTCAGTAGATGTTCTAGTGCGTAGGGATGTAGCTTTGTGTTTGGTAGCATTTTCAGGTTTTTTACGTTACAATGAATTATCCTTGCTAAGATGTAACGATTTCAAGCTATTTGAGAATCATGTAGAAATTATAATCCGTAAGGGGAAAACGGACCAATACCGAAGTGGGAATGTTATAGTTATCAGTAAGACTGGTAATGTATCATGCCCAGTGATGAACCTAGTCAAGTTTATAGAAGCTGCGAAAATTGATTTGACTTCTGATCAGTTTTTCTTTAAACCTGGTTTTCGCACGGGCATGCTTTCTAAATTGGTACATGTTAATAAAGCATTGAGCTTTACAAGGGTAAACGAAATAGTGAGACAAAGATTTGCAGAATTCTTACCAGACGTTAAGAGTTTCACAATACATTCATTTAGGTCTGGAGGTGCAACTGCAGCTGCACATGCGGGGGTTAAGGATAGATTATTCCAAAGGCATGGCAGATGGAGTAGAGAGAAGTCAAAAGACCGTTATGTTGATGACTCCCTGCAGGAGAAACTTGGTGTTTCAGCATCTCTGGGATTGTAAATATAGTATTCAGCATATTGTGATGTATGTTTCATTTGGCAGCGCTCTATATAAAGTTTCTATACTTTGTGTCCATCTCTGTGCGTGAGCATTCTATTTATATAAATTAATTGAGTAGTGTTATGTTTAAGTATTTAAGTATTTAGTATGGAGTAGAGGCTAAACTATGATTTTCTGTCGGTACATGTAGTATAGACGGAAAATATTGTTTAGCTGGTATGCAATACAATTGCAATTTGGTGGGAAATGGGGTATATAGAGTGCAGGGTTCTGATTGGATGAGCGGTTTGGCGGGAATAAAGTCCAATACTGATTGGTCCTTGTGAGAATCTTGGGGTAGTATATATAGGGTGAGTGCAATGAACGCAACATTCCACGCTCACAAATTAGTTGGTCGTCTCCTAAATGGAATTTTTTTTTTAATTTACCCTAGGCTTTCCAGAGTTTTTGTCGTCGTACAGGATAATGTTTTATCTCTGGTTTTGGTGCGGGGGTTATGTTGGTGACGTAAAGCTGAGAAGGTTCATAAGTGTCTGGAGTAAGTTTTTGTTTAAGTATGGTTATACTTTGATGTATGCTGCTGACTTCTATGATTCGGCGTTATTTCTCAGCCATTTGTATTTTCTGCTGAATAAACCATCTCTGTGCGTGAGCATTCTATTTATATAAATTAATTGAGTAGTGTTATGTTTGAGTATTTAAGTATTTAGTATGGAGTAGAGGCTAAACCTGACTAGGTCACCCTCAAGGCCCCACAAGTCATGCATTAATATATAGTTCTTTTAATTCCCACCAGGTGACAGCATTTGACAATACTGACCAAATTTACACCCAGATGAAATGTAGTATCCTTAACGTCCATCAGATGACAGCACTGCTGAGGATGAGATGCTACTACAGATGTACATGTATATATCTAATTCAATATACATGAAAATACCACAATTGAAACGAACACGGTCACAGAGACGTTTCCTGTACATGTGTTTGTAAATACCAATATTAACAAACATTTTCTCGCCAAATTTTGAATGTCAAACAAGACTGATTTTGGCCAGAAAATAGCACATGCTGTGGGTATAGGGATGTGCACAACATACTCAAAAAGGTACATTTCCGCTCCAGGAACCTCTTATTGGTTATTTATACACACTTTGCATTCTAATGATCTTCCTCTCATTATATATTTTTGGGGGGTCCGTTTATCAAAAGAAAAAGCTAGTTGCAGCTGAGCAAGAAAAGGGAATGTAAGCAGGTGAGGAAGAAAAGGGAATGTAAGCAGCTGAGGAAGAAAAACGAAGGGAAAGTGTTGGCGGCAACACAAGGAACACAGAGATAATAAGTTTCGCATGTGTGAACTTGAAGTGAGGTTAGCGAGAAGGTCAAATAGGGAAGTGTCTGATCATTTCAACGCAACTGCTCATTGCACATTAGTGCCAGATTTCACAGCAAGGGAAGTTAATTCATATTTCTTGGCATTTGCAAAGGCAGCTGGTAGCACTGATCTATCCTACACTGGAAGTTAGTTAAAGAGAAAGCACTGTTTACATAAACAGCTTTGACAGCACATTAGGTTGGTGATTATGAAGTAGTCAAGTGGGAATGTTGGGATATTTGGGAAGTAGTTTATAAAAAAATGACTTTATTAGGCGTACTTCAACATGTTTGTTACATGTAAGAAAATTATTATTCGTAATTCTAACTCTCAACGCAAAATATGCATACTTAAAACATATGCGGCTAGAGCGTAAAACGACCTGAATCAAAGTATAATAACCAATAAATCAATAAATTAACTTCAAGGACTAAATAACTGGCTCTATATGAAATTTAAATCATCAATTTTATGATATGTTTTGACAACAACATCTTTTATTACATGAATATCTGAATCCAGATACACATCTTTTCACCTTTAGTATCAGTATTCGCAAAGCAAATATCATCAGGATCAATTTGGTAATATAATACGTTTATTCAAGCAATATCGTAAATATATCTGGTATTAAACGATAACTATTTCGCAAAAGGAAAATATACTTTCATGAATGTCGGGATGGATTCTAAGTAAAACCAACCAACATATAAATCAGCTGGTAGAGATGACCAATGACTGCCCATAGGGATACCTTAAATCTGTTGAAACATCGAGGGGGAAAATGCGTAAAAGCATTCTCAAGATGCAAATTAACTGAGTTAATATCTTTTCTATGGTATGTAATTTAGTATTTCCTTTAATATATTTTTCTTAGACCAGCTGTTTTTTAGTAATTCTTTTCAAACACAGAGAGAGAGAGAGAGAGAGAGAAAGAGAGAGAAAGAGAGAGAGAGAGAGAGGGAGAGAGAGAGAGAGAGAGAGAGAGAGAGAGAGAGAGAGAGAGAGAGAGAGAGAGAGAGAGAGAGATTTCCTTATGTGCCGATATCATCCTGTGAAATTGTTTCTCAATTACCAATAATTGTTTATTAAATTTCCTGGTAAGCTTTAATTGAAGCTACCAAAGTATAGACCCATATGCTTTAAATGGATTCTGAAACAGGCCAACCTAATATTATTGACTTTCCATGCTGCAGATGTTTGCATATACTAATAGGTTAAGGAAATTTAGATATGTACAAAATTTCAAATTAAGTCAATTAGTAGACTGCATGTGATATATACTGCACAAACCTATTGCAGAATAAAAAAAATGTGTATACGTGACACCCTCTTTGTGTCGATAATACATGTACGTGTTTACATAAACCTAAAGATGCTGCCACCCGGATTTAAGACAAAATTATTTGATAATGAAATCTTTAAGTCAAATATGAAAGCGTATCTTCTGCATGTGTAATATAGGTTATGGGTAATTAAGCAAAGCTTGAATATTGACAAAACAAATAGCGTAATTATCGGACTTTAACACAAGACCAGGTCCTTTACAAATAGGGGCCGTGGGTTACCAATAGTCCAAAAGAAATTGACCCCAAGTTCAACACACCAAGTATCTTGGGGATGTAGACTAAAACCTAAATTACTATGAACACATTGAGTCACGCATTCCACAAAACAATTATTGTTTCAAAGCATGTTTCTCCGCCCATAGCACAAGGGCCTAGAATAACATTGTACAATACCTTGGTGGTACCATACTTTGCCTATTACTCCATTGTATGGGGGCATTGTTCCAAAAATGTATTTTAACCGATCACAGAGAATGCAAAATAAGGCAATGCGGATAGTCCTTAGGTGGCACATTTGAACTCATATCTCTTCGATGTGATATGACTTAAAGTGGATCAGTGTTCGTTAATGTTTTCATTTCAACATGTGTGTACTTGTATGGAAATCATTGCATGGTTTAACACCTCATTATATATCCGATTTATTCCAGGTCTGTCATCTACACATCACCATAGCACAAGATCAACAGTAAACAAACATTTACATGACTACCCCCTCGTTCTCATGCCGTCTCTCTTTCTTACAGTGGTAGTACCCTCTGGAAGGCCCTTTCCTATTATTTGAAAGACAGTGATTCAATTGTAAGTTTTAAGAGAGAGTGCATGAAGTATGTTTTAGATGCAGTATCTCAATTACCTCAATTTTACGATAGTTGATTTTACATTTGATTTTACATAATGTACAAGGATATTTTTATCCATACCACCGCCCAAGCTTTTATTGCACTGGTATACATGTGAACTCCTTTCATTACATAATTATTATTTTTATCATTGTTATTTAAACCATGTGAGTCCCCTAAGTTTTTCTCTTTTTCTATATTTCATGCCGTAATTTTTTCTATGATTTCCATGTGTACTTTTTATATAGGCACCATGAAAGACAGCGTTAACGGTGACTCGTTTTCTCAATACAATACGATACATCAGCCCATGTTTGGCCTCCTATAGCATAGATAAAGCAATATGATACGGCCGTATGATTTTTTTTCCGTATCAGATCGTTCGTATGCACATTAGCCACGTGTTGTTAGGGTAACAATTGGGGTCTCCACATTTGGCAGGGACTACTTTTAGGCTAAAAATATCGTCTGCACCATGTGGCGCTGATAAGCAAAAGCATTTGGTCAGACCTGGAATATACTGCTAGGCCTAAATCATACGGAAGAAAGTTATTATGGCAGCCACTGAAGATTCCTTTTTAGCAGACAAAATGGGTGACAATTTTGAAGATAGGCCTACAGCACCAACAGCCACGGAAGTGAATGAATACATCAAAAGCAAGAGAGCCAAAAACACGGTCCGCAAAACAGAATCGCCAATGCGTAAATTTGAGAATTGGCTAAAAGAAAGGAATGAAATGGGACCAGTACATTTCATCCCAGCAATTGAACTGGACAATTTTATTGGCGGTTTTATCTTGAACATTCGAAAACCAGATAAATATGATTATGAACCTGACACCTTGGTAGGTTTCCATCGGAGTATTGATTGTTATTTGAAGGAGAAAAATTATGGTCATTCTATTTTGACATCTCCCGAATTTTCTACCAGCAGAACTCTTCTGGAGTCTAGAAAAAAGGAACTGAAAGAGAAAGGTTTGGGAAATAGACAAAACAAAGCAGAAACTTTATCTGAGAACGAGATGGAACTGCTCTGGTCCTCAGGGCAACTAGGCTTTGGTAGTCCCCGTTCAATCCTGAACACTTTATGGTACTTCAATACCAAACTGTTAGGCTTTCGTGGTTGCCACGAACACAGACAATTGAAATGTGGTGATATTAGCTTAAAACCTGATGAAAATAATGATGATTATCTGCAATTTAATGAGCGTCTGAGTAAGACAGGGCAAGGGACAATGGGTTCCCATCAAAGGCCATTTGAACCCCAAATATTCCCCAATAATGAACCCCAATCGTTGCCATGTAACATCTTACAAACTGTATGCTGCTCATAGGCCTAAATCTATGAAACACGGTGAAGCACCTTTCTATTTGGGCATTAACCACTGGCGATGTGATGACTCTGCTAACAACTAATTATGCAGTTGAGCAGGCATAGAAATGTTGCAAGTGTCAACAATTATGCTGTTGCATCACGCACTCAACAAAGAGCTATGTGCAACATGCTTATGAACCCATCATCATCATCGTCGTCGTTTCATTCAGCAAGGGAGGATGTCATGCCCTCTGACCCGATTTACCCTTTGCCAAGTGCAGATGCAGAAGTGATTTTTCCGGCTTCGCTCAGGTCAGTTCCATCCAACATGCCGGAGCGTGCGGGTCCTTCCACGACTCACAGTTACACCGGGGCAATATCTACGCCGGCTGTCAACAATGAAACTGCAATGAGAATGACCAGCTCGTCTGCCCATGCCACAGTTCTGTCTGCTATGTTTTCGGGGTCCAATTTTAATTTGAATAATGAAAACTGCCACGTTAAAATTGAAGTGAATGTCACCGGGGGTGCCACGGCATGTCGTGACAATACACTGGCTACAGTTGTCGGTTCTGATACCGGCTAAGACAAGTATCTTGGCTAGATCCACCAGAAACTTTATCCAGGATTCGGATTCATGTTATTTGTTGATAGACAGTTAATTTATTAGACTGTTCTAGAAATTAAATTGATTTGAATTGAGAATTTGGCCAGGGTGTGACATTGCAGAGCTTTGGCTACTTTGGCCTCGCATGTTTCATGTGTGCATCTTTACCATTGCAGTGCGTAGTAATATGACGCATTGCGTAAATGTTGTTGTGATGTATCATTGCTCGTATGGGCTTGTAAACAAAAATAAACCCTGTTACAAAACATTGTTTTCTTGATTTTACCAGCTATAAAACATGGGATAAATACAAACCACGTCTCGTTGGGGTATCTGTTGCCAAGAGAACAGACTCGGGTGTTCTCTTGACACAGATACCCGCATTCGACGTAGTTTGTATATATATACCCACTCTTATTAACTGCTGCGTCCGGCTCCCTAGCCTCTCCGATCATGAAATTATCTTCATAGATTTCGACACTATTACATTGTGTCATTCACGTGCCAAACGTACAATACAAATCTAGGGCAAAGCCGACAAAGACAAAATAATAGCTGCAACTAATTTTTTGCTCCGAAGCTTTTACTCAGAAGCACACTATAAAAGTCCCTGTTGATACTCTATGGTCTGGAATTGAATTTCACTGTATATATCCACAAAAACTATATCCTGCAGATTTCACCTACTGTAAAACAAAACATATCTCTGGGAGGAAAGAAAAAGCCCAGCAAATATTCCTGTCTTTTAAACCTTATTCTGCCTCGGCCCTCGGATATTACAATCGGTTGTAAGACCTTAAAACGTTAAGATCGTGCGAATGCTAAATTGCCAGTAGTAATTATATCTCTGATATTATCTTTGCAGACAAGTCTAACAACCAGAAAAATGGGGATTACATCAAAAGTAAAACATGTGGTAATAATGGTGTCACTCCTTGAAAAATGGAATGGCTAACATACAGTGACAGTAAAATAACGCAAGCCTGCGCAATGACCAGTTTATCCCAGATTTTATCCACGAATATATAATACTGTATCAGTGCCAATATTCCCGAGATATTTTATTTCCCGAATTCTCCCGGGGAGCACCATTCGTGAAAATAAAAACCGGGAAATTCCTAACGGCAAAAAAAGCAACATACATTAGGTCTCTTCTGATTAATGGGCTAGTTAAGTATGGTACCAGGCATAATGTTTGAATAAACAAAAGTTTTCCAAATACCAGAGAATATTGTGATTATATTAAAATATTTATTTATCTTTCATAAACATTTAAAATAAAAAATACAATACAATGAAGATGAACACCAGCAGTCCAAATAAATCAAATAAAACCGTTACTAGCGTTTAAATCATGCGGTCTGTGTTTTCATGTTACCAGGTGTTTTATGCTGTATCAAAATGTCCACAAGTGACAAAGCTATTAAACTAACATGGTTTCAACAGCAAGTTAAAATGTTCTTTGCGCCTTTTTTGTCTCTTCTTGAACTGCTGGTAACCTTAGCCTCGGACATATAGCAGCCTTCCCCGCTGCCACAGTTATATATGTTTTCTCTTGTAATGTTAGATGTGGTTGATATGTTTGAAGAAAAAAATCTTGGGGTGCCCTATGGAGACGGACAAATCCCCTGCCTGTTACATGCCGACGATGTTGTAATAACTGCAGACAGTGAAGACCAATTAATTTGTATGCTAAATATTGCACATGTTTTTGTAGAAAAATGGGGAATGACGTTTAATGACAACAAATCTAAAGACATGGTAGTGGGTAAGCGTGCAAATTTTTCAAAAAGAATAAAAATCTAGGAGATGTATATATATATCTGAATGCAAATCATATAAATATTTGGGCATTTTGATCTCGAATTCCGTAACAGACACGGCACACGTGAAATATATAGCAGCAACAAAAGTTGTTCGTTTACGAGGCTACTTGTGCAGTATAATGTCTTCTCATGATAATGTTAACCGTATTGGCTTCGGAAATAGCATATGGAAAAGTATTATTCTTCCGTCACTTACTCATGGCGGTGAAGTGTGGTTATGCAATACTAAAGAGTCTGAGGCTTCTCTGAAGTCCATTCAATACACCATAGCCAAAGCAATACTTCAGGTCAACTCTTCACCTGCAGCGGTGGCTACCCTTGGTGAACTAGCATGGCTCCCCCCTAAAACTGATTCTGGATGGCATTAGCATAAGATACTTTCACAGGATGAAATTTGACATGCCAGACACAAGGCTATGTAAACGAATTTTTGACACTCTTTGGCAAAGAAATGATGACAAACCTGCAAAGATTTGGCCATGTGTTGAAGAAATTAAGAAGGTCTTTAATAGCGTAGCCATAGACCATGCCCTGGAATCAAGGAATTCAGAATGGCTGGGATGGTTTTTAAAATTATCGTTAGAAGCATATACATTTTTTCCGGAAATAAACTTGAAAAAGTCTTTAAGATGGTATCAAATGTTGAAACGGTCCTCTTTCGGTGCAAGTTATCTGTTTAATGTGAATAACTTTGCCGGTGCACGATTAAACCTTTTGGCCCACACTGGGTGCTTGGGTGTCGGGGAAGATCTGGAAAGATGGGGTTTATCAGAAGGAAGATGTCCTTTATGTAAAGATAGTAGAGAAGATTTATCACATTTTCTATTTGTCTGCCCAGCACTAAATGATATCAGATTACAGGCATATAGAAATTTGAAATTCAACTCTCTGAATGAGAATTGTAAACAGACGTGGCAGCATTTTTTCGCCTCCTCGCTGAAAAATAAGGTATGTTGGTGCCTTGGCGAGCACGCATATGATCATGGACAGGACATTGGTGAATTATTTGACCATACATGTAAAACATATTTGGTTGAGGCTTGGCATTACAGGAGACAGTCACTTAATCACTTCTCTGAATGACAGATTTTAATATCCTTTCTTCATATACCTCTTGTAAATAGACCTCCTCCAATGTATATATACCTGATTTTTGTTTCTTAATAATGACGCTGGAAGCTATATGTTCTGCAATGTACATGTCCTTACGCTTTCTGGAGTTTTGTCTCAATGAGTGGTTTATCTCTAGTTTTGGTGCGGAGAACAATTGTTACTTATAGTTACTATACTTACTTTAACATGCGAAGATTATTCGATTGATAATGAGGATGCCTGATTATCTGTATATATTTTGGCCGCATCATGGAATTTCCCCATTCTGTTGGTGCCCCCGCTGTAAAGGGGAAGTTTTCATAATAAATTATTATTATTATTGATGGACCCACTTCAACATCATGAAGCAATGTTGTTAACCTGGGACGTGGTAAGCGAAAGGCTTCAGCTTCAATCTGGCTGCACCGATGGACCTGCATTGACAGCCTTGCGCGTGTCGTGTGGGTCATGTGACTATAGCCAAGGGCTCAGGTTTCCGTGCATTAATGCACAGTCACTGAGGGACGTTTTGGGTGCATTTTTTCAGATTGTTGATGCGGGGGTAAAAATAGTAATTTTTTTGTTTTAAATCTTTAATCAAACCAGGAAATTTAGTGATCGGAAATATTTGTGTTTTTTACCAAACACTGCCCAGCAAAGGTAATAGCCCTTTCAACAGTATGGATGATATCCATATCACCCATAACGGTGTACAACAAGTGCTCCTATGTTTTAATATACACAAAGCCACTGGCCCCGACAATGGCCTAACCTGTTTCTTGAAGCAATTAGCAACTGCTCTATCCCTTGCCCTCACACTCTTCTTTCAAGCTTCCCTACACCAAAGCTGTATCACCACAAAATGGAAACACGCACGCATATCCCACGTTTTTAAGAAATGTCCCCGAGGCAAAACAGCTGGACACCTCTCTCCCTTAAAGCCTTCTCTTCTAACGTCACACTCCACATAATATTCAGTAGTATAATGAATTACCTAGAAGTGAACAAGATCCTAACTGACCTGCAACACGCCCACCAGAAACATCACTTATGCGAATCCCACCTCATCCTGACCCTTATAGATTTTTTAAAGACCTCAACAACTCTGAACAGATTGACGTCATTCTTTCTGACTTCTCCAAAACCTTCTGCATCGTCCTTCATGAACGTCTCCTTCTTAAACTTGATTTCTATGGTATAAGGAAGAAAACCTTACTTTGGATCCCTTTTCTTCACTCTATCCTTGCTCCCCCCCCCCCCCCCCCCGCTGTTTATAAATTAGATATATTAGTCAAGTCCACAGTGGACTCCATTGTGACAGGACCTTAACAAACTACAAAAATGGGAACAATAATGGTTCCTTTCTTTCAATCCGGGCAACTGTGAAACTCTGCACCTCACAAACAAAAGGAAACCAATTGTCAACAGCAACTCCATCAAAAAAAAAAAAACCTCTCTGTATCCGAAATATCAAAACATATTGGCATTAACTTCAATAACTAACTTCCCTCGAACGTACCTCTCTATATCCAAAAAATCAAAACATATTGGCATTAGCTTCAATAACTAACTTCCCTTGAACGTACATATCGACATATCACAAAAGAAGCCAACTCCACATGTGTGTTCATCACGCCACGAAATATAAAGAAAGAGAGTTAAACAACCTTCATCCGTCCGCGACTCTTGAGTATGTAAGTACAGTCTGGGACCCTCCACCCCCACCCGCAACAAAAGTAATATATACAAACTGAAAACGTCTAGAAAAGAGCAGCCAGATGTGTCATGGTTATTACAAATGCACCGTTTGATGACATTGAAACAGGTCCCACGACTCCTGGCTCGTCTGATGTCTGAACGAAAGCTAATTAAAATATTAGTGTGCAGAAAAGGGTTACATTGCCTTTAATGTTCATTATAAAGCTGGTACTTTACCTTTAGTTTCCCTGTGCGCAGTATTCATACAGACGCCGCCATGGGCTTCCAGATAACTTTAATCAGCAGCAATCACAACTGACTCACCAGTTGCATTCGCTGCTATATCTTCCCCTTTGTTCAATTCTGCAAAGGATTAATTATAGTATTTACCGGGAATTCCGATGTTTTCACATTGAACGAAAAGGAACTAAAGGCAGCTTGCATTAACCACACCATCTCGTTCATGCTGGGATTGGTCCGAGATATCTACAAAGTCAACACATATTTTGTTCATTATCCAGGTCACAGGAAGAATAGCTGGCTAATAGAAACATATTGCTATGAAATGTGAGCTTACCACCAATCAAGCTCTGGGTAGCCTGTTTCTGGCCAGTGATGTGACTCAGCGTAGTATGTCAATGCGTACACGGGGCAAAGTCCATAATTTCATTATATAATACTTTAAAAAAAGTTTTCAAATTCATATTAATCTGTGTTCTGCTTAATGATGTTTTGCCTTTTTTGTCGTGGGAGATTTTGTTCCGTCGAATATGTACAACTTTGGCATGGAATGTTGAATAACAGATAGGTACATACATACGTTGCATGCATCTGACCAATTATGTTATATACATTAAAACCAGTGTATTTTAATGCCAGGAAAGCGCATTGAGTGGCTATGAAATACGCTAAAATTCGGGAGCTTCCTTGGGCTTACCCCCTGGAACCCTCACGCTCCCTGCTCACTTTAAATTGCGGCAACCCCAGTGTAAAATTACTGGACCCGGTCATAGATTCTCTTGGCATTGGAGGTAGAAACATATCAAAAATCGTCTTGTATACATTCCTCGCTTCATGATAAATATTACATAAAAAATTTGAACACCTGTTTTATCATTTTCAAGGGCAACACAAACGACGCGAAAGTAAAATATTTGAAACTATTTTCCGCATGGAATCATATTTTCCCAAAGTTACAAGCACTAACCACAGTAGGATTATGACTGAGTGTACATCAACGTCAGATAGAGCAGAGAAGACAAAACACACCAAAAATACTAATCAAAATGAGACTACTTACACAAATGCATTATGTACTAAATTAAAAAAGAAATTTCTGTCTTAACATGATGGGCCACGCATTAAGCTGATAACACTTCATGTCAGATTGACATTATGTGTATAGTAGATAAATTGAATTTCATGTTTAACCATGAATGTCCTTTCCTTAAGCCCCAGGTAAATGCTTGTATGGATACTAGTTACAACAGAAATTGTGGGTGCTACATCTATTTGATTATATACAATTACGGTATTCTGTGATAATGTGTCGTCATTGAGTGAAATTCTTGTTGTACCAATCCAGTATCACTATTACTGGATTGAATGCAAGAGAGATTATTTGATTCGTTTGTTTGTTGTTTGTTCAGAAATATAATAGGGTCTGGTGCTCTTGTGCCTGTTTGTATAATATTGTACTCATGTTCCAGTGTAGCACTTATCATAGATACTCCTTTGCTTTAAGGTTGTTTTCAATATGAAATGAAAGGAGTTTGGGTTGTTGTTGATTTTTAGCTCAGCTAACTTGCTAGTGAGGCTGAGCTTGTAGGAGGTTCAGTCGTCCGTCATTCATCCATCCGTCCACAATCACATTTTCGACTTCTCTAAAATTGCCTACCAGATTCAGTTCAAACTTGGTGGCGATGTACCTTGGGTAGATCTCAACCTTTTTTTGCTCAAATTGGATGTTTCAATGATTTTCGGATTAAAATTTTGATTTTTGGGGGTCGGGGTGGGGGGGGGGAGTGGGTGCAAATCTTAAAACAATCTTCCCCGCAATTGCTTTAATACCACATGGAAACACTTCTAGCGCCTTTTAACTCTTAATTTGTGCAGGGAGGGGCTCTGTATTTGTTTTTGGGTTTTGTTTTTTTTGTTTGTTTGTTTGTTTTTTTTAATATTTATTCATTACAGTTTTTAGTGTGTTTTCACATTTTTTTACTTCTTCTTAGCTTACTCTCTCAGAGTGAGAGAGTAAGCTGAAACATGGTGGTTATGTTCTTTGGGAAAGGAACAAATATAACACATTTGCTCATTAGGTGGCACTGATGTGGATTCCTGGCTTTTAACGATTTTTTTTTATTCCTTGCACTTGTTTGTAAATGCACTTTTTCTATTAACTATTATTAAGTCAATGGCCTTTCCAATGCTAATTCGCATTTTGCACTTCCTCAAAACTGCAGCCAGATTCACTTCAATCTTCAAAATGTTTTGTAACTTCAATGGATCTCTCTGAAGTTTGTTCAAACAGTTGCGCTCCAGTGATTTTTTTTTAAATATTCTAAAGATTTTGGGGGCATTTTATCTTAGAAAATCTTCTTCTCCGAAACTACTAGGTCAAATTGCTTTGATAACACAGAAGTGCTACTTGGAACTCATAGTTTTTAGTTTGTTCACCAGGTAGCGCTTCACTTTTTCCCGATCTATTAATGATATTTTTGTGTATTTTTCGCAATTTTGCGACATCGTCTGCAGAACCATCACTCAGATTAAGCTGAAACTTGATGAATATATTCCATGTAAAAGGACAAACAAATTTGTTCACTAGATGGCACTGCTGTGGATTTCTGATCTTTGACGATTTTTGACAATTTTTTCCCCAATTCGGATGCTTATCAGTAGATGCACCTTTCCTATTGATTGGTATGTCAGTCGATGGGCATTTTAATGCTAATTTACATTTCAATGATTTTCTAGGGAAATACTTCTAAATGTCATATGCACTCAGCTAAAACAAAACACAGGTCTATTCAGTTGCAGCTTTGACTTTGTGAAAAAGGTTAGGTTACCTGAGCATGGGCTGTTTGCTCAGCCTTCTAGTTGTTGGTACAGGAGGACCTGGCGTTGACGCACTTGTTTGTATAATACTGTAATTATGTTTCGGTGTGGAATAAATGTCATCTTTTATTTTTTAAGGTGCTCTTAAGTTGGTTATTTATATTCAGTATTCATAGTCTTGTTAATGTCAATAAGAGGTCAAGGATCGCAGTACAATGTGAAACTATTA
Source organism: Hermodice carunculata (assembly GCA_964020975.1). NCBI lineage: Eukaryota > Metazoa > Annelida > Polychaeta > Eunicida > Amphinomidae > Hermodice > Hermodice carunculata. The sequence goes on from OZ026618.1 coordinate 9,328,496, forward strand.
CCAAATGAACCAACGTTCAACATTATTCTGCATGTGAGTAGTAACTGCTTCCTGTGTCACGTGACACTTCATACCGATGAAGGAAGGAGGGTTTGTTCCTGTCCAAGTGCCTCTGAATGCAACAAGTGAGACGTTACCTGTAATGAGGCACTGGCCACATGCTTACTTATTTTCCATTCATTTGAAGATATAAAGAGAACACATATGTAAATGCATACATACGTACATACATACATAGATAATTACATACATACATACATACATACATACATACACATCACACATACATATATGCACACATTCATTCATACATACATGCACCTACATACATTCACATACATAAACGCATATAAATACATGTATACATTTATACATAAAATCATACATACATACATGGATTTATACATACATATATGCACACATACATACATACATACAAATCGACACCTACCTGCGTTGATATATACATACATGCAAGCATGTATACATACATAGTAACACACAGAGATACATACATGCATGTCATTGCATATATACAAACATACATGAACAAATACATGTTTGTACACTTATTCATGCATACATAGATACATACATGCATACATACAAACACACATACACTCATGCATGCATGAATACATAGATACATGCATACTTATATATATATATATATATGTATACATATATATATATATATATATATATATATATGTATACATGCATGCTTGCATGCGAGTACATACATACACATATGCATACAGGCATAGAGACATACATAAAGGATACATGCATGCATACGTACATAGACACACGTTCCTACATACATACCCATGCGGGCGTGCGTGCATGAATACATACAAACATATATACATATATGTATAGATGTGTGTGCATGTATATATAAACACATACATAAATGCATAAACTTCCCCATCCATACATACATACTTACATACATACATACAAACATGCATGAATACGTCAATACAAACATTCATGCATATATACATACATACATTCATATACACGTGTGCATGCGTACATATATACAAACATGCATATGTATATAGATCCATGCATACATACATACACATATATACAAACGCACATACGTACGTTCGTACATGCATATATGCATGCATACATACATACACTCACATACACACACGCATGTACATACATACGCACATACATACAATCCTACATGCATATATGTATATATATATATATATATATATATATATATATATATATATATATGTATATATACTCATATATCATATCTTGTTACTGTTACAAATTTGTGGACGTCTAGCAGCATTCTGAAACTTATGAAGGTAAATTTATCGAAGTAAAAATTAAGACAGTAATCAAAATTTGAAAATTGGAAATATATATAGACCACCATGAGATGTTAATGAAAAACACTATGTTTTTATAGGCGGCAGGTTTTAAAGGCTGATGAGACAATGGTGATGAGACAATGGGTCACTGGCTGTTGTGGTGTGATGCATATAGAGAGATAAGAGAAGAATTTTGCAGGAAGTGGCGCAGGGAATACTATTATAACAAGGGCCTAGAAGAGGTTCGGTGTTTAGAGGAAGTAGAATGTGTAGCATGGGTTATGAGTTTGGAGGGTGGGTTTCTGGGAGGCAGGAATGGCACAAAAAGTGTACAGGACTACCTGGTAGGGTGCTGGGAGAAAATAAATGAATGGATAGGGCTTGATAGCGATGGGGAAACTAGAATTTCAGAGTTCAGGGAGGAGAAGGAATGCTGATAGCCCTTATAAGGGTTCCCACGGGATCCCCCATGGGAAATGCCTGAGCCTTAGAGGCGGGGATAGGGTGAATGAGGAAAGTTTTTTACTATTTTCCCTTTTAGCTCAGCTGATAAGTCAGCTGAGCTTTTTGGAGGGTAGGCCATCCGTCGTCCGTCCGTCCACAATTCACATTTTCGACTTCTTCTCAAAAATCGTCAGCCAGATCCACTTCAAACTTGGTGGGGATGTGACTTGGGTTGTTTTCTACCAAGTTTGTTCAAATGGTCACGGCTTAGTGAATTTCGGATTTTTTATGATTTTTTTGGTTCATTTTGGGGTGAAATCTTTAAAAAGTATTATTCGCCGAAACCGCTCACCCAATTGTTTTGATATCACACAGAAACACTCCCTAGGACTCCTAGTTCTTAATTTATTCACCAAGTGGCGCTGGAATTTTTATAATTTTTAATGGATTTTTGTGTGTTATAGCTATTTTCGACTTCTTCTCCAGAACCGTCACTCAGATTAAATTAAAACTTGGTGGATATGTTCTTTGTAGAAGGGTCAAACAAAGTTGTTCACTATGTGGAAATGCTGCGGATTGCTGATTTTTAACGATTTTTTTTTTTTTGTCAATTCGGGTACTTATTGGTCAATGCAGCTTTCCTAATGATTACTATGGAAGTCAATGGGCAATCCAATGCTAATTCACATTTTCGACTTCTCCTCCAAAACCGTCATCCAGATTAACTTCAAACTTGGCGGCAATGTACACTGGGTCGGTTTCTACCTGGTTTGTTCAAATGGTCATGCTCCAGTGATTTTTGGATTTTTAATGAATTTTCTGGTTTTTTGGGGGGACAAATGTAAAAAAATCTTCTCTAAAAACCACTTACCCAATTGCTTTGATATCACACAGGAAGACACCTAGGAACTCCTAGTACCTAATTTGTTCAACAGGTGGCACTGCAATTTTTTTCGAATTTCTTGTGATTTTTTTTGTTTTTTGTTTTTGTTTTATAGCTATTCTCGACTTCTTCGCCAGAACTATCACTCAGATTAGGCTTAAACGTGGTGGATATGTTCCTTGTGAAAGGGTGAACCAATGTCGTTCACTATGTGGGACTGCTGCAGATTCCTGATATTTAACATATTTTTCTATTCGGCTCCTTTTTGGTAAACGCACCTTTTCTATTGATTACCATGTAAGTCAATGGGCATTCTAATGCTAATTTACATTTTCAACTTCTTCTCCAAAACTGTCATTTACTTCAAACTTGAGGGGGATATACCTTGGGTGGGTGTCTATTAAGTTTGTTCCAATGGTCATGTTCCAATGAATTTTGGATTTTTTTAATATTTTTTTTTTTTTTTTTTTTTGCAAAAATCTTCACAAAAGTTTTAATAGGAAAGTTTAACATGGGAATTTCTTGTAATGGTCATAACTTGAAAATATTTGGCCAGATTTACTTCAAACTTGGTGGGGATGTACATTGGGTATATCTGTACCAAGTTTATTCAAATGGTCATGCTCCAGTCATTTTTGGAATTTTAATGAATTTTCTTGTTCGTTTTGGGGCAAATCTTTAAAAATCTTCTTCTCCGAAACCGCCTACCCTATTGCTTTGATATCCCACAGGGACATTCCCTGGGACTTCTCGTTCCTAATTTGTTCACCAGGTGGCGCTGCGATTTTTTCCTATTTTTTAAAAATTTTTTGTGAGTTTTTTTCTATTTTCAACCTTTTCCCCAGAACCGTCACTGAGATTAAGCTGAAACTTGCTGGATATGTTTTTTGTAGAAGGTTCAAAGAGAGTTATTCACTAGTACGCACTGCTGTGGATTCCTGATTTTTAACGATTTTTCAAATTCAAGTGTTTGTCGGTTAATGAAGTTTTTCCTACTGATTACTATGGAAGTCAATGGACATTCTAATGCTAATTCATATTTTTTATTTCTTCTCCAAAACCGTCATCCAGATTGACTTCAAACTTGGTGGGGATATGCCTTGAGTGGGTCTCTACCAAGTTTCTTCAAATGGTCACGCTCAATTAATTTTCTTGTTTTTTTAATTTTTTTTGGGGTTTTGGGGGGAGGGGGCGGGAGGCAAATCTCAAAAAATCTTTTTCTACTAAACTGCTCACCCAATTACTTTGATATCTACCAGGGACACTCCCAGGGACTCCTTGTTCTTAATTTGTTCACCAGGTGGCGCTGCAATTTTTTTTTATTTTTTTATAATTTTTTGTGTGTTTTCTGCTATTTTCGACTTTTTCTCCAGAACCGTCTCTCAGATTAAGCTGAAAGGTGATGGATATGTTTCTTGTAGAAGGGACCAATAATGTTGTTCACTACGTGGCACTGCTAAGGATACCTGATTTTTAACGATTTTTTCAATTCATGCGTTTGTTGGTCAATGCAGCTTTCCTTTTGATTACTTTACAAGTCAATGGACTTTCTAATGCTAATTTACATTTTGACTTCTCCAAAACCGGCATCCAGATTTAATTCAAACTTGGTGGGGATATGCCTTGGGTGGGTCTCTACCAAGTGTGTTCAAACAGTCATGCTCCAGTGATTTTTATATTTTTTTTATAATTTTTTTGTTCTTTTCGGGGGCAAGTCTTAAACTATTTTCTCCGAAACCGCTGACCCATTTGCTTTGATATTTCACAGGGACACTCCCGGGAATCTTAGTTCAGAATTTGTTCACAAGGTGGTGCTGCAAACTTTTTCCAAGTATATATGATTTTTTGTGTTTTTGTTATTTTGGACTTCTTTTCCAGGACCGTCACTCGGATTAAGCTAAAACCTGGTGGATATGTTCCTTGTAGAAGGGTCAAACAAAGTTGCTCAAAAAGTTGACTCGGTTCATATTTTCATTCATTTTTTGAAAAAGTAAAAAATAAAAAAGATGTATACGAAACTTAAACATGGAGATTTCTTGTAATGGAAACAACTTAGATAATTTTCGCCATATTGATGTCACAGTTTGTAGAATTGTACCTTTGATAGGTCTCTACATATGTTATTCCAATGGTCACACTGCATTGATTTTGGCATAAATTTTTGGGTATATTTTTTTAAATAAGCAGATGCATGTCAGCTGAGCACAGGATCATCATGATCCTCTCGTTTATGAATTTCTGTACATTTTTGCTATTTTCGACTTCTGCTCCAGAACAGTCACTCAGATTTATCTGAAACTTGGTGGAGATGTTTCTTGTAGAAGGGTCAAAGAAAGTTGTTCTGTACGTGGAAATCCTGCAGATTCCTGTTTTTTAACGATTTTTTTCAATTCAGGTATCTGTCGGTCAATGCAGCTTTTCTATTGATTACTATGCAAGTCAAGGGACATTCATTCTTATGATGTTTCACATTTTTGACTTCTCGAAAACCGTCATCCAGATTGACTTCAAACTTAGTGGGGATGTACCCTGGGTGAGTCTCTACGAAGTTTTTTCAAACGGTCACGCTCCAGTGATTTCTGTATTTTTTTTATAAATTTTTTTGTTCTTTTGGGGGGCAAATCTTAAAAAATCTTTTTCTCCAAAACCGCCCACCCAATTGCTTTGATATCCCACAGGGACACTGCCAGGGACTTCTTGTTCTTAATTTGTTGACCAGGTGGCGCTTCAATTTTTTTATATTTTTTTATGATTTGTTGATTTTCTATTTTTTACGATTTTTATTGTGTAGTGCTATTTTCGACTTCTTCTCCTGAACTGTCACTCAGATTAAACTGAAACATAGTGGATATGTTCTTTGAAGAAGGGTCAAACAGAGTTGTTCACTTGGTGGCACTGCTGTGGATTCCTAATTTTTAACGATTTTTTCAATTCAGGTATTGTCGGTAAATGCAGCTTTCCTATTGATTACTATGCAAGTCAATAGACATTCTAATGCTAATTCACATTTTGAGTTCAGCTGACTAGTCAGTTTGCTGAGCTTTTTTGAGGGTCCGTCATCTGTCTGTCTGTCATCGTCCAAAATTTACATTTTCCACTTCTTCTGAAAAACCGTATGCCAGATTTACTTCAAACTTGGTGGGGGATGTACCCTGGATAAGTCTCTACCAACTTTGTTCAAATGGTCATGCTCCAGTGATTTTTTTTGGGGGGTGGGGGGGCAAATCTTAAAATATCTTCTCAGAAACCGCTAACCTAGTTGCTTTATTATCTTACAGGGACACCCCTGGCAACTCTTTGTTGAGAATTTGTTCACCAGGTGGTGCTGCAGTTTTTTTTCCATTTTTTGTGACTTTTTTGTGTGTTTTCGTTATTTTCGACTCCTTTTCCAGAACCGTCACTCAGATGTAGCTGAAACTTGGTAGATACTGGGTAGATATGTTTCTTGTAGACGGGTCAAACAAAGTTATTCACTAGGTGGCACTGCTGTGGATTCTTGATTTTTAACGATTTTTTCAATTCAGGTACTTGGTGGTTGATGCAACTTTCCTATTGACTGCTATGCAAGTATATGGACATTCGAATGCTGATTCACATTTTTGACTTGTTCTCCAAAACCGTCATCCAGATTGACCTCAAACTTGGTGGGGATGTACCCTGAGTCAGTCTCTACCAAGTTTGTTCAAATGGTCACGCTCCAGTGACTTTTGGATTTTTTAAGAATTTTTTGGTTCTTTTTGGGGGCAAATCTTAAAAAAAATCTTCTTCTCCAAACTGCCCTCCCAATTGCTTTGATATCCCACAGGGACCTTGCTGGAGACTCTCAGTTTTTAATTGTTCACAAGGTGGCGCTGCGATTTTTTTATATTTTTTTATGATGTTTTGAGTGTTTTTGCTTTTTTGGACTTCTTCTCCAGAACCATAACTCAGATTAAGCTGAAAGGTGGTGGATATGTCCCTTGTAGAAGGGTCAAAGAAAGTTGTTTACTGCGTGGAAATCCTGCAGATTCCTGTTTTTTAACGATTTTTTTTTCAATTCAGGTACTTGTCGGTCAATGTAGCTTTTCTATTGATTACTATGCAAGTCAATGGACATTTTAATGCTGATTCACATTTTTGAATTCTTCTCCAAAATCGTCTTCCATATTGACTTCAAACTTGGTGGGGATGTACCCTGGGTGAGTCTCTACCAGGTTTGTTCAAATGGTCACGCTCCAGTGATTTTTTGATTTTTTTATGAATTTTTTGGTTCTTTTTTGGGGCAAATCTTAAAATATTTTTTTCTCCAAAACTGCCCACCCAATTGCTTTGATATCCCACAGGTACTCTGCCAGGGACTCATAGTTCTTAATTTGTTCACCAGATGGCGCTGCAATTTTTTTTTTTTTTTTTTTTTTTTTTGTATTTTTTTTGTGTCTGGTTCTTTTTTCGGCTTCTTCTCCTGAACTCTCACTCAGATTAAGCTGAAACAGGGTGGATATGTTCCTTGTAGAAGGCTTCTTCTCCTGAACTCTCACTCAGATTAAGCTGAAACAGGGTGGATATGTTCCTTGTAACTCACTCAAGCAATGAAAGGAGGACAAAGGACCTGTGGATGCACATTCTTGCTGACCATGCTGACAAGGTGGTGACTTTTCACCTGGATATTGCTATTATTTTTACCAGATTTTTTGCAGACAAGTCTATGAACATATAGAGACTTCTAAACAAGTGGATACAATATTTTCCTGGGACATTTTCATATTTGATACCAAGTTGGGTTTCACAATCCTAGGCAAGCCTGCCCATATTGCCATGCTCCAGTGATCATTTATTGCATTGACTGCAGTGAATCAAAGGGTCAATTAGTTCTTGTTTACATCTGTGTGTATGACCCTACCTCACTTGTTTACATGTCAGCCTTGACTTGTCAGTGGAGACAGCTGACTTTTATGGACTTTTACTGGCTTTTACTTCACTCATATACTTTAGTGGCTCTTTTGGCCAACTTGTCTAATTGATGCCCATCAGTGCTCCACGCTCATTATTATATGACTTTTGCAGACCATTGCCCATGGATTATGACAACCAAGGCTACATTCGTTATAAATCTGACTGCAATTCTATTTAGATTTCCTACACCAGATGTCTCTGTAAGCCATCATCCTATAAAACATACCCAAGAATTTATGGATCCATGTATGTTCCACAAGGATTTTAGTCAGATTGTCTGGGAATCTATGAACATATTATACCAGGCATCTCCAAGTTTTACCTCTGTGACTCGTGCCAATGGGACAAATTGTAAACTTTACCTACGCACAGACTTCGATACTGTTCATTCATTATTGATTTTATTACTGACTGCTGGTGATGTGGCGACCAATCCAGGCCCAACCTGGAAACACCCATGTGGACACTGCACCAAACCTGACAGAAGAACCAACATGGTATTGCCTGTGACTCTTGTGACACATGGTTTCATACCAAATGTATCAATATGGACTTACCTACGTATAGAAACGTGGTTGACAAGGGCTGGCACTGTACTTTCTGTATGTTGCCACCCTTTTCAGATTCATTTTTTTATGATACAAATGACTCTTTTAATTTCTCAATCCACAACTCTCTCAACGATGACCATATTAACTCAAGGAGTTTTACTTCTACTTCATGTCCTAAGCGCAACAATATCTTTCATGGTTGCGATAAATTTATTCAATCCAAAGGACTGAAAATAGGCCATATCAACACTGGCCAAGGAGGACTTTTATACCACATTGATGAAGTTACATATACTGAACCAAACAAATAACGCAACCCTTAAACTTTTTAACTTAAATATTAATTGTTACTTTTATATCACAGAAACAAATTAGATCCATATTCTGCAGTCTTTTTGTCAAAACATGTGAAAAACTAAAACTTGAAACTGTCAACGAGGGCGCGACCAGCTGGCAATAAACAGGGCAACATTGATTTGTAAAGTTCACAAATTGGCATGTCCACTAATACTGTGTGTGACCACCATCAGCATCTGTAACTGCTATGCAACATCTGCGCATGGATGACACTAGCCGCTGCACCATCTGCCGGGGCACAGGATCCCACTCTTCTTGAAGAGCCTGGCGAAGCTGCTGGCGGTTGGCGGGCGCCGGATCCAGTCTCCGAACACGCTGGTCAAAGTAGTCCCAAAGATGCTCAATGGGATTGATATCAGGTGAGAAAGCTGGCCATGGCAAAACGTTAATTCCTTCTCCTTGCAGAAAATCCATCGTCAGTCTAGCAGCATGGGGCCGAGCATTATCCTGCTGAAGCAAGTGGAGTTGCTGGCGTCTAATGAAAGGGACAGCAACAGGCTGAAGGATCTCATCCCTGTAACGGGCAGCGTTAAGATTGCTTTCAATGAAGATTAGCCGGGTGTGGGCTGTGAATGAAATTCCACCCCACACCATCACTGATGCACCTCCAAATCGATCTGTTTCCAGCACACAGGCATCTGAGTAGCATTCTCCCCTTCGTCGCCAAACACGTGTCCTACCATCTGCATGATACAGGGTGAAGTGGGATTCATCGGTGAATAGCACATCACTCCACTGTTGATGGGTCCAGCGAGTATGGGCAGTAGCCCATTGTTGTTGGGCTTGCCTTCTTGCCTTTGTCAAAATTTGACCCCTGTAAGGATGCCTGGCGTGTAGATGGTGTTCTTGTAGTCTATTACGGACTGTCTGGGCAGATATTCTGTTATTGGTTCTGCCAGGTGTCTGTTGTGCAGTTCTAGTGGCTGGTCGAGTTCCGCAGATGTGACACCCTGATGTGTCTGTTTTGTGCAGGTGTGGTTTGTCTTGGTCTCCCAGGACGCTGTCTATCAGCTGTGGCCCCAGTCTCCTGGAATCTTGTAGCAAGTCTGGATATAGTGGATTTGTGGATTTGCAGTCTTCTTGCCACTTCTGCTGCAGATAAACCAGCCTGTAGCATGCCAATTCCTCTCTCCCGATCTACTGTTGATAATCGACCCATAGATCTTGGAATACTGTGCCAAATGAATCCCATGCTGCCCTTTTATTGTCCGTGAGGGGCTACACCCAACTAGTAAAGGTCCAAATGTTTTAGTCATGTGGGTAACACTGAATCCTGCAGTTGTCCTTGATTCAGCACAACCACCAAATTTTGAAAGCCTCATATCCTCGCACACAGTTACGCTTGGGCTTATTTCAATGTGGCCTTTTCCTGTCCAAGAATCAAAGACTTGGCAACCTTAATTTCAGGTGTCAGAGACTTGCGTAAAATAGCCTGCTGTAGTCACTCTTGATTCATGACAATGACCCAGAGACTTGCGTAAAATAGCCTGCTGTAGTCACTCTTGATTCATGACAATGACCCCGTGGCAAGGTCAGGGTACTCGACCTTGAGGTCACACTACTTGGTGCATTATTTTAGACTGATTTAACAATGGTTCGTATATTTCTGAACTTTAAATACAGTTCCAATGTGAAAATAAACCCAAATGAAAAAGTTGCGTTATTTGTTTGGTTCAGTATATATCTGCAATAAACTTAAACCAGACGTTCTTGCCATTTCAGAAACATGGCTCAATATAGACACACCTACAAAATCGGTTACCAGCCTAGGTTACTCATTCTGCAGGCGTGATAAACCTTCAAACTTTTGTGGTGCTCAGGGTGTGGGTGTATATATCAGTGATGCATTATCTTACCAAGAAATACCTGATCTAATTCACCCCTCCCTCATGAAACTTTGTGTACAAATTTACAGCATAAATCGCAAACCATTTTACTCACAGTCCTATATAGACATCCCTGATCCACTGTTAATTTTTATGGCCATCTCGAAGAGCCCTTAGTATGGCTTGATAATCACAAAATTGATAAAGTTTTGACAGGTGATTTTAATATTGATTACACCCATATTTCCAATTCATCCTCAGCGGCATCTAAACTTGATGACATTGTCACAACATACGGTATGATGCAGGTCATCAAGGTGCCCACTAAAATCACTGATGCATCTTTCACAATAATAGATCTTACCATTACAAATATAAAAAACTACACTGCTGGAGTTGGTGTCATATCTGTTGCAGATCACCTCATGAATTTCATTATTTTAGATTCAAAATCTCAGAAGTCAAATCATCGGTTCATCAGGTCCAGGAATTTCAAAAAATTAGTACCGGAAAAGTTTCTTGAAGATTTATATTTGGTCCCATGGCATGTTATCGAATGTTTAGATAACATCAATGACACCTGGTCGGTTTGGAAGTATTTATTTGATGAAATTGCCAATAGTCATGCTCCATTAAAAAATTCAGAGCTTCAAAAACTAAAATTCCTTGGTATGATTATAAAATCGAAACTCTTAAACAGACACGAGACCAGCTCCACGGTAAGGCAATTATTACTGGTAGAGAGGAAGATTGGGCTCTGTATAAGAAGTTAAAAAATCGTGTAACCTCTCTTGTAAGACAGGCTAAAACTGATTACTTTACAAATGGTATTAATGAACACCATGGTAATGCCAGAGGAATGTGGAAATTACTCAAAGGACTCTTACCTAAGTGCTCTCAAAACTCCATTACTTCACTTTATATCAATGAAACTCTTATTTCTAACTTTGAGCAGATCGCTAACTGTTTCAATGACTATTTAAACGAAATTGGAACCAAATTATCTCTACAAATACAACCTATTTCTACCTCTGCCCTGGACTATCTTTCTGAACTCTATCCACATCCCCCTGGCAGGTTTGCCTTTCAAAGGGCTTCTTACCATGATGTGGCCAAACTCTTGGCTGGATTACCAAGAGATAAAGCCACCGGACTTGATAATATACAGGCCAGACTGTTGAAGATGACCCCCCCCCCCCCCCCGCCATCTCCAACAGTCTTGCATACATCTTTAATATGTCATTGTCTACAGGTACCTTCCCTGATCCATGGAAAATGACCAGGGTATCTGCTATTCATTAAAAAGGTCCTAAAACTGATCCTGGAAATATACGTCCATTTCCATCTTACCTGTGATTTCTAGAATCCTTGAACGGATTGTACATAATCAAACTTACATCTGTCTCTCTGGACATAAAATATGAGCAACCCAGCAATCAAGCTTTAGACCCAAACATTCAATGCAGACTTCCCTTCACAACTTCACTGAATTCGCCTTCAGTGAGATTGCGGAGAGAAACTGCGTTGGACTAGTAGCACTCGACTTAAGAAAAGCGTTTGACGCTGTTGACCATGGCATTCTCCTAAGTAAGCTGGCCCACTACGGTTTTAGGAATACGTCTCTTGAATGGTTCAGAAGCTACTTAAATGAGAGGCAGCAGATTTCTTGTATCAATGGCACCCTTTCTGAACCTATAACTATCATTACTGGTGTCCCTCAGGGCTCGATCCTAGGTCCGCTGTTATTCGTCTTATATATGAATGTCATCGGTACCTCCTTCGAACACTCAACCATCAATGTGTATGCCGATGATACTCTGTTTTATTTTTCAAATTCTGATGTCAATGTGGTTTCCACTGCCCTTAACACAGATTTACTACATGTAGCAAACTGGTTAAGGGCAAATAAACTTAGCCTACACACAGGTAAAATTAACAGTAGGTTGATACACTCCAAAAGAGGGAAACCTGAAAATAGTGATCTAAATTTAATTTTGGAGAAACAATCGGTTATACAACTAAATTCTTGCAAATATCTCGGCATTACTTTGGATTCTAATATGACATTTATTGAACAGTTCGACACATTGATTAGTAAACTAAAACGTGCAATGGGTATTTTTACACGAGCTGCAAAATTTGTACCGCCTCATGTAAAAATTACCCTTTTCAATACCCTGGTTCTACCCCCACATTGACTATTGTAGCACAGTCTGGAGAACCAGTCTGCGCAAACAAGACTTAACTAAACTACAACGGATACAAAATAGGGCAATGAGAACTATTCTTGAATGTCACCCGAGAACGCACATCACGGATATGCTGGGCACCTTAAATTGGATGAGTATAAAACAGAGAATGTTCTATAACTACTCTGTATTCCTTTAGAAAATAATTAATAACCAGTCTCCTGAGTACCTTTCCAAATACTTTACTCCAGCGGCCTCCGCACACAAATATAATACCCGATCTGCCGCCAAGGGCCAGGTTTATAAAACTCTCCATCCAAAATCATTTTCATAAAAACCCTCACAGTTATACGTAATAAGACCTGGAATGCCATAACCCAGCATATCCGTGATGTGTGCTCTTGTTACAGTTTTAAAAAGAACATTGCGGGTCACATATTCAAAAATGTAGAACGGTTTTAATTAAATTTGACCTGCGGCTTATTATTATCATACTCCCTGTGCATCCATTTCCATATTAATCAACCAGTACCATCCATCATTGTGGGTCACATCTTATTATCCTAATTTATATCTCTCTGTATATATAACTTACCTTTTATATTTTCTTTGTTTTAATATTTTTATGAGCCTCCATCGAACAACAGTCATTTGTACTGCGTATGGACTGCAAATAAAACTTGTCAAACTTGTCAAACTTGTCTTGTAGGAGGGTCAAACAGAGTTGTTCACTGTTGTGGATTTCTGATTTTTAACGATTTTTCAATTCAGGTACTTGTCGGTAAATGCAGCTTTCCTATTGATTACTATGCAAGTCAATCGACATTATAATGCTAATTCACATTTTTAGCTCAGCTGACTAGTCAGTTAGCTGAGCTTTTTTAAGGGTCTGTTGTCTGTCTGTCCATCATCGTCCACAATTTACATTTTCCACTTCCTCTGAAAAACCGTATGCTAGATTTACTTCAAACTTGGTGGGGATGTACCCTGGGTGAGTCTCTACCAAGTTTGTTCAAGTGGTCATGCTCCAGTGATTTTTGGATTTTTATGGGTTTTTTTTTTTTTTTTGTTCTTTTTTGGGCAAATCTTAAAATATCTTCTCAGAAACCGCTCACCTAGTTGCTTTGATATCTCACAAGGACACTGGTGGGAACTCTTAGTTGAGAATTTGTACACCAGGTGGGGCTGCACTTTTTGGTGACTTTTTGTGTGTTTTTGTTATTTTCGACTCCTTTTTAAGAACCGTTACTCGGATGAAGCTGAAACTTGGTGGATATGCTCCTTGTAGACGGGTCAAGCAAAGTTCTTCCAAAGGTTGATTTGGTTCATTTTTCATTCATTTTTTGAAAAAGTACAAAATTTAAAAAAAAAATTTACGAAACCTGAACATGGAGATTTGTTGTAGTGGAAACAAATTAGATAATTTTCGCCATATTTATGTCACGCTTTGTAGAAATGGGGCTTTGATAGGTCTCTACATATTTTATTCAAATGGTCACACTGCATAAAATTTGCATAAAGTTTTGAGTAAATTTTAAAAAATAAGTAGATGCATGTCAGCTGAGCAGAGGAGTATCATGGTCCTTTTTTTTTTTTTTTTTTTTTTTTTTGAGGGGTACAAGCGATGAGTGTTGGGGGATATATCCAGGGCCAGGGGCCCACCACATCTGTGAGAGAGTGTATGGTGGACTGTTTGCCTAGGCTCTGGTTCTGGAAAACATGGCAGCACAAGCTGATTAGAATAACCATGGTTTCCTCCATCTCATCTATTTTCCTTTTCTTTCCTTTCCTTTTTCCAAGGCCACCTGTGTCACACATGACCGCGGCATGTAAGCAGAGAGCACAGCATTATGATTATTATTATAAGTATCATCATCATCATCATCATCATCATCATCATCATCATCATCATCATCATCATCATCATCATCATCATCATTATTATTATTATTATAATTATTATTATTATTATTATTATTATTATTATTATTATCATTATTATTATTATTATTATTATCATGTTCAGACAGACAGCATATATCCAATAATCCAAATACCATTGTCCTTTGTTAAGACTTCAAAAAGGCACTATACGCTGGATACCAAGTCAATATATAACATAGTAACCTATATGTATATAATATGTAGCATATAAAGCCTAGCAACAACAAATATATGTAGCTTCCTGTATTATAGCTATGAAGACATCAGATTTAGACATCTGTTTCCAATCTCACAAAGTGATGTACTGATTGTCTAATATCAGCAACCTGGTTTTTAACAACAAAGAATCATAATTTGCCATCTCTACCTGAGAATGCTTCTTTAACTATCCCAAGTTGCCATAAATTGCCTGGCATGTCCTTTTCAACCACCAATACCAACATTCCATCTTTTACATCACTTGCATGTAGCTGCTATTTTGTTCTTATATTCAGAGACGACAGGTAAAGTTTCAACTATTTTTCCCAAAACATATCAGCAATATGTTCATAAAATCTAAACCTACTTCTACACGAATTTACGACTGAAGAGCCACCTGGTGGATCATCAATAAAATAACGAAGTGTGAACAGGGCGTTGGGAGTAAACGGAGCAAAATCATTAGGGTCACCACTGATTCTGGTCAAAGGAAGACTGTTGACAATAGCTTCCACTTCACAGAATGTAGTTTGCAAAACTTTATCCGTGACGCGTGATGAATGAGAGAGCACTGCTATGAGCACTCTTTTCTACGTGATTAACCTTTTCCATCTTTATCCCCAATGAGAAGGGCGGAGCACAGTAAACATACTTTGATTCTACTTCGAAACAGCATATAGCTTTAACGTGTTCTTAGCATGGAAGTCAAATGCTTAATGCAATTCTTGCTCTCTGCTCATGAAATTACCAGCATTATCACAATAAATTGTAGAAACATTACCTCAACCAGAAATAAATCTACGAAGAGCATTCAAAAACAAATCAGTGCCAAGAAAATTCAGCATTTCTATACGTATGGCTCTAGCGCTCATACACATGAATATGCATCGATGCCTTTTCTTTGTCCTCTATAAAAGTTTGTGAAATAAGGACCAGAGCAGTCTCTACCTACACGAGTGAAAGGTGGTTGGTGAGGATTGATTTTGGCAGGATATAAATCAGCCATTAACTGAGAAGATGACTTATCATATAATGTGTTGCACACTATGCACTTTCGTAATACCCGTTGCACACACCGACGTGCTTTGGTAATCCAGTATTCACAACGGACTAGACTTAGTGTCCATTCTGTACCTAGATGGGCAACTTGATGAAAGTGGTAACAAATGCGGTCATCTATACTAGATCTTCCCGATATTAGAATAGGCTCTTCACCAGTTCTACCTCCTACACGCAAAATGCCATTACTGTCCAAAAATGAATTAAATGGCAATACACTGCTTGACTTTGCCGTTGTTTTGTCTATTCTTGAACTATCAATATCACTTCCAAAAGATTGTTATTGATGATGCTTGATGATGATGTCACGAGCAGTATCTAGCTCGCTAACGGACAGTGAGCTCTGTTCAAAACTACGTTTAGATCTAAACAAGACAAACCTACGCAGCCATGCCAGAGACTTGATAATTCTGAACCGGGAAAAGTAATAATTAGACCTTTCAATACATGAATTTGGTTTGAAATTTATGTCGATCTGAGTATCAAACGTTTTAACTTCAGGATCACTATGAGAAACGGGGTGAAACTCTCCACCTTTGCTCCAAAATTTTGTGTATGCACACCAGCATTCCGGACCATGACATCAAAGTTTGAGGGCAATTGGGCGATCTAATAAAATTAATTAATTAATAAACATTTTCTGACTCTGACTCTACACAAACAAGTTAGTTTTGCTGCTTCCCTGCGTTCAGCCAAAGTCAGCCAGCCAATCCCTTCATAAAACTTACCGTTGCTTTCCCCATGCATTGTGCCGGTTGCAATATAGGCTGCATTCAATTGAACATCTTTGAGCTTTTCCTCATCAGATTCTGTACAGCCACTCCACACCGGACTACCATTTTCAAGTATAGGCCTAACAAAAGAAATATAGATAGTTTCCAACGTGTTTCATAACATTGTCCATTTTAGTAGCTCTGACTGTGATCTCAGTAATGTGATCAGACCAATGTAGGTCGGAGCGGATTGTGATCCCAAGGTGCTTGTGTTGAGATACATCATCCAAAATATGACCATGGAAAATGATGGGAGGGTGATTTGGTGGGTTCGTCTTCCGAGATATAAGCATAGAGTTAGGTTTTAGGGTGTAAAAACTTACCAAGAGTCGCAACAAGAATCTATATTGTTATGAGTAAAACAAGTGTTCCAGTCATCACACCAAAGTGGTTCCTAGAACTATCAAAATCTGCCTTGGTATATTCCAATAAAAGTCGCCTGTATGCTGCCTCCTTACGCCGCTAAAAATAGGTTTACCCCCACAAAAGAGTGGCCACAGTTAGATATTGGATAAAGTACACAGAATTAATAGAGATAATGCAGTATGTTTGAAATTATTTTATCAAGGCAGGTGACAGACTGCCCAGTGATACGAGTGGGCTCTTTTATATGAATTATGAGAAAGTTTGTTTGAGTAAAGTGGACAAGCTTGTGACCGGAAAGCGTATTAAAATCTGTGTTTAGGTCGCCAGTCAAAATAGTTTTGAATCCCTGTGTTGCGCACAAGGTCCAGACTATTATGGAATTTATTCCCAAAAGAGACTGTACAAATATGCGGTCCTCTTACTACAGCAAAAACAAAATTATTATTATGTAATCTAGTTTGACAACATAAGAGTCGAGGTCAGCTACCTCCACGTCTAAGCATCGAGATACTTTAAAGAGGGTAGAAATATACAGAGCCACTCCACCGCCCATAGCACCAAGGCCATCCCGTTGAATGATAGCATGGTATCCAGGTAATTGAAGATTAACTGAAGTGGAATTCGAAGAGAGAAAGGTTTTGGACAAGGAAATAATATCAAAATCTGACAATAGATCAGAACAAATGGAACGCAACTTGTCACCAGAAAGGCTACGAATATTCGAGTGGCAAAATAACAAATCACAACATTCAACCCCAGATGCAGGGTGCACATGAACATCACCCGCTAATATCATTAATAATGAACCTATGGCTAAGATGTACTCAACTTTCAAAAAATACCTCAAAGATATTGTATGAATGATGTACCTTTACAGTAACTTCCCTTTCTCTATAATCGAAGGCATATTCAAAACAAGTGACGCTAACACAAAATATATAAATGTATGGGCCCACAGAAGTGCTGAGTCATTGAAAGATCTCTGAAAATGATAGCTTATATATATATCAGGCATAACTATAACATAACATGGCAAATGTATATAATCGTATATGAAACTCAAAATATACTTACAAACCATATATAGCATACTGATCAGTACATTCAGCACACTGCATCTACTCGTTATCCATTTCAGATTCGTACACATAAAATACAACATGGCAATTTCAGCAAAAGGCTGGAGCGTTATTCACACTTTTCAAACTTTCCACAGTGAAAATATCGAATACTGCAGATCATATATATATATATATATATATATATATATATATATATATATATATATATATATATATATATATATATATATATATATATATATATATATATATATATATATAATGGAATATAAACAAATACGGCCCCAACATCGAAACAGGCAAAGTATGCATACCATTCGGAAATTCGACCTCTTACATAAGAGAAGACCACTACATAATATTTAGAATATCTAAATAAAGTGATTGCAAGAATGAAGAAAATAGGGACGCAGCAGCCGATGAAATAAGTCAATCTTGACGCCACTGATGGACTTCATTATAAAAACGATTACAGCATGGAAAAAGAATGTCGCCTCAAGCGTATTCAATGGATGTGAAATGCACACCATACCATGAGAAATGTTGTAATAGGGTTGCTTCAAAATTTCCCCGAAGAACGAAAAGTGTGGAAAGCCCCGAGATTGGTTGAAAGACGAAAGCAGTTGTCCAATAAGGGCAGGACCATGCATTGCAGGTGACACGTATTTTGCTATTGTCGTTTTTTAGAAAAACGGGAAAAAATGCTGTAACCATTCCGTGATTATAGACCTATAAAGGTATAGCATTGTCACTGATGATTAAATCGATGAGTAATAATAAATGAAAAAGAAATTTTTTATGACTGCTGTATTTGAAAAGGGAATTCACGTGCATGGCAAACAACACTCAAGCGTTACGAATACTTACTCTCACATGTTGTTTGAGAGCCAGTGAGCTATGTGGCTTAATAGCTAGGACGTTAACAGTATGGGTGGCGCATTCAAATCAGCAAGCGTTAGCATGCACAAGTAGTTTTGTTCTTTTTTTCTGGATCCCTTCCTTCCTTCCTTCCTTTATTTATTTATTTATTTATTTATTTATTTATTAATTTATTTATTTATTTATTTATTTATTTATTTATTTATTTATTTATTTATTTATTTATTTACTTTATTAATTAATCAATTAATTAATTTATTTATTAAAAGAATTATTTATTTATTTGTGTAATACCATCACACAAGAAACCTATTATTATACTATGAAGAACGTACCTTTAACAAAATGACGGTCATCCTTATTATTATTTTTTTTTTGGATCTATTTGCTGTACTTTATTTTTTCCAATAGAATAGGTGTGCTATAAATTATCATCATCATCATCATCACATCATCATCATCATCATCATCATCATCATCATCATCATCATCATCATCTTCATCATCATCATTATCATCATTATTATTATTATTATTATTATTATTATTATTATTATTATTATTATTATTATTATCTAGCTCTTAACGGTCTTTCTGTGTTGAATTCAAAACAGGGTAAGCATCTTGCTTGCCTCAGTGCAATAATAATGATAGTAGGAAACCATGTCATAATACAAAGGACGAGTTTCATTGGACACTTAACATTATTTTAAACATGTTTTTGTTTGAAAGTACAAGAAAAGAGATTGAGAAATAAGAGAAACTTATGGTAATTCTGCTCCCAAGCTTCACATATCACGAAGTAATTAATGCAACATGAAGTTCAGTTTTGTTTAACATAGGGCTGCAACACGGGGTAAAAATTTAAGGCCTGTCATTCGGGAAAAAAGTGAGTACCAGTCGATAACAGCATTGTTAATTGTAATAAAACAAAAGTTGGGGAACCGTCTTTCAATACAAAAAAAACCCAACAAAATATCAAATGAACGGACGGACGGACGAACGAATAAAAAAATAAAAAAATAAATTAAAAAAAAAAATAAATAATAAATAAATAAATAAATAAATTAATTAATTAATTAATAAATAAGTAAATAAATAAATAAATAAATGAATAAATAAATAAAAAAAATAATAAATAAATAGTAAAACGAATTTATAGATATGCCATGACACGCTAAATGTTGTATAATTAGTAAACATTAACAGATAAATAAACTTAGTTAAATTGTGACGAAGGATTAAAAAACCCAAGTTAGACTTGTGGGTCCCCAAAAATTATATCTGCAAAATTATGTTTACGCGTTAAGTTTCTTGATGTAGGTTTAAACTTATTTTATTTCTTGAAAGAAAAAAACGGTTGGGAAGCAGGCAACACCCATATGAATCCCTCTCGTGATGCTGAAATTAATGTTAAAATTTTTGCTTGAGTTCAAATCACCTGTCCAAATATATGATATATATATATATATATATATATAAATATATATATATATATAAATATATATATATATATATATATATATATATTTATTTATTTATTTATATATTTATTTATTTATTCATCTACATACACATACACATATATATGTATTTATATATAAATTTTTTGTATACATACATACATACATATATATCACGCTGACATTAAGAAAATAAATATAGGCCCTATAATAAAAAAAAAAAAAAGACAACGACTCGACTTGAACTCACTACCTTCTGTTATAAAGACACACGCTCTACCACGACGCTGCCAGTAGTTCTAAATGTCTATGCATATTTTGTGTCTCGGATGAATCTACTGTAGACTAACATTACTCATGTACTTTTCTGTTTTCTCGCTCTGCCATGCAATTCATTGGAATTTCGTCCTCACGCAACCTGACTTATAAATGTGTGTCACTGGTGAAATATAAATAGCCGTACATGTCATAAGTGCTGACGCTAAGGTATGAGCGAAATTATGGACAGGTTACTCAAGTGTTGAAGAAACATTAAAGCAGGTACATTGGCATAGAGCCTAACAGTGGGCGGCAGTATACTTCGATCGAGATCTGGATATAAATTGCATCATAATTAACGTTTAGCTTACGGTGCGATTTTTAAAACCATAATCGAGCAGGAATATGCTTTTGGTAAATGCGGACATAAGCGAAGTGCAATAATACATTCTCCGTGTTTCCGACAATGGGTGAAAATGAATGGTCCCAAATGCGTCGACGTTTCTCGTTTCCTTTCGCTCTATTTCGCGATATGCATCGCGAAATAGAGGGAAAGGTACTTCTATCTGTGATGATAATGTTTTAAATTCCAGAAATGATGAGTTTGAACGACTTTGGATTCCACTTAAAATACAGAATTCTAACAAAGCCATAATGATTGGTACAGCATACCTACCGAATGACGGGTTAGATACTGACAAATCTGAAGGTATTATAGAGGAATTAATTAGCAACATGGGTGTTTTAAAAGCCAGGGGTTTTGAATGTCCGCTACTCGGAGGTTTTAATGGTCTATTGTCTTGTTTTAGACCTGATGATAGGAAAAGTATAAATAGTGATCTATTGGAACATTTAATTGAAACCACAGATACAACAGTACTAAACTGCTCCAATTTGTGCAATGAAAAAGCTCAAATAAGGTAAAGCCTGTGGAGTGGACAGTATTCCCAATGAATTTCTTAAGTACGGAGGGCATATCATGATACATTCTTTAGTCAAACTCTTTCAGTTTTGTAAGCTAACAGAGTGTTTCCCCGAAAAGTGGTCTCGAGGACTTGTTTAACCTCTTCACAAGGAAGGGTCCAAGGAAGACCCCGGTAACTGCCGTGGCATCACGGTAACTTCATGTGTCTATAAGATATTCACTTCTGTAATTGAGGAGCAATTTATGGATTTCCTTTAAAGTCGTGACGTGCTTAGTGAAATGCATGGTGCTTATCGTAAAAGGCGAAGGCTCGAAGATCATTAATTTAGTTTAAAAGGTTTATGCACCCTGAGGAAACACAAAAGGTTAAAAACATGACTAGCCTTTCTCGACATATCGAAGGCCTTTGACACGGTTAACAGAGACATGTTTTTCCTGAAGCTCTGGGAGAAAGTCATACAAGGAAAAGCATGGCGCCTTGTCAAAGGCCGGTACAGCCAAGTGAATAACAAGGTTATTTTCGGACCACTTGAATCATCTTGGTTCGAGGTTGCACATGGTGTAAAACAAGGCTGTATCCTATCGCCGACTCTGTTCTCCTTGGTTATGCAATTGACATGTTAAATGAGAAAAACTTTGGCATTCCCCTCAACAGAACAAATATTCCTGGTTTACTGTACGCAGATGATGTGGTCCTTATTGGTGAAAGTGAAGAAAGTTTGACTCAAATGTTGAATGTTTCACATGTAGTTGTATCTAAATGGGGCATGTCCTTTAATTATGATAAATCAAAAGTGATGGTCATTGGCAAACGTTATAACCCTGGCAGGAAATGAATGCTAGGGAATTCTTTTATTAATGAGTGTAAAACCTATAAATATCTTGAAATACTTTTCACCCAGTTCTTGTGTGACTTATCACATGTTAAAACATTACTAAAAGCCAAGGCATCACGCCTACGGGCTTATCTATGCAATATCTTATCAGCTCATGAGAACGTTAACAGAGTTTCGTTTGGTAATAGTATTTGGAAAGCATCATCGAACCTTCTCTCTCACATGGATCTACTGTCTGGCTTAAAGGGCAGGTCTCGAAAAAGCAGCTGCTGTCTATTTTTACCCATTTCTTATGAAAAACTTTGAATCGGAATCCGCGAAGCGCATGACGTCACATAGGGAACTCGTTTCACTTGCACAAGATGGCACACAACTACAGTACAAGGTCGATGTCGACGTGGAGGAGGTTTTATTTTATGTGGACAATGAACCGAACATTGGCCCAAAGCCCTAGCAAAAGGTTGGCCAGCGGAAGCGGTCCAACCAGCCAACGATCCTCATCCGTGCGAGGGCTGAGAGGATAACCTTCCTTGGTAATTTTATTTTTTTTTTGATTTTGAAACTGTCAGCATGTTCAGTGAAGCCATGAACAAATGATGAAGCGTAAGTTTTGATACTTAGTTAATCACGGACTGAGGAGAGTGCAGGGTGGCCCAGTCGACGATAAATGTCAGTGTTAACCGTTGCATCGAATAGCACTGTCGCTGGAAACCCATCAATTAAAATCTCGAGCGGCTGGCGAGGCAGCTTAGCCGTCTTTGTTACAAGTCGCATAAGCATAGGCCTAATATATTATATATTATAACTAACTTACTAAGTTCGAACATTCACATATGAATCATTTATAGTTGAAACTATATGTAGCGTTCATCTTTTCTGGAGCCTTCCTGGCTTTGGTTGTTAAGAATAAGATGTATGTACAATTGTACATATATAATAGTGCATCTATATATTCAATGAGACACCTTCAACACTCTGGAATATTCTTAACTGAAATGCCATGAGCAATTTGCTTACTGTTTTGTTACCTCTGTGGATTTCCTCACAATTTCCTGTGTTTTTTAGCCTTCCGTGACTTCAAAGAACGTCTGCACTATCAACTCCGCATGCTAATTAATAGGCAACGAAACGTCCGTCATCTGCTAATTGCCGCCATATTTGTCATATTACCCGGATGTACAAAGGGAGCTGTCCTTTTATGCTGATATCCTCCCGCCGCTTCGTACCAATTTTCCCAGCGAGGAGAAACTAAGGATTACGAGTTTCAAATTGGGGAGGCCATTATTTTCTACATAATGAATTATATTTTATTCATATTAATTTATTTTCAAACTGAAATAAAAGCATTATAAACTTTATGTCACTTTCTTGTTATTTATATCATTGACAAAATTATTAATTGCAGTGCACAAGATTATCTGATAGAATGCTTTTATGACATAATGATCAAGCCTCGTGAGGTTCATGCGCCAGGTACGTATTGGCGCTGTCGGCGTCTGGGTTTGCCTTTGTAGATGTGAAAGCGGTGGGTTTCAGAAGCTGAGAGTGCAATAGAGAAAATATGGATAGAAGGAAATTGATCTTAAATTGTTATAATTTTTGTAAAATGGAGGCGGAGAGAGGTGTTTTGAAAATAAGGTTGGACAGAGTCATTGATCGGGTCTGTGCGATACTGAAAGTCCCGCGTGCAACTGTGTACAGGTAAGTTTAAGTTATTCGGCGAAGAAAGAAAGAAAGAAAGAAAGAAAGAAAGAAAGAAAGAGAGAGAGAGAGAGAGAGAAAGAAAGAAAGAAAGATGTGAAGCGTAATTTCCAGATGCATGTTTTTTCTACATTGCTCAGGCCTATTGAAGTCTACCATATCTCGGTCTATCTATGAGTCACCAATTAAAACCTAAATCTGCTTTGGTGTAGCAGATTTCACTAGGCCTTGGCAATCAATTTAGGTATGGGTGAACCAATGCCATTGTCCGCCTATCATTCATCACAATAAATAAATAAATGAATGAATGAATGAATGAATGAATGAATGAATGAATGAATGAATAAATAAATAAATAAATAAATAAATAAATAAATAAATAACGGCGTTTTCGTTCAACAGTAAGCGTATTTTCTTTATTTTTCTTCTACCGAAAGAAATTTGTAAATCGCCCCTCCCCGTGGGTTTGTATATTTAGTGGTTACTTATCGACAGTCTGCTAGATGATTTGTAACACACAAGAGTGTCTGAAGTTCAAAATTTCATGCATGTCTCTCCATCTCGAGTATTAGATTATGTAATAATAATATCTGTGACTCTCCGCTTTTCTGCCAAGATCCTGCATGGTCATGGAACAGTTGGCCTGTAAAAAGAAAAAAAAAATGAAAAAATTGATAAGTGTGATTTTATTTGCACTGCTGACATTTGAATTTTTGAGAAAAAAAATCAACTTTGCAGCTGGCATAGCTAAATTTGTAATTATTTTACGGGATCCTGTCATTGTCACAGTACACGTCATAGGACATTAGGGGGTGAGGCTCTAGAGCTACCGACGTTAATTTCACAAAAGCGTAACAAAACCTTTCTAGAGCTAAAGATTAATCCATTTAATGTTTATTTTGTAATTGCACCCATCTCACATTGCCCATTAAGTGTACAACTGTGCAAAATCACACACAACCGCTACATGTTGTGTAAAGTGAATGTGCAGTTAACCGATCTTTGTCACCCTTTGATAGAATGTATTCTTCAGGCACTTTGGTCACACCGTGACAAGATCATACAATTTCGAAAAGCTGTCGACTCAGTTCTCAACTTTACACAAATGTAATAGGACCCCAAAATACTGGGTTAAAGTATCTACTCAAAATATCACCAAACATATCGACGTGAGCGTGAGTTCCTTTATTTCATTTGCATGTTTAGAACACTCATACATACAAAAACAAAAACAAAACAAAACAAAAAACAAAAACCAACCCCCCCCCAAAAGAAAAATAGAGCAGCAAGTTCCAACATGCGTTTAGGGACGGTAATAACAAAATGAAATCCTGTTCTAAACAGTCCATGTACTTATACTTTGTAGGCCACAAAGTGCACTTACGAAAACGGCCTACACTTTTGAATATTTATTGTGTGTTGAAAAGTTATGTGGAGTACCATTAACATAGGCCTATACGCAGTAATTTTAAAGTGAAACCATGTAGGCCTACCAATTACATAGTTTACGCGTATCTCGGGTGCTTACGTTTAATATTAATATGGCCTGTCGGCGTTTTGTTGATTTGAATTTGAGCGACGGTTTGAATGTTTCGGGACAATTCAGGAATCCACCAGGGGACCTTTTAGCTACTATTGTGTCTTTCCTGTTGCTTGGCGCAGGTTTCGGTGCCGGTATAGACATTATTATGCACATGGTTAATAATTATAATCTTCGTCATCATCATTGATTTTTATGACTGAAATATGACGAAATCACTTTAGGTTAGCTGATTCATGGGAATCAACCTAGTCCTTGCTGAAAGTCGGAGATTGCCCGCCTCGGTTTGATTTTTCCGTCACTTTAGTTTTCAAACTTAATCATTTAACAAAGCTTCGGTCCCACAACATGTCATGAAGTCAGTTTACTAATTCTGTCGAAGTTTCAGACAAAAACGCTGAGGGCATAATACCCCGTATTATTCTGCAGCAAGTGATAAACAATAGACTACACTCAGTGGTCATGGGAATTGTGCTCCCACTTCTTGGGACATTATCCCGAATGAACAGATAACAGTAGTCCTGTGTGAGAGTGCGAGAGTTACAGTTTTTGATATGTATGTATTTATGTGTGTACGTATGTATTGCATACTATGAAAGAATGTATTTTTAATCTATATATATATATATATATATATATATATATATATATATATATATATATATATATATATATATATATGTATATATATATATATACACATATATGTGTATATATATATAAATATATATATATATATATATATATATATATATATATATATATATATATATATATATATATATATATATATACACATATATGTTTGTATTACATTTCAGGAAAATTGTTTCATTCTGCATATTTTAATCAGACAAATTCGCCAAAATGACCCAAGGTCACTTGCAATTCACCAGGAAAAAGCAAAGTCAAAAACTACAGGAAAAGAGTCCAAATCAAGAGGAAAACCTCGAAAATATGATAGTTTTCAGATGGCACTTGTAAGAAGAGTGGTCCACACTGCAATGCAGGCCAAGGAATATCTATCTGTTTCCAAGTTGACCACAATACTGGAGAATAAACATGATCTGATGATCCCTAGATCAACTCTCTGGACATATCTGAAGGTATTTATTTGAATGTAGTTGCCTTTTGTGATTATCTAATTTGTTTGGACAAAAGAATATAATATTTAATTGAACCTTTAGACTGTGTTATGTGTATTCTATTTTGACCGAACTAAAAATTTATAAATTCACTGTCCTGCCTGTTGATGCCACATATGACTTTCTCTCGTTTCTTAACCACAGTCACCTGCAGAATTTTAGTTAAGTCACAGTGGCGCTTCGCTTGCACTTTCCAGCATTAAATAATGCACTCGTTATAAATTATTTAATAACAATTTGCCTACCAAAAAAAAAGGAAGACGACATAGTTTCAAAGGTAAAATCAAAAGTCCAGATTGCTGGCCTGTAACTGGCTACACCTACATGGATACCGTTCGGGCTCCATCATCATCATCATCATCGTCGTCGTCGTCGTCGTCGTCTCTCGTTCCACAACAGCATGTCTATTCCCACATTTATTTCCTCCACAATGTAGTTTGCTAAACGAAATGTTATCATATACCTGACGTCGCTCTGTCCTCTCGTACAACGCGTTACCCAATCGTTAATGTATGTGAAGGCCTGAGAAAGGTTTCTACTATTATGCAGTCCGCTGAGAGCGATTTGCAACTGGGACTTACTAAACACTCTAGGTGTCTATGTTAACGTCCTTAAAGCCCTTAGTGCAATTCTGATTAGTACTTCCAGATATAATTTGATGCGTCATTTCATTCAAATGACACACTACGCAATTTCTTTCACCACAATTGGCCTTATCATAATAACAATCTCTTACCCGGGCCTTTACCATTATTAGCACATACTGAATCGCATTATGCCACAAACCAAAACAAATACCTCACAATTACAAATATAATGGAGAGTTTCTCGCTAGTCCATGACAGTCTAGTTCAAGTGAAACTGGATTAAAATGTTTTTGATGTATTTTATCATTATTAAGCTAATGGACTTCAAATATGCAAAGAGAGGACAGGATATGATTTTGCTGAAGGCCGAGCACCTTGTTGCAAAGAGGCATTCTTACTTGAGAGAGGTGAAGAGAATTAGGAAAGAGGGTAATTTACTTTATTAAATACGTTAAGAATTTAAATTATTGAAGTTTCTGATATTGGTAATTCAGAAATTTTACAAAATTGTCTCCCCCTGTATTGAAGCCTATCCTATCACTCATCCACCCCTATGTAGTGTTGGCAACACTTGTGAGATTAAATTTTGATGAAAATTTTGTCCTTATTTAATTACCATAAGCACATCTCTTGAGTAAAATTTGATTTCATATATAGTCAAAATAAAGAACGATTCTAATATTAGTTTCGTAATGAAGGTCATGCATATAATAAAAAATATCATAAGTTACACAAGACCCACACGAATAACTAATATTATCAAGTAAATACAAGATAACGTACCTCGATGAAACGTGGGTTAATGCTGGCCATATACCATGCAAGGAATGGCAAACAGCAGACGGCAGATACCGCAGTGGCCTTCCAAGGGGGAAGGGCAGTCGAGTTATAGTATTGGATGCAGGCACGGAGGATGGGTTCATTCCAGGAGCATCCAAAGTTTTTACGTCAAATACATCAAATGACTACCACGAGGAGATGAATGGTTTGTCTTACACACACACACACACACACACACACACACACACACACACACACAACTTGTGCCAAGCATCCATACCAAATATAGGAGATGTTACAATTAGCAATTTTTTTTTTTTAGCTCACTACACCAATTCATACACATAATTGATATGTTCCCATAAAATTCTGTAATAAATTATTTCTAAGTACAGCGGTTTTAAAATTATCTAGGTGCAGATTAACAAAAAAAAGGTAATGAAAATACACAGATCTAGGCCGCCTAGATGGAACGGCCAAGGGTATTTCCATAACTTGTGATTGACAAGTTTTAATTCGCGAACCGTGAATTAAGATAGTGGAGCTTCTTGTGGCGTGAAAGAGTGATTTGTTTTTTTTCGTCTGGCCGTCTTGTCGCGACGTTACCGCGATATCTCAAAAATTTTCACCCTAGCACAAAATAACTAATTAAGGACCGGGGTTTTTTTTATTGAAAACCAGCTTATTCTGGTCATTTTTAAACATTTGTGAAACTTTTAATGCATTTATTTGAAGGCCGTGTGAGTGGCGCACAGTGCAGTGGTCTGTCACGTGGTAAAGTGATGCACTAAAAATTGCGCGGAATAAATATCATTCAACATATGAATTAACAGTGCTTTGTGTTTCAGGTGAAACATTTAAACAATGGATGGTAGACCTTTGCCAAAACTTGAAATCCCCCAATTGTTTTGTTATGGATAACGCCAGTTACCATTCCATTATTTGCGAGACATCAAAGTCGCCGACAAGTTCTGCGAGAAAAGGGGCAGTAAAAGATTGGCTAAAGGAAAGGAATGTAGCCTTCGATGACAACATGACAAAGGTTAGCAAAATGGAGTTCGTAGCCCCAAAAGATCTATTCTATATTAAGTAAGGATCTATCATTCTTACATCACTGATGTTGCCCGTCTCTGTTTTATCCCCATGTATGATGTGCTGCGATAAAATGCAACAAGTCGGCATTAATTTTGAAAACCAATTGTGCACGTATAATACAGTCAATGCTTACATAAAATATAGATCTACTAGATATTATCATGGGCAGTTGAATGAAAAATCTATAGTATACGTTAAAACAGGGAGTCTGTGGTGATGTAACGAATTAAAATATCAAGATTATAAATGTTATAATGTTGAATGTATTTATAATTTTTTCCCAATCTGAATTAATGTAATTAGTAAAACTGCACAAACCAGCCATCAAGTATGTCATCGATGAACTTGTGAAACAATATGGACATATCGTTCTACGTCTGCCTCCTTACCACAGGTATATGTACTTCAGTACATGTTTATTTTCTTCATGCTTATTTCCTCTATTTCTAATGCAGCTGTGAAACATTATCTGCTCGACTGCACCCGATATATAATGGCAAGATCCTGGCTATTTCAACAAATTCCGCCCTCAATAGAACCATCAGTAAACAACATGTTAATTGGGTATCCTTCGACTACCATGGAAGAATCTGTTTAACGCTGTTCAAAATTACATAGTTTCGTCCAAAAGATTCTAATTTTGATTACCTTTTTCTGGTCTGTCTATTTGCAAAGTCTGTGTTCCTGTCAATGGCATCATCTAACCAATACACTTACCCTTATGGCTGTAGAATGTGGTGCGTAATGAAATAGGTACGGTATTTGTTATTCTTATGTTATCATTGGATTGAGAAATTATGTATGTGCTCAACACCAAAAAATGCCACAGTTGACGAATATATTAACGCCTATCCGTAAGCGTACAAATGAAACACTGAATGGAAATGCTTTTAATATTTTCATAATGAAACATTATTACACAGACTGTGTTTTAGATTATTCATTTTCATTATTTAAAAACAAAAAACATATAATATATATATATATATATATATATATATATATAATATACATATATATATATATGTATATATACATTATATGTAGACGTTGAATGCTTTTGTAGGCGCAAGAGGATGGCAAGTGGAAGAAAGTTGTAAGGAGGTCAATCGAAAGAGAGGACCACATGTGGGCGGTGGATGGATTGACAGATGAGCTGAGGCCCATCATCATCTCATTGAATGATGATGATGACGATGACGACGACGACGACGACGACGACGACGAGGCCGAGGACGACAAGAGTGACCAGGAGATGGAGGTTAGGTGCAATTCAAGTGTATGTTGTGGCAAGCAACAGTTTAAACTGTAATTTTAAAATCCTTACTCTGCCATTTTAAGTTTTCCTCGTTTGTACATCTTTGTGACATTCAATCCTTTCTCAGCCAACACACTTAAGTGTGTATCACTTGGCATTTTTGTAATATCCAGACAATACATTTTATTGTCTTCACTTTTACTCAGATGCATCACATAATATCGCTATTTTACCTGGGTACAAGATACGGGTGTTTTGAATGTTTCGATACATATTTTAAATTTTGTTGAAAGTAACCTTTATTTACGATCAAGCAAGCAGAAGAGGATGGTGCAACATGTACCGTTTGTGGAGAAGAATTCCCTCCTGGCCACGGCAGAGCAACATGGCATGACTGTGATTACTGCGAAAGGTAAGACGAGCGTCAATTATGCAACAGTAAGCTCTGGCTTCCTATCAGAAGACTGACCCTTTATTTCGTTGCAACGTCAACACTAATTATTAACGGAGTGACTTTTTTCAACGTACGGTGAGAATAGTGTTTTTTCTATTTTCACCGTAAGTGAGAATAGTGTTTTGTCCATTTTCACCGTACGGTGATGATAAGGGTTTGGTTTATTCATCGTATGGTGAGAATAGGGGCTGCTCTATTTCTACTGTACGGCGATGGTAGAAAAATCAACCATGGAAGAATATTTCTGAAAAGCATTGTGTCATGATGTTACGCGACATCGATGGATTTGCACAATCGACCGATCGTGCATCAATGTATCTATTGTTCGCGCAATAATCGATGGATCGCGCACCGATCGATCGGTCGTGCTGCGCTGACAATGGATGCACAATTGGTGGATAATTTGTTAAATAAATTCTAATCTGCCGATCAGAATGGAATAACCTTATGTTGATTTTAATATACAAACTCGAAATTATCAATTCTGCATGTTCAAGTGACCAATTACGGACCTTTGTAATTACCGTCATTTTGTAACTGTACATCTGCAGCTCAACTTGCCTGGATTCGACGATTCTAGACTTTACAAGGCCGTAAATTAAATCAATACAGAAAGGTGCCGGCAAAGGATCAGTACAAAACACATACATAAACTTTAGTTTGGTATGTAACTGGTAAACACATCTGGATCAATAAAATGTTAAGTGACGCCAAACAATCGATTGCGCTGCGCTTGCAAAGGATGCCTGATCAATGTATTATTTAGTTTGAAAAAATTGTAGTGAAATAAATTAGTATCAGATCTGCCTTTGTTGTGTGATAGATAGATAGATTTATTGATTGATAGCCAGGTTTGCTTTGGTCCCGTTTCCTATTCACTATACTATAAAGCTAGCTATCTCCCTAAAGTGTTTTTTATCCAATCTTAATTTGCCTCAGTTCTATGTGACAAGCCATAACCATGTTCAACAGAATCATAGATAACACCGTTATATATGTGCACAGTTATGTCAGTCATTTCATAATCTCTCTTTCTTTCTGGATTCTGTAGGTGGATACATGACGTTTGTTGGGCAAAAAATTCCAAGACGGAGGGCAGTAAAAGAAAAGTGTTTCATTGCCAGGATTGTGAACAAATCCTGGCAAAAGAAATTTGAAATCTGGGACATTGATTCGTAGTTTAAACATAAGCTGTTGAAACTACAAATGAACTGAAGAAATGGATACAAATATGAGGGCATCATTTAATGTAAAAAGTGTGATAATGTAAATAAGCACAAATGTAATATTGTAAATATTAATGGTAATGTACATATGTCCATGCATATAGCTTACATATGAAACAGTGTAAATATGAATGCCGTATTAAAAGTACAATTGTGTTTGTAATAATAAAATATTTTTTACTGTCTACTACAAATTAACAATCCAACATTTAACTCACCAAGTTACATTCATTCTTACATGTCCCAAACAATCTGCCAGGGCCATGTGGTCGTAAAAATAGGCCTATCTTTGATAAAGGAAATTAGTAAGGGGGAATAAAAACTTCCGACTAGAAATTATGATTATTATAACTATAATAATTGTAATAATAATAAATTAAAATATTATTAACTTCATCATTATTTTCGCACAAATTTTGTTATAATTAGTAATGAGAACCAAAGTGGCTCGTTGATTCTCAAAACTTATTTTATCTTTGATAGTGGCTTTTCACAATATAATTTTTGGGTACGTGACACGTCAGTTTGGCAAACTTTTAATTTTTATTGCACACAATTTGACATTGTTGTTGTTTGTCTGTATCAATAGAAAATTTACATACATCAATATGATTATGCTTATTTTTTTTATCCAAGTGCTATGCCATACGAATTTTACTTTTAGGCACAAACATAATTTAACAATTATTTTCATTT
Source organism: Hermodice carunculata (assembly GCA_964020975.1). Classification (NCBI taxonomy): domain Eukaryota; kingdom Metazoa; phylum Annelida; class Polychaeta; order Eunicida; family Amphinomidae; genus Hermodice; species Hermodice carunculata. Next base: position 9,361,286 of record OZ026618.1, read on the forward strand.
CATTTTTCCTATTTGCTCATATCATATCATCATAACCGTTGTCCTTTTCATTAAAATATTTATAAAAATTTGATTTTTTTTTTCATTCAATGTAGTAGGTTCCATGTGATCTTGTACCCAATAAATTGTTTTAATGAATCTTCAATCACATCACGCAATGCGCGCACCTGCTGAGAAAAATGGGTACGACACGCGGTAAAAAATAACAGCCGCTCCCTTTGTAAAATGTTGGTCATGCAGACAAAATGACGCCCGCTAAATTCAAATGGTGGCGACGGCGATCCTTATCGAGGAATATTTGCTGAAACAACTCTACATTGGAGAGAGGGAATCAGAAATCTCATTCATCATTTTAGGAAAATTGGTGAGATATTGAATCTGTACGATTGCAAGGTATGTTGTCCATATTATGCAAACATCGGAAGGTTGAAGGTGTCTCATTGAATATCTGGATGCACTATAATTATCAATAGAAAGCTTGACCATCACCCGGGCCAGGGCAGAATTTTGTCTCTACTGACACTGCGTTGCATATTCATCTGAAAAGACTGAATACACAAATCTATACATGCAACTGTTACAATTGTCACCGTGACCTCTTTAATAGGCCTAAATGTTCAAAGGGGCTTTGTGCTGTATCCAACAACCACTCACTGGCTGAAAGACAAAATTATGCTTCAAAATTTGACCATGGGATTGGAAGCCATTGTTTGACTTCAGAGTTTAACACTGATTTTGCTGGCTTTGGCTGAAGGTAATTACATTTGCTGACTCGCTGTACACACTCTTTTATTCACACTACATAATGGTTATAGACACAGAGTCAGGTTTTTTCTTACAGTTTGAACAGGGCTAGTCATACATTACAGACGGGCATGGAATTAGATCATGACACACAAACTGAATCTTGCACAATGCAGTATAATTAAAGTAACACTATCAGATATAAATGTAGATAGCTCCAGTTCCATTTTTCAATTTTCACCAAACTTGAATCACAAGTTACACAACAATCAGGAATCGTATTTGCCAGTAGCAGCATAGGAATCCTGGTATATTGTAATCTGTTACCATGGTAATTACAGCTAATCATTTTTTTTTTTTTTTTTTTTTTTGCAGAATGAGAACTGGAACATGGGACAATGGTCAGCCAAAGGACACATTAGAAATATCAACAACCGAGTCTACTGGGGGATAAGTTCTATGCCCGAAGGTAGTCTGATGTACCAAGATGGTTATGAAACTTGTAGCTGTTTCTTGTTCAATGTGCAATACATGCAAGCCACTATTATAGGGACAACCTTCAAGAATTAGAACAACAGTGGTCACTTAATGCTGACAGGTGAAGACGGTCTATATATATATATATATATATATATATATATATATATATATATATATATATATATATATATATATATATATATTGTAGCAAAGCACCTGATGCATGTACACTTAATGTACCGCTATATGTGAGGCATACACTGCCTTGCACAATTTTTAACAGGGATTGTAGATTGCAAGTACATAGTTGTCCCTGTCTTCAGGACCACTCCTTTGAGAGACCACCTGTCCTGAAAAAGTACCTTTTCAGTCCAATTTATTGCATGTAATTTGTGTTTCCAACCAGAAACCATCCATTCAGCATACTTTGCCTTATATATACATTTCATGTTATTTTTTGCCATTTATGGTTTTTAGCTCTGCTGACTTGTCAGTATGCAGAGTTTATGCCATCCATTTGCATTTATATCTTAACTTTTTACATTTTCCACTTCTCCAAATCAGTTTTTATGGAATGCTTTCATTTTACACATGAAGGTTCACCAGGTCGGCCTCTACCAACTGTACAAACAAGATGAGGAGCCAACATTTGTTCTATTTTTCACGAATTGTTGAATAATTTTTGGGACAAAAAATGAAAAGTTTATTTTCTTAAGAACTAGGTGCCCAATTTGTTTGATATTGCATGTAGGGTCTTCAGGGGTCACTTAGTTCTCATTCTGGCTAGCAGGTGGTCATACTCTTTTTTTCGCTACTATTTAATGAAGTTTTGTGTGTTAAGGCTTTTTCAGCTTCCTGTCTAAAAATATGCACAGAATTCTTTGAAATTTTGTTAGATTTTCTTTATCAAAAGTACGTGTAGATTTGACAATATGGTGAGGGTACATTAATTTTTAATGAAACTGTGGCATGTTCAAGTTTTGGGATTTGTCAGTGAGTTTTGTTATAGTCAACTGTGGAAAGATTGTGTCCTGGACTTGCCATGTGGCATTATGTAATCCAGCCTGCTTACATCAGATTGAGGAAGTCAACTGCATACAGTGAAACCTCTCAGTATTTTGTTTTTGTTCCCATGATACTCTCCACCCGTCCCAGGTGCATACGTATGTATGTCCAGCGTGCGAGTGCATACAAATGTATGTATGTCTGTGCCTTGTGTACATGATGTACTCTAGCATGTGAGTTTTCCCACTTTACATGCTTCTTTTGCTATGAATCAGATACTGCATGGAAGCAGTGTCTACTGAATGAGAGGTCAAGTGCCTCAACTGACCTTTCTCCACATAGAGGGCTGGGTGGTAATGGTGTGGGCCACATGTTTGACATTACTACTACAGTCTGTCCAGAGAGAGAGAGGAGCCCAGAGGACTATCTCATTAACTGCAGACTGTCCAGTTAGTCTCCAGGCAACCTATTACTGTCCCAGCTGCAGGCTGGTAGGCATTTGGTGCTGTCCAAAGTAGCCCTGCCCGCTAGGCCAACAGGAATAATGTCGCCAGGCTCCTGGGCCTCATCTCTGGCTGTAGGCTTCTGAAACTTTTGTGACAGATGGATCTTACCTGGCAGATAAACCTTTTGATACCTATATTTATGAAATTTTGCTGGAGTCCGATTAAAATTTTTGGCCAGGGTCGGTTGTTTGGGATTGAATGAAGATCTCGCCAGATGGGGATTATCACATGAAATTTGCAATTTGTGTCACCGCGAAAAAGAGGATCTTCCGCATTTCATGTTTAAATGTAGTACAACAAACCATATTAGAGTCAAATATATATCTATGTTGGAAAATAGTCTAAGAGAGTGCGGTATGTAGCACATATGGTACAAATACATGGGTTCCTCACAAATAAGAAAACTTTGTTTTTAACTTGGCGAACAAGCATTTGGCTGGAAAAAATGTTAGGTCACTGTTCGATTCTATCTGTAATAAGTTTATAACAGAAGCGTGGCATTACAGGCGCGAGTCACTTAGTGACTCCCTGAGCCCGACCTAATTGTTTTATGACTTGATTGGTGTGTATAGTGACGTATTGTGTTCTTTTTATATTTGCATAAATCCGACGCACCGCGGGTCATGCCCCGCCCGCGGTGCCCCCGTTGTAAAGGGGTAGTCTCATCAATAAATTATTATTATACTTATTATCCTTTCTCGCTCGTCTTCGTGAGAATTTTGGAGCAACCTCAGTGAGAAGTTACGGTTAGCGGCAACTCCTGGGCATCAATTAGACAACAGGTTTTACAAAAATCGCACACAGAAAAAACAGTAATGATGAATAAATCACAAATTAGTGGAACGTGTTGGAGAAAATAATTAAGAGTAAAGAGAATCATTGACATTGATATGACCTCGAAATTTGCACAGAGTAGGCATTAAGCGCAAAAGTGACAAAACCTGTGCCACTCGCTAAAGCTTGACTTTTTGGGTGTGACGTCATCACCTGCAGATTTCCCTCTGCGTGGTCTCCGCAAAATTCTTTGTTTTTTTGTGAGATCTGTGGAGTTATTCATCTCGATTCATTTGCATATTGCCTATGATGGTATAGAGACTCCTTTGGGCTAAATATCTGGATTGCGTGGCTGAGCTTTTCTGGATATTTTTGACATATTGGATTCTCTGAGTGTACTTCCAAAGCTCCCGCCATTTATCTGAGTTAACAATGGAGAACGAAAGTCAAATCAGTGTTGGGGAAAAACAACCTTCTGCTGATGGTGTCAGTACTCCTGATCAAGGTAAGGGAATGAAAAGACCCTGGGAATCACCAACAGGGATAACTCCTGAGTCAAAGCAACAACACGTTGGCAATTCCGATGATGCCACTACTTCCACTGACGCAAGATCTAGCATGGTTAGTGACTTTCTTTTTATTTTAAAGGATCCCCGTGTTATTGAAGCCTACAGCATGATCAACGAAAAATCAATTGCAGCCTTAAATAAGCGTGTTCAAGACCTGGAAACTGAGCTTGTGACCCTAAAAACTTCGCACAAAACTGAAGTAGAGAGTTTAAAGTCAAATGTGGACAGTTTAAAAACCAAAGTTGGATATCTTGAATCTCACATAAGAGACCTCCAGGAAGCTCAAGACGATGCTGAACAATACAGCAGGCGAAATAGCCTACGCATTTGGTCCAAGCAGCCGGAAAATCCACATGAGGACACTGATCAAATTGTTGTTGCGCAGGCCAAAAAGATTGGGGTGGATTTGAGGATCGCGGACATTGACAGATCCCATCGTGTTGGGAAAGTGCGACAGGGTAAGCCAAGGGCGATCATCGTGAAATTTGCCACTTACAGACAAAGACGACTTGTGTTTGGTGCTAGGCGTAAGACTGCTGATGTTTTCATTTCAGAAGACCTGACAAAAAGCGGTCTCAGCTTTTGTTCCAAGCAAGACAGCTAAAGCGGAACAAAAGTATTCATTCATGCTGGTCTCGTGATGGCCGATTGTATGTAAGAGAACTGAATGCATGGGGTCCAAACTCTGGCGATCATGCTAATGGCCGTGTTGTACAAATACACTCTTCTCAAGACTTGGACAAATACAGACAACAATAGGCACTGATTGGTTGTATGGTTGATGACCAGCCCTCCACGTTTATTCCAGTTTTGGCCTGACTTCTGTATGAGGTCTTTTCTTATGACATTAGATCACCGTATTCTACATTTGGATTCTAAACTATGTGTGACAACCCTGTGTCATATCTGTATTATTACCCATTATTTTGATAATTTTCATAACAAAGCAATCACATGACTAATCATGTGATCGCCTCTTGCATGTATTCTGCGTGTTTTGGTTTTGTGTTGATGCATTTTGACACGTGTATTTGGTGTTATACACCTTCCTGTTGCGAGGACTTGGCGTGTGGTGCATTCATGCTTCTCATCCAGTCTGGAAATCACTATGAGAAGACCTCCAGAGATGACCATGAACTGTATACTACATGGCATTCATGTATAAATTGTCCTTTGTCGATTCTTTTGCTGAGACACACAAACGTTTCTCATCCTTTTATATTCAGTTAGCCAATGATGTGTCCAATCATGAAATATCGCCCATGCATGACTTTTAAGTTTAATGTTGTGTAATCAACAAGTGGTGCTTACTTGGAGAACCTGTTACGTGCTGCAAGCATGATGCTTCTTTTTATTTATTTTATTTTTTTTTTCTTTCTTCAATTTAGCTTGTAAACATGTTGCAGCCCCATCTAGATATGGCTCGTACCTCACGTATGCTTCATTTGGTATCCAAATCTGAGTCAGCGACTTATCGACCCACACGCTTAGTTATATAACTTCTTTTCAGCCATTTTTTTTCTTCTTCCAATAACTTACTATCGTGACATTGATCATATGTGCCAAACGATATAACTATTATGGTTGTGAATGTGTGTTTTGACAGATGGTGTTTACTGCCAGGACAGGAAACGAATTTTTATGTCAATATTCACTCAAAACTGTATTCATGATGTCACACTGCTATAGATGATTCGATATGAGCAGTACACCTACTTGGTACTCCAGTCTAGATTTACTGTTTCAGACGTATCTGGTTATATGCTGAGACACGCTGGCTCATATTGTTTGCTATCTATAATTGTAACCAGTCATGTGACTAATCTTGCGATCATCGGTACTCACTATGTTTGACATAAGCCCTGGGCGTCAGTTCCGTGTCACGTTGATGGTCACCGTGAGGTATTCGCACACTGTACAAATGACTGTTTCATTCTCTTTGTACCTCGTATCTACCATGTGGATTTAGTTGACTGGGTATGAGCTGCATATTTACCGACCAATTTTTTTTTTTTTTTTTTTTTTTTTTTTTTATAATTTACCGCCTTTTCAACACTCATGCCGTGATTGTTTACGTGAATGATTAGGACTAATTTAAGTCCAATTTACTCATTTCTGGATACAGCTCTGCCATTATCATTAACAATGTTATTTTTATTAATTTTTTTCATTTTTATTTACTTATTTTTTATTTATTTAGATTCTTTCTGTTCAACTAAGGAATAGGGACATGTTAATATTGATCTTATTACACAAGAATAGCTGAAATGTCATGTTTATTCTTTCATTGTTACAAAGTTTTGTTAGTTTGTTTCATGTCCAGAAATAGCTCTCATTTTATTAACATTCAAACGGTTGTTGTCGCTACCGTGCTCATATTTTTCTTTATGTGTATTGTATCTGTTTTTCTATACTTTATATTTCGTATTTGTGTTAGATTGATTATCTGTGAATTGTACATGTATCAAGCAAGCAGTTCCATCAGTAACAAAGCGTTTCGACATGTTGCAGCTGGTATTGTACATGTTCCTGTCACACAGTACCCAGTGATGGTTATGTGTATTATATCTGTTCTTTCATACCTTGTCTTTTGTACTTTATTTATTCATTTATTTGTTGTTTTGAAGACTATATTCTCCAGCTTACATTGTCATATACTTATTGGGTTTTTTGTAAACATGAATGCATTTATTTTCTGTCGTGTCTCACAGTGTTCAGCGACGGACATTAACCAGCATGATACCCCCTAATGGGCATTTGTTTAAATCAATATAGAGCTGTGGTCGGGTTATTTCACAACAAAGATGGGTTTATGTTCCTGTCCATGTCTGCCAACGTGTCTACATTTTCATATCACGATCATAGTTTCATTCTCTCTTTTACCTTCCTCATAGTATTTGCCGCAATATTACTTACCGAATGTCTATGCCATCTGAGACATGTGACGGTTCTTATATTTAGGGTGCTCTCCACGAGTATTCATCCAAACCCTGGTCCAGTTCATAATATTCATAATGTTCTTAATAAGTTTTCTGTGTGCCATGCAAACGTACGTAGCTTAAAATCTGATGGTAAACTCGAAGAAATAAGTATTTTGGCGGAGTCTGAAAAATTGGAAGTCATTTCTTTATCTGAAACATGGCTCGATACTTCCTACCCTGATGCTTTATTGGCAATTGAAGGCTTTCAAACCCCGCTACGTAAGGATCGTGAAACTGGTTTAGGAGGAGGGGTTGCCCTGTATGTAAAAGACAATCTACCTGTCAGACGATGTGCGGAGCTGGAAACTCCCAGTAGTGAATGTATCTGGGCTGAAATTACTGTCCCTTCTGGTAAACTGATTCTAGGTGTTTATTATCGTCCACCAGGCCAATCTGCCGCAGAGAGAGACCTTTTTCTGGACAATTTATCTCACTCCATCTCGTCTGCTATCAAACTTAACCCTAAAATACTCCTAATAACAGGTGATTTTAACGATCGCTGTGTAAGCTGGGATTCTCCCCACACCGACAGCAAACTCGGACAGTGCCTCTTTGATCTGTTGGCTCAAAACAACCTGCATCAGCTCATATCTGAACCTACTCGTGTGTCGGAGTACTCTGCAAACCTACTAGACCTCATGATAACTGACTCCCCTGGTTATATCCTTAACTCCGGCACACTTCCTCCTATATCCTCTTCTGATCATTCTGTCGTCTTTTGCTCTTTTTCTGTGAATCATTATAAGGATCGCCCCTTTAAACGCTCTGTCTGGAACTTCAAGATGGCTGATTTTGTCAACTTGAACAATGTACTCCTTGATGCTCCTTGGGAAACTGGTTTCACAGTTTTTGACTCCATAAGTGACACTGTGTCATACTGGTCAGACCTATTTATTGACACGTGTAAACAGTTTATTCCGTTCCGCGTGGTCACTATTCGACCCAGGGACAAGCCCTGGATCAACTGTATTATCAAGAGGCTAATAAGGCAGCGCAATCGCGCGTGGAACAGATATAAATGCCAGACACAAAAGCCTCGGCCTCACACACTCCTCACTACTCAAAATATTGAACGCCTCTTTCAGTTATACAAACGGAAACGTAACTTTACAGTCAACGCTATTAAAAACTCCATTCGTCTTTACTTTACCAAACTCCGATCTGAACTAGACTCAAGAGAGATAAACTCTAAAAGGTGGTGGAACCTTAGCAAATCTATTCTCGGTCACAAACTTTATCAAAACATACCAACCCTTATTGACGGTGGAAGGAATATTTCTTCTGATATTGAGAAGTCAGTGACCTTCAACAAGTATTTTGCTGATCAGTGTAAGACTCCGCATGATGACAACCCTTTGCCCTTGCCCGACCTTGCCTTCCGAACTGAGGCCCGCCTGTCTATATTTCAAGTGCAAGTAAATGATGTGGAGAAGATTTTAAAATCTCTGAAAAGCAGTTCTGCTTGTGGTCCTGACGGTATAGGAAACACCCTTCTTAAATACTGTGCCCCCTCAATCTCACGTTCTCTCACTGATCTGTTCAATCTCTGCTTATTCAACTCATATTTTCCAGATCCCTGGAAGAGGTCCAACGTGTGCCCCGTTTTTAAGAAAAGCAACAAACAGTCAAAGGAAAATTATAGGCCTATTTCACTCCTCTGTAATGCCTCTAAAGTACTTGAGCGTCTAGTTTATAACGTTTTCTATGAGTATCTAACCTCTAACAATTTACTTTCTGCTAAAAACTCTGGCTTTAAGAAAAACGATTCCATCATAAATCAACTTGTTAGCATACTTCATACTATTTACGGTGGCCTTGAGTTGGGCCATGAGGCCCGTATGGTATTCCTGGACATATCCAAGGCCTTTGACAGAGTCTGGCACGCTGGTCTACTTTTTAAACTGAAGCAATTGGGGTTTGAAGATCCTGTGTTACTATTTATAGAAAGCTATCTCTCAAACCGACTTCAACTTGTTACTATTGGAGGACAGACCCCACCTTGGCTCCCTATAGAGGCTGGAGTGCCCCAAGGTTCGATCCTTGGTCCCCTACTTTTCCTCGTTTACATTAACCACATCACTGTCAACATCACCTGTGACATCCGTTTATTCGCAGATGATACCAGTATTCTTGAAATTGTCCACGAACCAATGGCCACAGCTGAAAACCTTAATTATAATCTTACACAAATTCATCGTTGGGGCAAGCTCTGGCGTATGACATTTAATGCCATAAAATCCATCTCAATGACCTTCTCAGCTAAACGACATAAGCCAGATCATCCTCCCCTACTTCTTGGAAACACACCGATACCTGAGGCCACTCCACATACTCACCTTGGAGTTACACTCTCAAGTAACTTGTCATGGCACCAGCATATAACACGTATTGTTAATAAAGCCAGCCAACGGCTTGCTCTTTTACGCAGACTCAAATATAAACTCTCCCGCCAAACACTCATACGGCTGTACAGTACAATGATTCGTCCTATCCTCGAATATGGGTGTGTCCTGTTTGACAATTGCACTGAAAACCCGTCACAATCTATAGAAGCTGTTCAGTATGCGGCAGCCAGGATCTGCCTTGGCGCAACTAGATACACTCCACGTGTCTTACTTCTCGAAGAGCTTGAATGGCAAACTCTGGCAAATCGGAGGAAATACTTTAAACTTATTCTTTTCTTTAAAATGTACAATAGGTTAACTCCACAATACCTACATGATCTCATTCCTCGTGACGTTGCATTCACTACTGGGCGCCTTTTGAGAAATCGTACTGAATTACGCCAAATTAGGTTCACCACCAATCGCTTCGGCGATTCATTTCTCCCGTCTGCTATCAAATTATGGAATAACCTCCCGGTTGATACTCGTCTAACCAATTCCCTGCCGTAGTTTAAATCTAAATTAAATCTATTACTCTTAAGTGTTGACAAAAAGCCCACATACTTTAAACATGGAAGTCGTTTTCTGAACATATGCCACACGCAGCTACGTCTTAACTTCTCTGTTTTAAACGCCCATCTACATCATGTCAATATCCTTCCAGCCTCAACGTGTGCATGCTCTCATACCACTGAAGATACGAAACATTACCTTTTGTTCTGCCCCAAGTTCACTGTGCAAAGGGTCCGTCTACTGAACACTGTGTGTCACTTACTCGCTCCAGGTGTAAATCCGACTTTTATAGTTCAGTGCTCTAGTGACATTTCCAGCACTGAAGCTAACACTAAACTTCAAAGTATAAGGACTTGTAATCTTATGAACTTTGCATTATTGCGCCATAATAACAATGATTATTACTCATTATGGCTTAAAACCCTTTCAGAACGAGGCCAATGACTTCAAATGCCCATGTTCAATCAATGGGTAATCAGTCATAAGAACAAGTAGGATGGGTCAAAATCGTGACATTCGCTCTGTTAAAAAAGAATGCTGGTGTCAGTGTAATCATACTTATTGTTCTATTGACTTTTCTGCCTGATCTTATTGACACAATATCGAAACACTCCTTGACCTGTAGCTTTGATCATAACACCCAAATATATTAAATCATCTACCTCTCCTTATTGACCTTCTCGTGCCCCTGAGCAACCTCAAGCCCTCCAACCATTCACTTCTCTCCCTGTCTGTGCATCTGACCCAGAATCATGACTTTCCTCTTTTTAGCAGTTTCCCAGCCTCCATTTCTCCCCATAGTCCCGTGCTATTCTGTGCAGATTTTTATAATTCTTCTTTCATGTAACCCATAGGAAGGATGTCATCTCCAAAAACAAACCTGGTATACTATCATCTCCGACCCTAACACCTCTTTCACTGTGTAGCAACTGTTCACATAACTCACATAGATGGATATGTTCCTTGTGGAAGGATCAAACAAAGTTTTTTACTAGGTGGCAATGCTGTGGGTTCTTGATTGTTAGCAAGTTTTTTAATTCGGGTATTTAAGTCAATGAGCAATTATCCATTCTAATGGTAATTCACATTTGGGACTTCTCTGAAGAAAGTTTCCGTCAGATTTACTTCAAACTTGATGGTAATGCACACTGAGTAGGTTTCTACCAAATTTGTCCAAATGGTTTTCCTGCAGTGAATTTTTGGATTTCTTATGATTTTTTTTTTCAAAAATATTTCAAAGCGTTTTAATAGGAGAGTTTAACACAGGAATTTCTTGTAATGGTTATAACTTAAGTACTTTTTGCCAGATTTATGCCAAATTTGGTAGGGGATGTACCTTTTATAAGTGTCTATCATGGTCCAGTGATATTTGGACCTTGATCTCATTCGCAAGGTCACATGACAACTGACACGGTATTTACTGTTCACTTGATAACTTGAGATCTGTTTTGAGTTTGGACCTTGATGTTGCACATGTTAATGTTTCTCTATGCAGGTCATGCTTAGACAGTACATGAGTGACCTTGACCTCGTTTCTGGGATCACAGTGCTTGACTTGAGACCTACTTGATCTCGGACCTTGATGTTGCATATGTTAGTGTTCTTCTGTAAAAATCAGACTCAATCACCACATGAGTGACTTTGATCGTATCCCAAGTTCACAGCGCTGCAAGTGTGATAAAATTCTAGGTGAGCTGCGCTTGGGCTGTTCATAGAGCCCTATTGTTTCATGATCGGGCAGATTTAAAGTTCTAATAAACACAAACATCACTGTTGCCCGGTCAAGTCCATGCTGTAAAGATATAAGAACGCTCAACTGTTTACTGGCTTTTGTTGCAATTTTTTTTATTTGCTCAGTCCATTTTTAATCTGGTTTGAACACAAGACCCAAATGTTTCACATTACTGTCATTGTACGCAGTTAATTTATAGGTGACGGTTAACAATGGATTAAAATACATTGAAAAAGAAAAAATGATTCAACTGTTTAAATAATCTACTGGAATCGTTTGTCATGTAATATTTATTTATATACACTTGAGTGTTGGTAGCCTATGCCAATTAGGCTACTGGACAGGGACTACAGGACTTGGTTATCTATTGTTCCCAAGTGCTGTGCTAAATCTTTCTTTCTTTCTTTCTTTCTTTCTTTCTTTCTTTCTTTCTTTCTTTCTTTCTTTCTTTCTTTCTTTCTTTCTTTCTTTCTTTCTTTCTTTCTTTCTTTCTTTCTTTCTTTCTTTCTTTCTTTCTTTCTTTCTTTCTTTCTTTCTTTCTTTCTTTCTTTCTTTCTTTCTTTCTTTCTTTCTTTCTTTCTTTCTTTCTTTCTTTCTTTCTTTCTTTCTTTCTTTCTTTCTTTCTTTCTTTCTTTCTTTCTTTCTTTCTTTCTTTCTTTCTTTCTTTCTTTCTTTCTTTCTTTCTTTCTTTCTTTCTTTCTTTCTGTGAATGTGAACGGAGGGACGACAGGTCACCGCCCATCCGAAAACCACAGCTGATTGACACGCCAGCCAAGGTAACAAAAAGTTATGTGGAGCAGAAGAATTTGGAAAAAAAAAATCCTGTATCAAAATATTAAAAGGCACACTATAAAATTCCATATTTCTCCCAGACACATTCTATAAAATGTATTTATGCAAGAGAACTGGTACAGTCCTGCGCTGAGCTGACCTTACATACACAGACGGAAGTGGTCCTGTGGACTTCAGAATGTCAAGGTCACCTCTTTTAAAGACAACCATCACTGTTTTTAGCATAAATGTATCCCTCCCAAACTATTCCCAATTTAGATTATTTGTTAAAAATCAGAAAATGACAGCACCATAATGAGGTTAACCAATTTGGTCGAGATCAAGTTCACGCGTATTGCAAATACGTTTGAAGAGGAACCCAACATACAGTGTGAAAGGAAAAGTCAAGAAAAGTTAAAAGGAACCACAGCGCCATCTGTTTAACAATTCAGGGGTACCCATCAGTGTTTCTGTTCAATTTCAAAGCAACAGGCCTAGCAGTTCTGGTGACTTTTTTTTTAATTTTAAGAAAAATGCACAAAAATCATTGAACTCTAAAAATCATGTGAGTATTAGTGGTTGAATATATATGGTAGACACCCTTATTAGGTACATACACACAAGGTTTTGAAGTTAAGTAGGCTCATGGTTTTCGAGAAATTAAAACTGAATAACCATTTCAATCCCCATTGACTTACATTCTTAATTCTGCATTAGAACGTATCCATTAAACAAGTATCAAAACTGAAAACTTCGTTGACAATCGAAATTTAGAGCATTGTCAGCAAAGGAACCCTGTTAAACACTCCAAAAATCTCCATTTACAGTTTTCGAACAATTTGAGAGTTGGTTTTTGCAAATTAAAACTGTGAACACGCAGAAAATGTGGTAATAGATGAATGAATGAATGAATCAATCAATCAATCAATAAATAAGTAAATAAACGCAACAATCAATGGATCTATTCAAACAAATCTGCTAGAAACCCACCGAACGTACATTGCCATCAAAGTTAAGTTTTTTTTAAGTTAAGCTTAGTTAAAGTACTAGGGTTATTCACAAGGAACAAGTGAAGACAGGTCGTGCAGGAAAGTTTACAATCAGGTAGCCAAGGAAAAAACAAGATGGGTCAAAGACATAGACGGGTTAGCAGAGAAATATGAACTAAAAGGATATGATGAGGTGGATGATTGGAAAGTATATATAGGTAAGACTGTTACAGAGGGTTGGAACGAAAACTGGAAAAGAGGAGTCAGGGAAAAAAGTACATTGAAGGCATACAAGGTATTAGAAAAGCCACAGAAAAGTGTGTGTTGGGATGGAGGGAAGGGATCCAAACTTCTGTTTCAAAGTAGGGCAGGAGTAATCAATCTGGAAAAGAGAAATCAAAAGTGGACAAGAGGGAGTAATGGAAAGCGTAAGTCGTGTAGAGAAGAGGCAGATGAGACAGTGGACCATTGGCTGTTGTGGTGTGATGTAGAGAGATAAGGGAAGATTTTTTTCAGAAAGTTGCACAGAGAAGATTACAATTACAAGGGTTTAGAAGAGGTTCAGGGTTTACAGGAAGAGGAACGTATAGCATGGATTTTAGGTATGAAAGATGGCTTTCTGGGAGGCAGGAATGGTAATAAAAATGTACAAGACTACCTGGTAGGATGCTGGGAAAAAAGGAATGAAATAATAGAGTTAGAAGGCAACAGGTGAAATTAGAATCCCAGAGTACAGGGAGGGGAAGGAATGAAAAAGGTGGTAACCCTTATAAGGGCTCCCATGGGGGCTCCCATGGGAAAAGCCTGAGCCTAAGAGGCGGGGATAGGGTGTGAAAGGGATGGATTTTTTTTCCTGGGCCACCTGTGTCACAGAGTGACACAGGACCGCGGCAGACAAGCGGAGTACCACCGTATTATTATTATTGTTATTATTATTATTATTATTATTATTATTATTATTATTATTATTATTATTATTATTATTATTATTATTATTATTATTATTATTATTATTATCATTATCATTATCATTATTATTATTTTTATTATCAAGTTTAAAGTCAATTTGACTGACGGTTTCGGAGAAGAAGTTTAAAATGTGAATCTGTATTAGAGGCCAATTGATTTACATAATAAACAATAGGGATATATGCATATACTGGCAAGTACCCAAAATGAAAACAATTCATAAGGATTCCATAGAAACACTACTAAGCAAACAAATTTATTTGTGCCTTCCACAAGTAATATTGCTGCAGCATTTCAGCAAAACCTGAGTCATGGTTTTGGAGAAGAATTCAAAAATAGTGAAAACACACAAAAGATCATGAAAAAAAGTTAAACAAGAGGGTTGTGTGAACAGCCCCTGCTCAGCTGACCTAGATATTTATCACACTTGTGGCTCTGTGAACTTGGCATAGAATCAAGGTCACCCTTGTTCTGAGTATGTCTGACCTTCGTAGAAAAACACCAACATGTGCAACATTAGGGTCCTAGTTCAAATAGTTTTTAGGTCATAGTGAAGAGCAAAATTCATGTGACCCCAGAAACATGATCAAGGTCACTCATGTACTGTCTAAGCATGGCTCTCATAGAGAAACATTAACATGTGCAATATGAAAGTCCTAACTCAAAACAGATCTCTAGTTATCAAGTGAGCAGTAAATTTGGCGTCAGTTATCCTGTGACATTGGGAGTTGGGAATGAGGTCAGGGCCCAAACATCACTGGAACATGACCATTTGCACACATTAGGTAGACACTTGTAAAAGGTATATCCCTACTAAGTTTGGCACAAATCTGGCCAAAGGTATGTAAGTTATAACCATTACAAGATATCCCCATGTTAAACTTTCCTAATATAACATTTTAAAAGATTTAAAAAAAAAATCGTAAAAAATAAAAAAAAATCACTGGATTGTAAGCATTTGAATAAATCAGGTACAGATTTGTCCAAGGTACATTGCTTCCAAGCTTGAAGTAAATCTGACTAACAGTTTCGTCAGAGAAGTCCAAAATATGAATTACCATTAGAATGCCGATTGACTTGCACAGTAAGCAATAAAAAAGGTGCATTTACTGGTAAGTACCCGAATTGGAAAAAAAAATGTAACAAAAAACCGGAATCCACAGTTCTGCTACTTAGTGATTATCTTTGCTTGACCCTTGATAAGAAACCTATGCACACAGTTTCAACTTAATCTGAAAGACGGTTCTGGCAAAGAAGTGACAAGTAGCGAAAACATACTAAAATGCAAAAAAAAAACAAATTAACAACTAAGTGTTCCGTGGAGCGTTCTTATGTAATATCAAAGCAATATGGTGAGTGGTTGTGGGAAAGGAAACTTTGTAAGATTTGCCAACCCCCCCCCCAAAAAAAAAATCGTAAAAAATAAAAATCAATGGAACATGACCATTGGAACAAACCTGGTATAAACCCACCCAAGGTACATTGCCACCAAGTTTGAAGTATTCTGGATGACAGTTTTGGAGAAAGGTTAAAAATATGACTTATCATTTCAATGCCCATTGACTTACATAGTAATAAATATGAAAGCTGCATTGACCGATAAGTACACAAATTGAAAAAAAAAATCGCTAAAAATAAAGAATCCGTAGCAGTGACACCTAGTAAACAATTTTTTTACACTTGCACAAGGAATACATCCAACAAGTTTTAGCGTAAGCTGAGCGACAGTTCTGGAGAAGAAGTAAAAAATAGTAAAACACACACAAACGAAATAAAAAATGAAAAAAAAAAAAAAAAACGCCACCGGGAACCAGGAGTCCCTGGGGGTGTTCCTGTGCGATATTAAAGCAATTGGGCCAGTGGTTTTGGAGAAGAAGATTTAGGATTTTTCCCAAAAGTAACCATAATATTCATAAAAAAAATCAATGGACCGTGACCATTTGAACAAACGTGGTTGAAACCCAACCAAAGTCATCCCCACCAAGTTTGAGGTGAATCTGAGCGATGGTTTTGAAGAGGAAGCAAAAAAATAAAAGCAAGATATGTTTGTAAAACATAGATGCCCCCCGCCCTCATTAACTTTGCCCTCGCTACCCTATTGATAGTGGTTGACGGGGCACTTGTGACCTTACAAAATTAGTGAAGGTTGATCATACATCAATGTCACATATCTTTAAACTTCAACCTAGCGCTTAAAAAACGACTAAAAAGCTGGACAATATAAACGTTATAGCTGTAAAATTAGTCATCATTTAGAAAGCATATTCAGCAAAGTGGCTTTATGACCTTGGAAATTAGGGCAGGTCACTCATTTTCACTTGACCTTCAGTTATTGTGCAAAAAACACAGGAAGTCTACTGTCTGTGTGACACCCTCAAAACTGGGTCAAGGTCACTCATCTACAAACTCAAACTAGCCCTTATAGGCAACCATAAAGCTGTGCAATATAAAACTGCTACCTCTAAAGTGCAAGTTATCATGCAGAAACAGTATTCAACCAAATGGCTCTGTGACCTTTGAAATTAGGTCAAGGTCACCCATCTTCAAACTTGACCTAGCCCCGAATACGGCCAATTATAAAGTGCAATATAAAAGTCCTGGTTTAAAAACCTCTTCAGTTATCATGTGGAAACCAAAGTTAACTGAGGTACCAACTTGACCTTGGAAATTTAATCAATGTCACTAAACTTTAAATTTCTTCTAGCCCTTAGCAAGAACTATACACCTGTTAAATATCCCAGTCCTAACTTGAAAACTTCTTGAGTTATTGTGCAGAAACCACAGGAATTCTACAATCTCTCTGTGACACTGAAAACTGGGTCAAGGTCACCCATCTTTAACCTCAACCTAGCCCTTACAGAGAACCATGAAGCTGTGCCATATAAAAGTTCTAGCTCTAAGGTATAAGTTGTCCTGCAGAAAGCATGAAACCATATTCAATAAAGTGGCTCCGTGACCTTTAAAGTGAAGTCAAGGTCATTCATCTTCAAACTTCGCCTAGCCCCAAATATTGATTATAATCCTGTGCAATATAAATGTCCTACCCTAAAAACTTCTTCAGTTATTGTGCGGAAACTAAAGTTACCTCAGATACCACTGTGACCTTGGAAATTAGGTCAAGGTCACCCATCTTGAAACTTCACTTATCTTCTGACTAGAATCATACACCTGTACAGTATTAAAGTCATAGCTCAAAAACTTCTTGAGTTATTGTGTGGAAACCACAGGAATTTTACAATCTCTCTCTGACCCTGAAAACTTGGTCAAGGTCACCCATCTTCAAACTAAACCTAGCCCTTACAGAGAACCATACAGCTAGCCAATATAAAAGTTCTAGCTCAAAGATATAAGTTATCATGCAGACAGCATGAAACCATATTCAGTAAAATGGCTCTGTGACCTTTAAATGAGGTCAAAGTCATCCATCTTCAAACTTCGCCTAGCCCCAAATATGGACTATCATCCTGTGTAATATAAAAGTCTTAGCTTAAAAACGTCTTCAGTTATTGTGCGGAAACCAAAGTTACCTCAGGTACCACTGTGACCTTGGAAATTAGGTCAAGGTCGCCCATCTTCGAACTTTGCCAAGCTTTTGACTAGAATATTATACCTGTACAGTATTAAAGTCCTAGCTCAAAAACTTCTTGAGTTATTGTGCGGAAACCACAGTCTACCGACCGACAGACAAACCGACCAACTGACAGACCGACCGACCGACCGACATGTGCAACGCTATATACCCCACCTTCTTCGAAGGGGGGCATAATAAAATAGTGAAAGAAAATGTGAGTTGTGGATGGGCGACCCTCACCAAAGCTCATCTGACTGACAAGTCAGCTGAGTTTAAATCATTAGACTGCAACCACTTGAACAAACTTGTTGGAGACCAACTAGAGGAACATTGCCACCATGTATAAAGTGAATTTGGATGACAGGTGAGGGGAAGTCAAAAATGTGACTTGTCTATGACAGACGGCGGGTCTTGGAAGTATGGTATAAGTTGAGGTGATATGGATCACCTCAGCTAAAAATTAATTATAAATAAATAAATAAATAAATGAATAAATAAATAAATAAATGAATAAATAAATTAAAATTGCAACGCCACTTGGTGAACAAATTCAGAACTAGGAGTCCCTAGGCGTGTTCCTGTGTAAAAAAAAAAAAAAAAAAAAAAAAAGAGGTCCATGTGCCTAATGCTCTGCCGGCACCCTGGCTATATTGCACATGTACATTTCAAAGCTGTGAGTGCTCAAGTGACTTATGAACATATAAAGCTTATGTACATTTCATATTAAAATTGTCCACCAGATGGCACTTCGTTCCGCATGTAATCATAGCTTATTTGTGCAACTCCTCTGATGAATGAGTGAGTCCTTTATGTTCTCAGTGACCTTGGAACAGAGGATCCAAGAGCACCCAGATTACGTAATACAAGAGGCGCATCGGCCTGCCTGGTGCAATGCTGACATTGCCATTGAAACGTCCAAGCTACACCATGCCATTACAAAATCACCTTTTTCAACTTTACAGGCAGGGTGACCACACAAAAATAAGTCAGTCACTGATATTAAATACAATTTTAGATTTGGACATTGTCTCTTTATCCTATAAATTTGCAAGTCTGGTACAATTACATTTCAAGATATGGAATTGTAAATCATAAAACACACTTTGGTTTATAATTTCCATCAAATTGTAGGTAGCGCAACTAGTATCATTACCAGCTTAGACTTATGTAATTATGACAACTAATTACCCAACTGTCCAATCCACTTTTTTTTTCCAAAGACATGGACATGGGTCACACACATACCGGTATCCTTTACTACTTCATCCATATACATGTATAAGCAATTCTCCCTGCAAGTTTCATTACACAGCCAGTTAAACAGTCCATACACTTGACATATTTAGCACATCAAGCAACAATATGTTTGTACATATTGAGCTTTGCTAGAATAGCTTGCACGAAAATTATGACTTTATTTCCTTTCTTGTTTTGTTGCAACAATCCAGCCCATGCATGTTTTAGAAGCATGAACACGGAAAACACACAAATATGTACAATGTAGGTGTTGCATTAACAGGACTTTCTGACATCTTTACAACTGCAGGTCAAATATATCAACATTGGAAACTTTTATCTTCGCACTGTTGCCTGGAAATTCTTTCAAAACGGTTGTCAAAGATTGGTTGGAAGTTCTGTCCAATCATGAAGCAAAACAGATTTTTTTTCTATTTTTCTTAAACATTGCATTTTTTTCTACTCACCTGGAAGCTTTCCGGGTTACATTTAAATCATTCAAGTAATTTTTTTACCACAAAACCATTGCAAACGAATGTTACTTGTTCCTCACAAGTTCAATTATGTACAATTAATGTGCTCGTGATCAAAATGTGTTTACATTTGCAGGTCTAGTCTTTGTGCAAACTGAACAACACCATCTATTATTTACATTTTAATTCTACAAACCTATATCTTTTCACTAATGAAATAAACTATTTTCCTGATCTCCAACAAGGCTGTCCAAAAGTGTGGCTTTGTAACGTAGATCGTGTATATTTACACATTTTGAGTGCATGATTTGGAATTTATGACAGTACAATTGTAATAATGTGGAATTCACAAAAAAATATAAACTCAAAAATTGAATAATAGAAACTAATATATTATTGTCTCCAAGCAAAAAGGACAACGATTTTTAACCATGAAGCTACCGTGGTCACTGTGTAAAGACAAAATGTCATGAAATCTGTGAAAGATTGTACACCTTATCCACTCTTTTTTTATTTCTGGCATCGTAGCTATATTGCACTGGTCCATTTCAAAGTTGTGAGTTCTCAAGTGGCTTCTGAATTAATAAAGCTTATGCACATTTAATATAAAAATTGTCCACCAGATGGCACTTTGCTCCTAACGTAATCATAGCTTATTTGTACAACTCCTGTGATGAATAGTGCCGCATGTGTGAAGACATGAATGAGTGAGTCCTTAACTTTATGTCCTCAGTGACCTTAAAACAGACGATCAATGACAACCGGAATAAGTCATACAGGAGGCCCAAAGGCCTGCCAAGTGCTGTGCTGACATTGCCATTGAAATCCAAGCTACACCCTGTCATTGTAAAATCACCTTTTTCAATTTTACAGGCATGGTGACCTCACAAAAATACGTCAAGGTCACTGATATTATATACACTTCTAGCTTTGGACATTGTCTACATATCCTATAAATTTGGCAAGTCTAATCCAAGTCCTTTTTCAAGATATGGAATTTCATATCTTAAAAGAAATTTTGCCTCACACGTTATAAGTGGCGCAACTAGTATCATTAGTAACTTAGACTTTGCCCTCCCCCACAATCCAACCAAATTTGGTGAAGATCTGCCACAAAATAAAGATGCTAGAGTGTTCACAAGATTTTCATATTTTGACCCCTATATTGCATAACATTGTAGGTGGCGCCTCCAATATCAGAAAGAACCTAGATTTGTTTACCCCTGTAAGTCCTGAATGTTATATTCGGCTAAGTTAAAAACTGTGGACAGCATGGTGGTATAAAAATTTTCACAATTGTGACTTGTATATTACATAATACTATAGGTTGCACCACCACATTGATGTCGACAAAGCTATCTATATACTTTGTAACTCCTAAACGCTATATGGACCTATCTCGAGCATTGTGGGGTGGAGAGCATTCATGAGGTTACCCCTATGTTCAAACTGGCCATTTGACCTTGACCTTCAACTTGGACCTAAAAATTGTGAGATTCAAATCATGGGCCCCACATCCAGCTTTCTATACAGTTACGCTCGCGTTCAAGTTAACAAACGCAAAACGCACCAACGTTTCCCAAACACTTTCAGTGAAAGTCAAACGTTTTGCAAACGCGTAACAAACACTTTGAAAACACTTTCCAATCGCTTTAAAAACACTTTGCCAAACGCTTTCAAACACTTTTCCACACGCTTTCAAACACTTTCCCGAACGTGTTTGGTGAAAGCTGAACGTTTTCAAACACTTTTCCAACGCTTTCAAACACTTTACACGTTGCGCCAAACGTATGTGATACATGTAGGCCTACATGTACACTTAGTAATCTAATTCTAATGACAGGAATATTTTTAACAAGTGTCTAAAAGGCTTATCAGCACCTAAAAATCCCGACAACATGTGCATGCCTTCATTTATGGATAAGCCAAAAAGCTCTACTATGTATATTTCTCAATAAAGTTGAAATTATGCTTTTTCAAGAGAAACAATTAGTTCTATCTAACAGTTTGTACATGTATCACTGACAATGCATGTGTATATATTTTAGGCTATATCATTGTTTTCTTGTTTGCGTGACAAACTGCAACTGGTTAATGCCTGTGATACAGTAGAAAACGCAACAAAAGCTACCTTCTAAGATGTACATGACACTACCCACTGAATTTGCTTCAGTGGACGTAAACTATTTTCAGCCAGTCAATTTGAATTTTTTTCACCAGGTGGAAAAACACATACATGCACATGGTATCGTTTGAAGCAAGCAACATGGATATCGATGAAAGAAACCAATTGTTGTCTCAATTAATTTTAGTTGAATTAGACACTTAGGTGAACGTATTTGGATCATGTTTTATATAAATATATACAACCTATAATGCTGGATAAGTGCACATTTACATGTAGGTACATCATATATTGCTGGACCTGTTACAAATACGTTTGGAGATTCTTCATCATTTAAATGGAAGTGATGGAAATGCAGAGTGTTTGAATGCGTTTGTGAAAGTGTTTAAAATCGCTCGGGTAATTGTTCAACGTGTTTGGAAAGTGTTTAAACGAGTTTGGAGAAGTGTTTTGTGGCTTTGTGAAAGCGTTCGAACGTTTTGTAACAGTGTTTGAGATTTTTCCCAAACGCTTTCCAAACGCTTTCCAAACACATTCCAAACACTTTCCAAACACATTTCAAACGTTTTCAAACGTTTCCAAACACAAGCCAAACACCAGCAAAAACGCGAAAAAAGCGTTTGGCTATTAACTTTTAGCCGGGCGTAACTGTATATAGTCTGTTTGTTCAAATCGGGACATAATTTTTCGAGTTATTGCCAAAAACAATAAACTTGGACAAGCAGCAACCTCCATAATTATTGGGTCACTGTAGCTCGAAAGGTAAGGCGCCAAGTACAGTTTTTTATGTATTATGTTATCAAGTGCAACTTTGATCTGGAGGCTCAAGTCTCTTTGCCATTGATGTCCAAGCTACACTCGGCCATTACAAAATCACCTTTACAAGTTTACAGGCATGGTGACCTCATAAACATACGTCAAGGTCACTGATATTCCGTAACTTTGTACCTTTGGCCATGGTCTATATATCATATAAATCAACATAGTCGAATCCAATTACTTTTCCAAATATGGAATTTTGCATTTTAAAACAACAAATTTGGGCATAAATTCTGTCCAAATTATTAGTGGCGCCACTGATAGCATTAGCACTTTAGACTTTGGCCTCCCCCTCTGTGCCAACAAATTTGGTGAAAATCCCCCCAAAATTAAAGATGCTAGAATGTTTAATAGATTTTCGCATTTTCACCCATTTAGTACATAATAATGTAGGTGGCACCACAAATATAAAAAGGGGTCGAGATTTTCCTACACCCGATAAGTCCTGAAAGTTATATTGGGCTAACGTGAAAACAGTGGACAGTATTGCGCTAACAAGCAAAAGTTTACTCACGTCTCTAGTATATTAATTACAATTATATAGAAAAACATGACCCATAATCACAAAATTCAACAGATGGCGGGACGCACAGACATGAGCGGTGGCATAATCTCTGCAACCTTTGGTCAGCAGAGCTAACAACAAATACATTATAATAACACAGCAATGGTTGCTTAGCTTGTAAGTCCAATTATACCCAATGTACAGTAACAAAAGTTAAAGAAACATATTGATATTTTTACCTGTGCAAGAAATTATGCATTAGAGCATCACACTCCCAGCACAAAATAGAGCTTCTCATCTTAACAAATATGTCCATTAACATGCTTGGACCTACATTGCGAAAAGTTTGTACATCTGTCTTTGTTAGATTAAAAAGATATATTCAGAACTTCTGTCTACTTCTACCTCTATCCGTTTGTACGTGTAATTCAGTTTATCCAACTTTGACAGGCCACCTTCACCTTTTAAAGCAAAGTAGTTTTGTCGCGATTTACAGACACCTTCCGTATCTGAGCCAAAATTGTTCTGAAGAGTCCAGCCTCTGTTGTAAACCCTCCCTTACCTCCAAAATCACTGCATCATCGACATACAATTACAAAATCAACTCGACTGCACCGAGATGCTCTTATTCTCTGTTTCTAACAAAATGTCTCCATATCATTTACATAAACGGCAAAGAGGAAAGGTGAAACACGCTCGCCTTGCCGCATACCCACAGAGCACTCAGAACTTTTGTAATAGACTTTATCGAAAAATCCACAGACCTTTAGTCTCATACATGCTGTGCATAATTGATTTTTTCCCTGTAACGCTATTTTAAACAAGTTTATGCCACAATATCATGCACCACGTAATCCAAGGCTTTTGTTTTTAATCTGCCATGGCACAGTACAATTTCTTCTTACTGTTTACAAAAGTGTTTATTATTTTATGCATACGAAAACATAGTCTGTTGTACCCTAGTTAAGTCAGAAACCTCCTTGTGCATCTACATACAGCCCATTTATGAAAAATAAAACACTTATTAACATACTCATCATCAGCCCAATGTAGTTTGACATAATGCCAGAACACCCCGGTAATCATTTGGTATTTTCACAAACAAACCTTTGAACAGCTAAAAGGAGGGCCATGTGAACAGTTCGTCCTCAGTAGAAAAGTCACACCACGACCTGCTGTACATTTCTGACCATCACTGGACAGCAACTAGTTCCACAGGAATGGGTAGTGCTGCTGTTTCTATCCTTTCAAAATACAGATAAGATATCTTTATTGCTGAAGGCCCGCCGTCTGGTGGGCATGGCAAAGATAACATACTTCAAACCTGTGCTACACCAATATATTTGTACCAGGCATGGGCAAGACAAAATTATAATTTGACAATGGTGACATATATAACTTAAATATTTACAGGGAAGAACAATCAAACCAATAAAGTAGGGAAAAAACCCAACAAAACTCTCCTGGCTTCACACTAACCACGGGCAACGAAGCATGTATTTATGTAATTTATTACATATTTGAGAACATGGTGATCTCCACTGTGGCCTGTCATTATAAAGATAGATCATTTCATCTTGTGTTACTGGGCCAAAATTGTACGGCTGCAGTTGACCATTCAGTTCCTTCCTGATTATATCGTACTTTTCACAGTTAAATAACATATGTTATTCATCTTTGACTTCTGATTTGTTACACTGACAGCAAAGCCTATTTTCCACAGGTATATTATTGTACCTTCCAATCTCAATTTTGAGGTCATGTGCGCTTATTCTTAATTCAGGGAAATCTTTACGTTTATGCAATGGATACTTCAAATTCAGATGTTCTTCTTTACCAAAATTATTTGAAAATCTATATATTGGGGGGGGGGGTAATGTTTTATTTTTCTACCCCAAACTCCATGCTATATTATCTTCAAATGCTTTGCGAATGTACTTTTGAGTCATGTTCCCAAAAAGATATACATCTGGTGGTGCCACGAATATTTACAATTGCATGTACAGGTTTACATGTGAATCTCAACTCAGTTCTGGTAATTGGGACTACCGTTTGTTTAATTTATCCAGGCACTGTGAATATATGCTGTTCACATAGCCCTCTTATTCTGTATAAGTAAAAAACAAAACAAAACAAACAAAACAAAAATTTATAGGGTCAGTCACTCATTGATTTGCAATGATATAAACTTCTCCAAAAGTGTGGGTAGCGCATTTAGGGTTTTGAGTTGTAATTTGTATTAGCATCATTAAAGGTGTTGACTACATGTAGTTTTTGTGGAAAAGGAAATAAATGATGCATTGTATGATGTGTCAACCAAACAGTTGATATTTTTTTCTGCAAGCATGTACCTGCGACTGATATTTCTTTCAGGTTTAAGTGTTTGGTCAATAAAGAGACACCAATGTTTATTCCTTCTGTCAATACTACAACTAGATTTACATGGCTGACTCGGTCCCGTGTTGGTCAGGTAATCCCTTTCACCAACATTGGCTGGTCAGACCTTGCGACAATATTATATGGCATGCGTGCATCTGTGTGGAACCACAGCTACGGATCATCATACGCATAAATCTAATTTTAGAAATCGTACCCTCCAAGGACCGCATAAATCTATTTTTAGAAATCTTCGCCCCCACCCCAAACAGGGCATAATGTAGTGTGGGTCTATCATTTTTAATCCCCTTTGGAATGTGGGTCGATGGTGACAACCTAAGCCAGGTGGGGCTATCATTTTTAATTCCCTGTGGGATGTGAGGCTGAAGTATCGACCATAGCCAGGTGGGGGTATCATTTTTAATCCCCTTTGGAATGTGGGGCTGAAGTAACGACCAGAGCCAGGTTGGGCTGAAGTAACGACCATAGCCAGGTGGGGGGCTAGAATGTGGGGCGAAAGTGACCCTCATAGCCAGGTGGGGCTATCATTTTTAAACCCCTGTGGAATGTAAGGCGAAAGTAACGACCATAGCCAGGTGGGGCTATTATTTTTAATCCCCTGTGGAATGTGAGGCAAAAGTGACCCTCATAGCCAGGTGGGGCTATCATTTTTAATCCCCTGTGGAATGTGAGGCGAAAGTGACCCTCATAGCCAGATAAGGCTGAAGTAACGACCATAGCCCGGTGGGGATATCATTTTTAACCCCGTGTGGAATGTGGGGCTGAAGTAACGACCATAGCCAGGTGGGGCTATCATTTTTAATCCCCTGTGGAATGTGAGGCGAAAGTGACCCTCACAGCCAGGTGGAGCTGAAGTAACGACCATAGCCAGGTGGGGGGCTAGAATGCGGGGCGAAAGTGACCCTCATTGTAATGACAGAGTGATGGGCTACATTTGTGTGAACACAAATGACGATAATGGACAATTTATTGAAGCAAGAAACAAAATTGAACGCTGAAAATTGGTCAGAATGACAACATACTACCATACCAATTTCTGCGTATAATAGAGCAGAAGGTCCAATTTTTCACAGAAAGAAAGTAAAATACGCCAGCCGCAGGTACACAGGTGAAAATACTGCCCGCTGCCGCTTGTGTTGACAGTTTATCATTGAATGCGATAAAGTGCGCTAATTGACTATTTACTGCAGAAAAGAACAAACTCTACCACCATAATTTGAAGACAATTATGACACACAACCGATCTTTAGAAAAATTAAAGAGGAACCATCATTCGTGACGCTAACCAAGGTAAATGTGCGAACCGGTACCCATGCAATTGTATTCACACAGGCTTGACCGTTTTGATCAATTTGTGATTGACAGCGATATATTCAGCTTGTTGGGTTGTATGGCACGAGTTTTGTTTAAATTGACAAAGAAACCATATTGAAATGTAGAGAAGGTCTTACCTTTTACGCCAGCATGTCGCATGATGCACAACAAAACAAAACAAAAAAATGGCCACTGTTGGCTGTCTGTGCCCAGAGTGCAAGGTTTAGAAAAAGAAATAAAAAAAAAAAAAAGGGGGGGGGGCAATAAAAGTGCTACCAGATGAACAACTTAAGAGGTCTTAATGCAATTTGGAAGCAATTGGCAGAGAGGATTTGGGAAGAAGATTTTTAAAGATTTTTTCATATGAGGATTTAGCCAAATAAATAGAGGGCTGCGTGAACAGCCCATGCTCAGCTAACCGTTAGAAGCTTGCTCACAAAATCGAAGTTGCAACTGAGTAGATCTGTGTTGAGCTTTGGCTGAGTGCATTAAACATTTAAAAGTATTTTTAAGATTTGCCTGAAGAAAAATTCATTAAAATGTGAATTAGCAATAGAATGCCCATTGACTTGCATAGCAATCAATAGGAAGGTACATTTACCGGTAAGTACCTGAATTAAACAAAATCGTTAAAATTCAGAAATCCACAACAGTGGCACTAAGTGAACAACTTTGTTTGACCCTTGAACAAGGACCATTTAGCCAGGCTAAATCAAAAAATAAAATAAAAACAAAAGACCCATGGGCCTAATGCTCTGCTGGCATCTTGGCTAGATTGCACCTTTTCATTTCAAAGTTGTGAGTTGTCAAGTGGCTTTTGTATACTTAAAGCTTAATGTAAAAAATGTCCACCAGATAATACTTCGCTCCACATGTAATCATAGCTTATTTTTGCTACTCCTGTGATAAATTTTGTTGCATGTACCAAGACAACAATGAGTGAGTCCTTAACTTTCTGTCCTCAGTGACTTTGGGGCAGAAGATCAAGGACACCCAGATTATATAATAGAAGAGGCACATAGGCCTGCCTAGTGCTGTGCTGACATTGCCATTGAAGTTCAAACTACACCCTGTCATAACAAAATCATCTCTTTCAACTTTACAGGCATGGTGACCTCACCATAATTGGTTAAGGACTCTGATATTATTTATGACTCTAGCTTTGGCCATGGTCTATCAATAATATAAGTTTGGCATGCCTAATCCAATCACTTTTTGATACTAGAAATTTCATATCTTAAAACACATTTCGGCTCATAATCTCCATCAAATTAAAGGTGGCGCCACTTATATCATTACCAACTTAGACTTTGACCTCCGCCACAATTCCACCAAATTTGGTGAAGTTCTGTCACAAATTAAAGATGCTAGAGTGTTCACAAGAGTTTCGTATTTTGACCCCTATATTGCATTACATTGTAGGTGGCGCCACCAATATCGAAAAGAACTTACATTTTTTAAACCCCCCCCCCCCATATGTCCTAAAAGTTATATTGGGCTAACTTGAAAACTGTGGACGGTGTCACGCGTGCAAGCAAAAGTTTATGGTCGTCTATAGTATAATACGCGAATGTAGAAAAACATGACCCACATCCACAAATATCAAACCCAACAATGACAGCAAAAAGATTCCAGAGTTACCAAAGCATCTACATTCATCTTCAAAAACCAAGGTGAAGAAACAAATTTCATTCCTGACTTGAGACAGGCAGTCAGCCACAAAAGGCAACTGGGGGTTTTAATGCAGTCTTCTCAACCTTTGAAATGTTCTTCATTAAATACAGACTATAGCGTTTCCAACATGTAAAGAAAGTGGCCTATATCGTTTTTGTGATATCTATGAATCTCGAACAATATGTAATTAATGAATTAAGCGATTGGATCATTGTTATAGAGTATCAAATGCTAGGAGCAGACTCCTACTAGACCCTCAATATACAACTGAAGTTATATAGACGCACGTCTCTAGTATAATACACTTATGTAGAAAAACATGACCCATATTCATGAATATTAAACCCAAGAATGACAGAAAAAAAATTCAAGAGTTACGCAAGCATCAACATTCATCTTCCAATACCAATGTAAAGAAACAAATTTCACTCCTGACTTGAGACAAGCAGTCACCCACAAAAGGCAACTGGTGGTTTAAACCGGTCCTCTCAACCTTTCAAATTTTCATTAAGTACCGACTGTGGTGTTTCAAATATGTATAGGCCCCACCACTCAAAATCCAAATTTTATCACTTCTGCCAAGATTAATAAGAGAATTGGGAGACCTGGGCCTACCTTTTTTTTTCGTTTTGTTTTTTGTTTTTTTGTTTTTGTTTTTGTTTTTGTTCGTCTGACTGGTTCGTCAGCAGAACTTATAGTACAAATAGAAAGTACAGACGGATGGACAGACATGAGCACTCGCATAAGCTCTGCGACCTTCGGTCAGCAGAGCTTAAAAATTAGGTGTTTGGTCCCGACTCAGGCCTTTCTTTCCAAGATCTTTGGAAGAATGCTCAGTGATACTCTGATCGAACCCGTGAATGAAAATAACTGGCTGCTGCAAGTAGTCGGGTTCTTCTTTGCTGAACTGTAAATTAAAAGTTCAAGAAAATATAGAAAGAAAAGGCAGATACATGTACTAAAGAAAAAAAAAAAAAAACAAAGAAGCGCTCAGGCACCACGATTACTGAGGCTTTGGTTGCTAGGGTAACATATTGTATCATTTAAAAGGGCATGCACATTGTAATGTTTACAATATGTTTGACTGGCTGTGTTGTGAGGACAGGGGAGCTGGTTGGGATCGACAGCAGTCCATTTGCATCTTTCAGCTGTGAACGCAAGCCTAATTATTGTGCAAATGGGACTCCTTCAAATCCGTTGGGATAATATCGGGTGTGAACACAGTCTACAACCCACCAAACCAGTGACATGATCTCAGCTGACTGAGAAGTTAGCAGAGGTACAAATTCATAAAAAATCAAAAAATCTCAGGAGTGTAACTATATGAACAAATTTTGTAGAGACCTACCCAAGGTACATCAACGCCAAGTTTGAAGTGAATATGCTTTGAACACGGCTTTTGAGAAATTAAAAATGTCAATTTCCATTGCAATCCCCAAAATATTGACTTAACCTTGCATGGTAATCAATCCCAGGACTGCATGTATGCCATTAACTGACAAGTTCCAGAACCGAAATGTGATTGTGAGCAGACAAGACAGATGGCGGGCCATCTTATTAGTTCAGCTGCTACTAGGTAAGCTAATCACAACTCAAAAATGAATCACAGCACCACCAGTTAGACATATTAAGGCCTGGGGGGTCCCACGACGTGTTCCTATACAGTTTCAAAGCAATTGGCTTTATGTTTGAGAGATTCTTTCTTCGAAGATTGTACCCCCAAAAAATTATAAATGAAAAATTTGCAAAAAAATAAAACAAATTTATAAATAAAATCATAATAATAATAAAATTATTGGAGTGAGACCATTTTTGGAGACCCACTTTGATGTTACATCTCCACCAAGTTTAAATTAAGTCAATACGGTGGATGTTTTTGAAGAAGCAGGAAATGCGAATAACCATTGCAATCACCATTGACTTGTACACCAGTCAATAGTATTGACAGTATTAACCCTTTCCCCCTTGAATTCACACCGAGTCTACATCTTTCTTTGGCATTGGTTGCTTAACCCATGCCAAGGAATGCTGTTGACCTGGGGCATGTGATGTTAACAGGTCTCCTGAACAATCATCAGTCAAATTGTTTTTCAAGTACCGCTGAAATTAGTTGAAAGCATTGAAGCAGACAACATTTGACCATCAGCCAATTCTTGCTGGTTTACGGTGGAAAAGGGTTAACCTACAAATACCTGAAATGAGAAATATATTTAAAAATTCTAGTTCCAGAGTATCATTACCTAGTGTACAACATTGTTTAACTTTCCCAGAGGTACCATTTTCACCAAGTTTCAGCAAAATCTGACTCCATATCAGGCAAATGCACAAAAAAAAAAAAATAAATAAAATAATAAATAAATAAAATAAATAAATAAATGAATAAAATAAATAAATAAATGAAAATAAAAAAATAAATAAATAAATAAAAAAATAAATAAATAAATAAATAAATAAATAAATAAATAAATAAATAAATAAATAAATAAATAAATAAATAAATCGAAAAGAAAAAAGAAAAATAAAGAAAAAAAACAGGTGCCCCAAGAAGGTGACAATTAAAAAAACAACAACACACTTTTAACCCCAATTTCAACTCCCTG
The DNA here is from genome assembly GCA_964020975.1 of Hermodice carunculata. Classification (NCBI taxonomy): domain Eukaryota; kingdom Metazoa; phylum Annelida; class Polychaeta; order Eunicida; family Amphinomidae; genus Hermodice; species Hermodice carunculata. Next base: position 9,392,417 of record OZ026618.1, read on the forward strand.
GTGACAGGAAGCATATATTATCTTACTTGGTCTTACACAGCAGTTTCAAAATGAACAGGCAAACTTGAGGCATGTTTCTGGTGATGTTTCAACATTTATCACTAGATGCATAACCACAACTTGCTGCGCCAATTTGGAAACAGTGCTTTCAATTGTAGACACATAGACATGGTCTACTGTAATGTAATTTTTTTCTAGTTAAAGGTAGTCTTTTATCTGGCACCAAAGGAATTCTTCATGTGATACTGACTGCACCATTTCAAATACGAAAACGATTATTTTTGTCATCATTTTTTTTTTCATGGTTCTTATCACCACTGGGACTGCCCAGTGCCAGGAAAGGAATGCTCCTGACTATGGAGTCCCATACAAAGCAGGTGCAATCTACACGTGTCTGCGATGACGTCAGCAGACGGAAGGATCCACGTATGACGTCAGCCTGACTACTCTGCCAGGCCAGGAATGGCTCGTGTTGGAGGAAGGATTACAGGGCGCCCTGAATCTTATTCAACCTGCATCCAGGAACTAACAATCAAAATGGTGGCAAAAGTCACTTACTGGCGTGCTGGCATCCAGCGGCCCATTGTGTCTTTACTCAGGTTAAGTATAGTAAAATTGAAATTGGGGCGGTACCCCACCAATGCATAGTGATGTCGCACCTCATCCCCCCCCCACCCCCCAACCCTGCAAGTTACCGGACATTGAATGGGATCGCCCACAGTAGCCCCAAGATTTCGAACCGTAGAGACGTGTTCTGTTCGCAGTTAGGGACATTATTTTATCCCATATATGTGCAGTCCAGAGTGACCACGGGCGGGCCGTTCTGCACCGTGTAGAATTTATTACCGATCCACACGCCCGTGTAGAACGGTCGCGTGTATGCCCTACTTTCGCGCTGACCACTTTTTATGCGTGCGCACCTAGGCTGTTGAATTGTCGTCTACTGCGGTATTTTTCATTTATTGTTGTTTTGACACAACACTATCACTTCTTTTAATGTGAAATGGTAGAGAATAATCTGGACTACACATACGAAGGATACACTCGATGGCCCGCCTGCGGCGGGCTGCATCTCGTGTATCCTTCCGCTCCACGGGTACGCTCGTGCCATGCAGAATTTATAATAATGATAATAATAATAATAGTTTATTGAAACCTCCAAAGTTGGAGAAAATAAAAAACATTTACATCTAGATGTTCACAGTTATATACAAAAGACAAAGTACAAAAATATATCAGCGACAGTTAAGTTAAAAACAAGTTTTGAAGTCGCTATATACATGCTTAGATAAAAGCTAACATGAAGCTAAAAACACCTGGTTAATAGTACAGAGAGCACATGCTCCTCAGACCACGGCTTTATAAAATTCTCGTGCGCCGTCAAGTATCTCAAAGAGTCGACCACGCCATCCTCTTGTGGTCGACTCTCTAAGACACTCGGAGAAATATCGGAGACAAGCTGCACAGGGGAGAGACCAAGGCGAATAATTCTGTCAAGTATGGATCCCTTTGTCACTGATCCGTGCAAAATATAAGTGGCCAGCATATATGAATAAAATTTTGACAGTGGCGAATCAACCCTAAAGAAAGGTCGGAATAAGGAGATAGTTTTACTAGTTACAGTCTCAGTTACATGTGGAACATACAAGGCCTTCAATAGAGACGAATGATGGGAGCGCTTCCCCAATGCCCAGGAAGCGCTTGACCAGAGTCCCTTGAGCAGACTCAATCTTATTTATACAATCTGTGGGCAGACTTATCGTTTCCAGACCATAGGTAAGTACTGGAGTACATATAGTTTTCCATAAATGTGTTTTTACATCTGTTCCAAGACCCGGGTATGATAGACCAATATTTCCTAGCTGCCTTTTGTCCACGTGTAAGCGTGAACTACCAGCGCTACTGTTTGCAAATTGAACACCAAGAATATCTATTTCATCACATACCAACAACTTAGTGTTGCCGAGGTACCAACATGGAGTTACACTGAATAGATTTGGTCCCATCGTTAGGCATTTAGATTTCTTTGAGTTGAAATTAAAACGCCAGGCCTTGGCATAATCAGCACAAATATTAATATTTCTTTGGAGGCCAGTAATTGTGGAACTTGACAGTGTTACGTCATCTGCATAGGCGCAAACACTATATTGCTCATCGCCTACACGGACACCATTACCATGAGTTGACACATCTTCAAGCATATCATTTATGAATATATTAAAGAGGTGAGGTGAAAGGATGCTGCCCTGACGGACGCCCCTGGATACAGAAAATGATGGGCTGACGTCACCATTCCACCTCACCACTGCACAGGTGCTTCTATACCACTTATACAAAAATCTCCAATGTGGTGATGGTAAGACATCCAAAAGTTTAAAGAATAGGCCACCATGCCACACTCGGTCGAAACACTTCTCTGCATCCAAAACACAGACGTATACAGGTGAACCTTTACTATTAAAATACAAACCAATATCATGAAGAAAAGTACAAGTAAATGAAGTGCTTCGTTTCTCCCGAAAGCCAAACTGAACATCACTGACTTGGTCTGCTGGGACCATAAAACATTCTATCAGCTTAGAGTGAACCGAGCTCAATGTTATCGGTCGAAAATTTTCTGGCAAGTTTGGATTCAGGGAGCTCTTTTTAAGGATAGGTATAATTATCCCAGTTATAAACACACTTGGAATGACACACTGTTTGAGAATGTAAGTATAAAAAGTTGCCAATCTGTCACACAGAACATAAGATTTACCGTACAACAAATGCTCAGCAGTTACGCCATCGCAGCCAGGAGAGCTGCTTTTATTTAATCTATCTATCATTTCAGACACCATTTCCGCTGTTACTTCCGTATGCTGAGGAGAGCTTACATGTAGTTCACCATCACTCTCTGTAAACTTTCGTTGAACAGTATCAGTGACAAACTGCTGCAAATCCGTTAAACTTAAGGCATCATTGTTGTCTTGCATAATTGTCGCAAAATAATCACTAAATGCCTCTGCTTGCAGCGAGGAGCCAACCCTTTTACGCTTCAGTCTCTTTATGCCATTCCAGAAGCAGGACATTTTCCTCCCCCTAAACATAGAATTCAACTTGATAAAAGAGCTGTCTACTTCATTTTGCATATAAGATCGACAATATTTCCTAAACAGCTTTTTAGCACCTTTATAACAATCGTAGGCCTGACCCTGTTTGGGACGCCCATTATCGTTCCACAAGGACCACCAAAATTTCTTTTTGTCCCGTAGCTGGCTAAGATGAGGGCACCAGTACTTTTTTGGTTTATACATTTTTTTCGCTGTACACCCTGCCTCTTTAGCAGCTGAATGTATTGCCTCATTAAGATCTGATAAGTATATATCCACCCCTTTCTGTAAATCGGAACTGTTAGTCGGGAGGTTGGCCGACAGGGGCTTTACAGCAGCAAGCTTATCAGAAAGAATGCTATTATAATTGTCAATACGTGTTTGATTTCCCCAATTGGGGGGTGAGAACGACCTAAGGCTATTCGTGGTGTATGGCTTAATGCCACTTGTGCTCATATGACCATCGTTAATGGGAACTTTCACCTTAAACTCTGTGCAAAGCGGTAAGTGATCGCTTACATTAGATGCATTCAGATTTAATATTTTACAATAAGTTACAGAGTCTATATCATAGCTTGATGTGAAGACATGGTCTATCCAGGTAAATGTATCATTGCTGAAAGAATCAGCAATGATACATTTACCTGAGTTTTACGGCCAGGCACTCACACTCGTGTAGTTTTATTATTTTCTGCATTGCTGAAGAAGTGCCGTCTTCTTCCACTACAGCGTTCTAGTGGGGTCCTGGAACGCCTGGGATTTTATTAGTGTTTCTTTGTTGAGAGCAATTTTCGCCACAGTGGTTCTCTGACAGGTTATCTTAATCAGCTGCAGAAAGCGGTTGATTTTAGTGGGACGTGGACTTTCTGTCAACACTGGTAGGTAAAATTTTGTAAGTGCTGGACCTCAAGTGAGTGAGTGTGTGTGTGTGTATGCGTTCATCAGGGATTTCCTGGTGTGCGGGGGTCAACGTGGTGTGTCAGGCGCAGTTGCGATCGTGGTGCTGCTCGCAAATACATCGGTGCTGGCAGTTAATTGATTGTTCGCTAAAAAAGAGCGTTTTAATTGTGTGAGTTAAAGATCGAAAACCTTTGTTTGCTCCCCACTGGCACTGACAATCCTGTGGGAATGGGTGTACTGGATGCTGGGCTGTATTGCTGGCGCCCAGCCACTAGTGACACGCGGCGGCAGAGTTCAAAACCAACTGAACAGTGCATGACTTCTGCGGTTTGCACACAGGGTGTTTGCTGGCGATAAAATATTGCAGTAGTGTTGAATGTGTTGCGAGTTGCCTCAATTACTTCACTATTACTAGTTCCGCCGGTTAATACGGTTATTTGATTTTCCATCAGGTTGGCGTGAATTGTTGTCTGCACTCTGTTTTTAACTTTTTTTAATCTTTCCTGCTTTTCTAAATTTGTTTTCAGGCAGAGATGTTTGTGCCCATGATCTGATTATTGTTGAGGCCAGGTTATGATATGGAATAGTTTCGATTGTTAGCGTCGCTTTCCCAAAGTTGTAGGTCAGGTTGTGTGGGCGATGTGATAGATGCACAATTGTGGGCCTATTTCTTAATTGCGTGCAAACGTTAAGTGCTCTAACTGGCGAGTGTGTTCTGTGTGGTCCATTGGTGTAATATTGCACAGGTACATCTTTGATGCAATACAGCTGCATGGTGGACCCTTTGGAAGGGCAGAAATAGTAGCTGTGTTGCAGGGAGCGCAATACACTGATTTTGTAGGACCTTGTGTTTGTATCTGTGGCGAAGCCACAGATATTACAACCAGTTTTGGCGGCCATCTTTGTTTACGTGATGCTTGGCAATGCCAAAAAAAAAAAAAAAAAAAAAAAAAAAAATTGGGGATATCCAAGCTTCTGAACGGGAATTTGAGGTTTAAGGCCCAATTGTTGAGGTTGCGGGTCTGAAGAGCTTGAAAAGAACCATTTGTAAGTCCTCAATTAATTCAATTTAGTTGAAAACTTGATGCGAAGTTGATATATGGGTCAAGGGCCGCTCTCAGAAGTCTGAAAATATCCACTTGTTGCTCATTAGGGGATCGTTTCACCCGAAAAAACGCGCCTCTGTGTCGCGAAGAAAATTTTGCTGCAGGTCGTTTGTTAATTTTTGGTGTACATCTTTTAATAAGAGGCTTTTTTTTTTATCTGTGTGTACACAAGTGTTCTAATATAAGTGCGTAATTTTCCAACCTTGATGCAAGTACAACCCCGCCACCGGAGACAAAGGAACTTTCCCAAGACCAAGAAATCACCCGTGGGCGTGGCGTATGCAGTCAGAATTACATGCGTGCGCACATCGCTCCACCTGTTGGTCGACGTTCCGCTTCTGTTTACAATGGCCGTAACGAAAGAAAGTGCGTAATAATATTGACTTTTGGTTAAATTTTTGGGTACATCTTTTTATGAGAGGCTATTTCGTAAGGCAGACTTTGTTCGAAAACTTCGGCACATGTTACCGCAATACAGAACGGGAAGACGGGCTTAGGCTTCCCTGCTGAAGGCTGAATGAATAACCCAAATTCTTGAGTTTGCACATCCGGGTATACAAATGGAGACGTACGGTCATCTGTTTGCACGAGGACGAATCTGGTGATTGCTGTGTCGAACTCTTTGGATTGCATAGACAAGAAAGAAAGACCAAAATTTAGTATAGAAGGCATATCAGAGCACTGTCCGCCTAGAATGACAGAATCTGTTGTATTCTAGCAACGGATAGAGTGTTCAAACGATAGCAATTTCACCGCAACCCAAATGAGGCCCCAGGATACGCGATGCAAAGCGAGAGCCGATCAATATTTCTGCGTGCCGTGGGGCTCCCTTTGGGGTGTAGGATATTAAATCATTTTAATGGAATTGAAATAAAAAGTACATGTACAAAAAAATACTTGAGGCCCCCCGCCCCCATGTCAAAAGATAGTGAAATAAATGCTGAATTATAGCACTGCAGGCTTCAGATATAGTGAATTTGTAAAACAAATTAACATGTTTCTCCATTTACTACTCTGGCAGATTGTCATATTGACATGCACAAGTTCCAACATGTATCATTTTTCATCTTTCACTGGCTTTAATCCCACCATACGTCATCCAACGAGGAAAGGATGCCAGAAAAAGATACATTTGAAGCGATTCTGTAATATACTTGAAATGTGAAAGTTAAGTTTTATTTCATTGAAATGCAAGGGAGGCCGACACTCGAACATATACTTTTGAATCAATCAACCAATACAATATACAAATTACAATATATTTAAATAAATTGAAAGCTAATTGCCTCCATGAAAATTTTGTTTGCATTATTTAAAAGATGCAGTGCCAGTGTAATGTTTGTCAAGAATAATTTTTGTTTACAATTTTTAAGAATTTGCCAGAAAAACATTAAATAATTTTTGGAATTCAATAGAATGTTTATATCAGATAACTCAACTTAAGTACATCAAATCACATTGTGTTTCAGAGATTCACAGTTAATAAAAATTGAAAAAAAAAAAGAATCCCTACCTACTTACCTACTCTACTTTTGTGCTTCGCTGCAACAGGAAACACGACATTTGTTTTAGGCCTCACCAACGCTATTTGCCTGTCCAGGAATCCGCAGAATAGAAGTGCTAATATCTTATAACATTACAGTCTTGTATTGAAGTTCCTGAGTAAAGTTACCACCTGTAACATGGCGTTTTGACTCACAGTCGCTTTTTGGCTCATCTGACCTAGCAGTAAGGTTGATATATCAGAAGACTCAGTCATCCATGGTTTCTCTCTGTCCATTCACAATTCACCTTTTTTGACTTCTTCTCCAAAACAGCCAGCCAGCCAGCCAGCCAGATTCATTTCAAACTTGGTGGCTATGTACCTTGGGTGGGTCTCTACCTAGTTTGTTCAAATGGTCACGCTCCAGTGATTTTTAGCTCAACAGACTTGTCAGTCAGTTGAGCTTATCTTATGATCCTCTGTCCGTCGTCCTCCCTCCGTCAACAATTCACATTTTCGACTTCTCCGAAACTGCCAGATCCACTTCAAACTTGGGAGGGGGGGGGGGGGTGGGCTTGAGGGGTGTCTACCTTATTTGTTCAAATGGTCACGGTCCAGTGAATTTTAGATCTTTTATGAAATATTTTGGGGGTTTTTTGGCAAATCTTTAAAAAATCTCATTCTCCGAAATCGCGCACCCAATTGCTTTGATATCACACAGCAACACTCCCCGGGACTCCTAGTTCTTAATTGTTCACCAGGTGGCGCTGCATTTTTTTCTATTTTTTTTTTTTTTTTGATTTTTTTGTGTTATAGCTATTTTTGACTTCTTCTCTAGAACTGTCACTCAGATTAAGCTGAAACATGGAGGATATGTTCCTTGTAGAAGGGTCAAACAATGTTGTTCACCATGTGGGGCTGCTGCGGATTCCTGATGTTTAACAATTTTTTCAATTCGGCTCTTTTTTAGTAAATGCACCTTTCCTATTGATTGTTCTGTCAGTCAATGGGCATTCTAATGCCAATTTTATATTTTCAACTTCTCCAACACCGTCATCCAGATTTACTTCAAACTTGGTGGGGATGTACCTTGGGTGGGTGTCTACCAGATTTGTTCCAATGATTATTGGATTTTTTTCATATTTTATGTTCGGAACGAGCCGGACTCGAACCTGCAATCTTAACCACCACTCGCCTAGCTGATTTATGATTTTTTTTCAAAAATCTTTACAAAAGTTTTAATAGGAAAGTTTAACATGGGAATGTCTTGTAATGCTTATAACTTAAACAATTTTGGCCAGATTTACTTCAAACTTGCTGGGGAAGTGCCTTGGGTGGATCTCGACCAAGTTTGTTCAAATGGTTACACTCTGTTGATTTTTGGATATTTTTATGATTTTTTTTTTTTTTTACCGCTCACCCTATTGCTTTGAAACGGTACATAGACACTCCTAGAGACACATAGACTTTTTTGTATGGTTTTGCGATTTTTCACTTGTTCTCAGAACCGTTACTCAGATTAAGCCGAAATGTGATGGATGTGTTCTTGTGGAAGGGTCAAAAGTTGTTCACTAGGCAGCACTGCTTTGGATTTCTGTATTTTTAAAGATTGTTTTCAATTACGGTACTTACCGGTCAATGTAGCTTTCTTATTGATTACTATGTAAGTCAGTGGGCATTCTAATGCTAATTTGCAGGACAACTGACACGAAATTTACCGTTTACTTGATAACTTGAGATCTGTTTTGAGTTAGTAGCGTGATGCAGCAGGTAAATGTTTCTGTATGAAGGTCATGCTTAGACCGTACAAGAATAACCTTGACCTCGTTTCTGGGGTCACAGTGCAACATACTTGAATTTTACTCTTCATTATAACTTGAGAACTACTTGAACCTTAATGTTGCACATGTTCCTGTTCTTCTATAAAGGTCAGACTTACTCAGTACATAGGTGACCTTGATCCTTTCCCAAGTTCATAGAGCTGCAAGTGTGATTAATGTCTAGGTCAGCTGAGCATGGGCTGTTCACACAGCCTGCTTGATTGGATTGTTTGTTTGTTTGTTTGTTTTTTTTTTTTTGGGGGGGGGGGGGCAAATCTTCTCCAAAACCGTTCATCCAGTTGCTTTGACATCACACAGGAACACTCCTAGGGACTCTTAGCTTTTAATTGTTCACCAGGTGGCGCTGCATTTTGTTCTAATTTTTGTAATAATTTTTTTTGAGTGTTTTCACTATTTTCGACTTCTCCAGAACCGTCACTCAGATTAAGCTGAAACTTTGTGGTATGTTCCATGTGAAATTGTCAAACTTAGTTGTTCTAGCTGGCATTGCTATGGATTCCTGATTTCGAATGATGTTTTCAATTCGGGTTCTTATTGGTAAAGCACCTTTCCTATTGTCAGATTACTATGCAAGTCAATAGGTATTATAATGCTTTTTAACGTTTTGGACTTCTCTGAAGAAAGCCTCTGTCAGATTCACCTCAAACTTGGCGGCAGTGTGCGTGGGTCGTCACGCTCCAGTGAATTTTTTGTGATATTTAGCTCAGCTGACCTGCTAGTCATCTGTCGGCAGAGCATTAGACCTGTTGTTCAGAAAAATATCTTGATATGTTGGTCCTAAAAAGGGATCTCAATTTTGCCTGTTCTCTCAAGCCAGCTGTCACTGTATTCCCTTCTTTGACAACAAATAATGAAAAATACAGCACCAAAAAAAGAAAATGGAGAATATTCTGGAAGCACATCATATGCACACACAATTATGTGTCTACCAAAAATACCAATCCACCAACTGGTCAGTTTGCCGCCAAAGATTACATTTTAGGCCCATGGCCTTGTTGAAAATCAACTATATTGGCAAATTTAAGGTAGTTGACCAACTTCAGGTACTCATTGTCAATACAATGTGAGCTCATTTATTTGTATGTGATTAATACAAATTCCTTGTCAAGTTGGTCCTGTGCATTGATAGTGAAAATTGTATTGTGCTACCATAGACCTAAAGTAGGTCTATCTCAGGTGCTGAAGCGAGTCATATGTGAAGTGGACAGGGGTTTATTGTAATTGAGTTACATATAGTTCAATTGTGCATGTACTTGTGCGATTTAGATAGGCCTATTTGAGTGACTGTGGCTCAGGGTGCAAGGTGTGACTATATGCCGCCCCGTATAGACCCAAGTGGTCATAATTCATATTGTATACAGGTCTGTGTTGGTTCCTTTGTTGGATGTAACTGTAAAGTGGGCTGTATTGATGCATGCAGGGTGGTTGTACCCTTAACTTAAGTGTTAGCATGTGGTAGTCCCCTCTGTTATGTCCGATGTTGATTAGTTATGAAGGCCTCTAGGCGTCAGTAAATATTTTTTAAACTAAAGGTGTTTTGATCTGTATATTTCCTTAGTCATTTGTTTTTGTGTCTTTGTACTTAAATATTACTTAATATTACGTCCTTGTCAGTGCTGTGTAGGTGATTCTTGTTTACTTGGGGCTAATTTCACCTTTCGCTCAGTGCAGGGTGAGTGGTCGATTGACGTTGAGCCTATGTAGAACAGAACATGCACTGAACTCGCACCGAACCAGACCTGCACATGCCGAGTACATGAACTGTACCTGAGCTGAACATGAACAGAACATGCACTGCACATGAACAGAACATGAAGCTGTACCTGCGCAGAACGAGAGCTGAACATGAGCATCCACTGAACTTTCACTGCACCTGCTGTGTTGTTCGAACTTTCATTGTTATTGCAGTTTGATAAAATTGCTGTTATTGCAGTTCAATATATGTAGGCCTATAGCATTCATTGTTTATTGTCATTGCGATTCAGAACAATATTGTAATTGATGTGTGCCTTGATTTGTTTGAACAATACTATTACATGCAAGTCTGTGTGTGTGTTCAGTGTTATCCCCTAGCTTATTTTGACACTGGTTGGTCAATTTGGCGGCATATGCTGGCTTGATAAACCATCCTGTGACTATCTATCCCAGGGAGATGCGATGTGTTTTGAAGAGCAGGTCACTTTGCTAATTTCCCGTTTCAATGTGAACTTGTATTTACTTTTAATCACAACACAAGTAGTGGAGATATTTTACAAATAGATAGAAAGTTTACAAAAGGGAGTGTATTACAGAGTTGTGGTAGTGAAGTACTGTTCTTGTTCTTTTCCCTGTGCTGCTGTTGTGAATAAATTTAATAAATTTCTGTTAGGGCATTGCAAAGAAAAGGAGTGTATTTCAAAATGGCAGGAAAGCAGGTTACTGGTAGTGGGACCCCTTATGGGCCTGCAAATAAAGGGGAGCAGGCCAGGGATGAAAATAAATGGTTAAACCCTGAAGGTTCTGGGGATGCAATTTCTCTCCCTGGTGTCGACCAACAATCTGTGGGAGACCTGGGTTGGGTAGACGATATACTGCTTTTGAAAGGAAAGTACAAGATCAAAATGACATCATGACATCCCAGCAGGAGGTACAGAGTGGGGACCTACAAACAAGCTGGAGTTGGGATGGGGACCCAAGTGCATGAGATCCCCAGGGTGAGGGGTGACACTTCAACCGGTATCCAGCCCTCAGGCAGGTCCATCAGGTGTGGGACATGAGGAAGGAAATTTTGTTTCCCCCCTCCCCCTCTGCAGCAGAAAAGCAGCCGGCACCAGAACCCATTTTACCTGGATCAGTATCACAATATTTAAAGGATGTAGACAGGCTGGTCAGGTCTTTTCCTGGACCCCACTTTGGGGATACGATGGGAGGGATGGGTGGTCCCTGGAGTGATTCGAGGAGTCTGTTTCCTAAAGGTGACAATGGAGAGACAGGCAATCCAATAAAACAGTCTCAGACTCCAGTTAAACAGATCCACCCTCAAGCCGTACAATTCTCAGGGAACTCCTACTCCAGGGTGGTGCTGGGCCCAAGAGGACCAGATAGGAAGGCGCTGGGTAAAGGGATCATGAGGTAAGTTTGGGCCCTTCTTGGACCGTCACTGGCCTGGTCATGCTCCTCTGAGTACTTCGGGGGGATCTGCTTGCACTACTACAAGTACACCCCCTCCCAGGCAGCACATCATAGGCATCGCCCTCAGGTTCTAAGCTGGGAGCGGGAGGTGCTTCCAGTAGTTTACACAGGGTAAGAGACCAGCAAGATAGATAGATAGATAGATAGATGTTACAAAATATGGTAAATGAAGATAGATAGATAGATAGATAGATAGATAGATAGATAGATAGATAGATAGATAGATAGATAGATAGATAGATAGATAGATAGATAGATAGAAAATGTGGTAAATGAATACATTATTAAGTTTTACACCAGGAGACCATACATTAAGACTCTGAGGAGTTGCTGACATGTAGGCTACCCTAAAGATATATTATGGTTTATTACAATGTTTAAACTCAAACACTGGAAGATTTCTAACACAATACTGTAGACTGAATGATAGCAGATATTACAAATCTTAATTAGACAATCCAAGTGACAATAATACATCTAATATGGCTAATTATTGTCTGTTGCAGATGTGACAATTAATAAGGTTGCAGTTAATTTCATAATGGTTAATAATGTAATTGGTAGCATATATTGAGATGCCTCTTTAGGAGTGTGTATCAATTTTTGTGAGAAGTATCTCAGGTAAGTAATTTTCATCAATTAAATCTGGTATTTTATGTCTTAAACATAAGAGATTAATTTTGGTATTTGTAAATAGTATTGGGATCATGGGATTTAAAATAAGAATATTATGCAATGTTGCATCATATCTATGTAGCATTGTTACAGTTCTGCTGGGTCTATCCGTGCATTGAATCCAGTGATAGTTAAACATATAATTGAAACAGTTAGGCAACATATTGTTTTTGTACTTGTATATTTTCATACACAATAGCTTGAATATATCAATGAACTTAAGAAGGTCAAGTTTTTTAAAAGATAAGAGATATGTGTGCATTGTACTTGCTATTACTGAAAATTCTTGCAGTTTTTTTCTTTTTGCCACTTTACATGTCTACTGCAAGAGTGGAACCCCCATGTAGTTATTCTATAATTCAGATGCAGTAAAAACAAGGCATTGTAAATAAGTTGTAATATGCTTTGAGGCAGTGGGTTTTTTAGGTTAGAAAATACGCCACATGCTCCGGATAATTTATTTGAAACATAAATGTTTGCTCCAACTGAGATTATGATCAATTAAGACATCTAAAATCTGAAGTCTTCAACTTATTGAACTGGCCGGTTATTTATGATTACATATGGCAATTGGTGAGGAGGTAAGTGTTTCTGTTTTGTATGAAAGATCATATATTTTGATCTATTTACATTCAGAGACAGTTTGTTCACAGCAAACCAGTCACTTCCTTAGGTAGCAGGAGAGGTGTAACTGACTGGGTCAGGCCACAAGTGTGTGAAGCTGATGTCCCTTGTGCTGCAGCATCAAAATCCCCACTATATGATGGAACCACAGACTTGGCACCTTTTGGAAGTTCCTTTTGAGCAATATGCTCATAGCTATGGGTGATCAAAATGGGAGAATTTGGATCGGCTGTATAAGTGTTTAGAAGGAGTGGCTGTCTGTTTTTTTGTGTTCCTTACCTGCTAGGATGGTGGCCAGGTATGAGGCTACTCAGAGAAAGTTGGCCTATAGGTTTGGAATCCGAGGTGCCCCAAGCATTCTTTGGAGGAGACTGCAGGAACTCCAAGAGGGGAAACAGACTATGGAAGAATATGCTGAGGAATTTCGAAGACTGCTTCCCTGAGGTTACAGTTCCGTAGACTCAGATGTCTGAGAGGAGTTTGCGGTTGATGTGTTCCTGAAGGGCATACTGAATAGCAGGTTGCTTGTCTGGTCATGGCCCTAGGGCGTAAGACTTTATCAGAGGTTGAAGACTTAGTGAGAGCTCATGAATGTGAGTGTATGTATATTCATGGGACCCCTAGGGATAAGCTGTTGGGAAGCCTAGAGTATGCAAGGTAGCTTCTGATAGTGATGAGGCAGAAGCTACATTGGTTGCCGAGGCTCAGCCCTACAAGATCTAGCTACAGGAAGGCCACACATCGCGAAAGCTTATGCACCACACGGAAAGTGGCAAATCCCATCCATTAGGAAAGGCTCCAGTGTTCCCTGTTGGGAAGCTGTACCCAGACCCCGATGGGAAATGTGAGGATGAAGAAATATGTGTACGAGGCTTGGATGGCCCTTATACCACAGTTTATGCAGACATTAAAATGGGGGGGGGGGGGTGTCTTGTCAGATGGGAGTGATTGATACAGGTGCCCAAGAAACATTTGTGTCAGACACTATGGCAGGAAGGATAAGAGTTCCATCCCAAATTTTGGCTGGGTTGCCTATCATAAAGCTCCGAGGGTTTCGATATGGTGGTAGTGTGGATGGTAAGAGAGGACTCCTAATGACTTTTGAAATTGGATGAAAAGAGATTAAGTGGCCTGTCATCGTGGCCCCCATTAGGGAAGAGGTACTAGTGGGGTTGGACTTTTTGGCAGCTGTTGATGCCATTATACAGGCCAGAGGAGGACTCCGGGTGGAAAGAGAGTTCATTTCTACACAAGCACAGGCTGATTTGGAACTGTGAATGATTAGCCGTGTGGTTTTGGAAAGTAGTATTGGTCTCAAACCAGAGATGAACATGTGGTGTGGGCACAGGCAAGTGACTTGGTTGGAAGTGCACCAGTTGTCTTGGAGCCAATTAGTGACTGCAGTGATGTGGTAGTTGGAGGTGTCCTGGTACAGGGTTGGGAGAGCTTTCCTGTTAGGTTGATCAACATAGCCAATGAAAAGATTGTACTGAAGGAAGACACTTGTATAGGGTAATTTACTTATGCAGAGGTCCTATATAGCCCAGATATCACCTCTGAAATCCTCGAGTGGGGGGGGGGGGGGGGGGGAGAGGCCCTTCTTGTCAATGGAGTCTGACAAAATTTCTGATGCTGCCAACAGGTCTCAGAGAGGGATGGAGGATACTCAAAAGCATGTTGCCCGGGACTCCAAGACCTACAGATTGCAGGAGAAATTTCTGATGCTGCCAACAGGTCTCAGAGAGGGATGGAGGATACTCAAAAGCATGTTGCCCGGGACTCCAAGACCTACAGATTGCAGGAGAACAGAGACCTTCCTCCCCATATACAAGACTCATATATGACTGACAGCACAGATCTTACTGCAGAACATGCAACGAGTCTCCGAGCCTTGTTTGTAGAGTTTCAGGATGTCTTTGCTAAGGATGATACTTACTTGCTTATTATGGACCAGTTCAGGAAGTGAGTTGAGGCATATCTGTCAGAGGATCAGACCACCATGACTATTGTCAAGCTGCTGGTCTACATTTTGTAGGACCCAGGAGCACCAAAACGAGCGCTATGGTGCTAAGCTCTTGGAGAGTCAGTTTCAGCCAGGAGACTTGGTTCTGGTAAGGGACACAAGACGTGTTACTGTGAAAAGTCCAAAATTGCAACAAATGTGGGAAGAACCTTTCCTGGTGGAACAACACCGTGGTGCAGCACTCTATTTGGTGCAACACAGAAGGGTTTGACAAGTGCCACACTATGACAGACTCAAGAAATACACTGGGTAGGTCATCTCTAACTGGCTTAGATAAATGGCGCAAAAGTCGCTTAGGGAAACTGGCCTGATTCCACCAGATTGTGCTCTGGGCACGGGGAACGCACAAGAGGTAGATCCATGCTCACAGGGAAAAAGGGAGTGTGTTAACAATGATGATGCTCTCAAGGGGGATACTCCAGAGAGTTCTTTCCCAGAGGATCCAGGTCCAGAGGAAGAAACCCTCACAGAGGGGGAGGACTCTATTACTTACACTGAGGACTCCAAGTCAGGAGAGACTGAATGGAAGGCAGTCTCATAAAAATCAAACGCGGACCACAGGAGCCCAGCCCCTCCTGCTCCAGTGCAGGTTATGACTGGGAAGGACAGTGAGGGTCCCTACTCATTACCGTGAGGTTAATTTGCAATTATAGCAAATAGTGCATAATAATGATTGAGTCTCGTAGTTAACTCAGCATGTGACACAGTTACAGGTGTAAATATGTTGCTATGTTCTTTGTTCTTTTGTTTATGAATATAGACTGCTTAACAGATCGTATTTTAGGCTAGGCCACAAGTAATTTGAGGGCATCCTCTATGCTAGTTGTTGGTTTTTCTCTGTGATGGGGGTTGCTCTCATTGAGTTGATAGTGTCATTTTGGTGAATAGGTGTCACCGCCAGTGCACACCCTTTTTGAGGAATTTGTTATAACAGTGGAATTGGTTGAATGACTGAGCTTGACTTTTTTACATCAGTGGGATGATAAGAATGGATGTCCCAGGATACTGGACCTGTATATATAGAGCTACATTATTCTGTCTCATGGGTGGGTCATGTGTTGTCTGGGAGAGATTAGGATTGTTATTGTCAATCAGATTGACTGTGTCAAAACCAGACCTTTAATTGGTCGTTTGTATTGTATAGTGTAGTTGTTTAAGCTCCAAAAAGTATTTATTGTATTTAAAGTATCAGTGTTGCGGAGATTAAGTGCAAAATTGTTGTTGTGACTGGAAGCGACCGTTAAATAGAAAGTGCAAAGATTGTGATCATGACCGGAAGTGACTGTGTAAATAGGAATTGTCAGGCCTGCTGTTGTGGATAGAGGTGAGATGCAAGAAGGACAGTTGGGGAGATGAAGAGGAAGACAGATGCAAGCCCCTATTAGGGGATGGTTAAATAAGTAAGTCCTCGAGGAGAGACGTAAAAGGTGACCCCTAGTTGGGAAATATAAAGATAAGTCCTCAAGGAGGGAGGTCGAAAAGTGAGCCCTTGTGAAGGGATACCCTTTATGACCATTCCCCTTTATGGGGTGTTGGCTGACTTGCATGTGTCAGCATATGCACGAGCAAAGTGCTTGGCAAATCAACATGTGACAGTAAATTAAAAGATCCCTGAATGGTAAGGGTGTTCATGTATTCCCCCTTGGTTATGTTTTGATGTGCTGGGTTAGTAGGGTGATGGTTCACATGTTGGCTTTTTTTGTGGGCTTGCAAGGATGCAAGTTGGGGAGGGTGGTGGTATAGTAAAATTGAAATTGGGGCAGTACCCCACCAGTGCATAGTGATGTCCCACCTCCTCTCCCCCCTGTAAGTTATAGGGAATGGAATGGGATCGCCCAAAGTAGCAAGTGAAAAAGTGCTGTGAGAACCGGGGAAGAAGACTAAGATTTTGAAGCGTAGAGAGGTGTTCTGTACCCGGTAAGGGGCATCATTCTTTGCCTTGCTGTAGAAGTGCAGTCTTCTTCCACTATAGTGTTCTAGTGGGATTCTGGAATGCCTGGGATCTTACTAGTGTAACTTTGGTGAGAGCAAACAGTTTTCACCATACATTCAATATTAAAATGTAATCCTTGTTAATTTTTGGAGAGAACTTGTTGAGTAAACAACCCTAACATGACCTTGATTGCAATGAATGTTTCACGTCACTCACTGAGCTCTTGCACGGCTCCAAGCTTCACAGGCCACTTACTGTTGTTGTCTTGTAAGATGTTTGTTCACAGCGACTATTGGTAAACAAAATTAACAGTAAGCAAGTAGTTTGTACACAAAGCAATCATACAAGGTGCTAGTTGTGTTAATGATGTGAAGTATTGTAGTTGTAGTAGTCATCATTTACTTCTTGCTGTCAGGTGATGTCTCACTGGGAGTTGGGGAGGTCCACCAGGCAGACCCCAGTGTCTTTTATCTTGCACAGCAGCCCGTAGTCTCTGTGCAAGTAACCATCACATTGTAATGTGACGGGAGAGGGAGAGAAAACAGTGACAGCCACCAACAAGATAAAACCCTCCATGGAACCCCACCATCGATGACAAATACTTATACTCTGGTAGGCGGGTAGTGAGTGTGTACCAGGTCCTAGACTGAGTGTTGTATTGCTCCATGGTGTATTCTGTCTCGTTACCACACACTAAAAGGCCCCCGTCTGTGGCGACCATCATGTGACCCCAACAGCCTACTTTTGGTAACGCTTGGCGTTGCTAGCTGTTGTCCCCTGGGGCCCAGGACATCACTGATGTAGGGGCTGTAAGTACATTATACTGCCCTCTGCTGATGTACATGCAGCCCCTCCACTCACAGGCAGGGTGTCCACACCTCTGTCAGGTCAGATCCTGGTTGCGAGTCACTTCCCTCTTCTAGTATCACTGTGGATGAGAGGAGATTGTTGATGTCAACCTTGCCGCCCACAGGGATCATCTGGCCGGCCACCACTGTCACTGTGTGTTTGTACCTTTATGTCCTCAAGGGAGGTCCTGCCCTCCACTGCCAAGAAACCAGGTCCAAGACGTCATCAACCTGCCAGTGGATTGCCACCTAAAAACAACGAGAGACTCATCGCTGGCATTGAGTAACAACAAACTTGTTTTTACGAATAATGACTTGATTAATTCTATTTATTAACTTTATATACAGTTAACGGTCCACTCTATCAATTGATAACTTACAAATGACACCAATAGAATTTGTTGGCAATTTTTGTTGTCTTTAGAATAAAATACTCAGAAAAAAAGCTCAAAGTTTGGCTGAATGAAGCGCTTCATGTGTGCCAACAGTGCACTGTGACAAACAGTTTACAGTTTTTTTGTGGTTTCCTCACCATCCTGTGGTTTGACGCTCACTCATGCTTTATATGGGGAGATCTTTATGTGTATCATTGTAATGACACACATAAAGACTTCAGGTCAATCACAGTTCACGACTTACCTGCATCCAAGCCTCCAATCATCCACACCTCGCCCTGGTGTCTTATCACCGCCATGTTGTACCTGGGGTGTGGCACCTGTGGTATCACCTTTACCTCTTTATTTTTCCCGATGAGCCCTTTGGGTGCAACAGGCACGGGGACCACCCTCTCCAGAGGGCTACCAGTCAGTGTATCCCAGCATCACCCAGCAAACACAGCGATGGCCAGCTGCCCTCCAAACACATCCGAGACCAAACCTGAGTCAACGATCAACACTCTGTTTAGGCCTACGCCTCATTCCTTATCACAAAACACAACTTTCTCCAAAACACTCACAATTCCTGCCACTGTTTATGGTATGGATTACCTGCATTGTCAATACCACGTTGTGGTTTTCTGTGAATTTTTTCTTTACAGTCTGCCACTTTGCGCTTCTCATGGGACACCAACAATGTGCATGAGTCCACGGTAGACTTGCTCTAGGGATGGAGAGTTCATGGTGAAGCGTTGTTTTATTTAGTGTTCAGTTTGTTTATGTTTACATCTAAAATTGTCGCCACTGTTTCTTGCACTTATCTGGCATCAGTGAGGGTGGCTTAGTTTGGACTGGATGGGAAGAAATTCATAACTACCGTTACCAACCTTTACCCACCTGCAGGGTAAATTGGGAACCTGCTCTGCAGTGCGGTACTATTCAGTGCAATGACGTCAAACCTTTCCATGCAAGCTTCGCTGTTCGGTGAAAAAGTTGGAATCCTTCCAAGAACTGTCAAAATACATTTTTACCCTCCCATCTCCAATATCCTCATTACTAAAGGCCTGGGAATTTTAAATCTCCTTGCGGCATGAACTTTGCAGACTTTTTATTTGCTATTGACATTGAAATTACTGAGTAAAATCCTATCTTTCCACTTATTGCAGTGTTATTTCTGTTCCTCAAACTAATCACACTACAGGAAAAGCTTATGCTGTAGCACATATTTATTTTAAGTTCACAACGAAATGCAAGGCAAACTTCAAGCCTGAAGGAAAGTTTCAATTTTCTCCAGGCTCAGACCTTGCCGTGACTGAAGTCTAACTTCAGCAGGCACCACTGCAGCAGACCTAAACTACAGGGGCCAACTAAGGCAAAGATTTAAAATAATATGCAGCGTAAGTAATATGTCCTTGATTTGTAGAACAGGAGCATTGTCAATGATGGGAAGGTGCCTTTCTAATACTTTAACAGTTTGGGCCTATCAATTCACATTTTGCTTTAAGTGAGAACTTTAACTTCCTTTCTTTACTTGTATAATTTTCAACATGGACGGGCCCATCCTTGCATGAGGATTGAGGGCACATGTTAAAATGTTGACTGACGTTTTGAGCCTTACCAGACTTCCCTTCTTTTTTAACCCCCATATAACTACAAGTCTAACATAGCAGCATTTATCAATTGCTTAACAGTAAATTTACTTCATCTATAAACCTGAATAGTTCTTACTTCTTTTGCTGTAAGCTCAGCTGACTGACTAGTCAGAAGAACTAAAAAGTGATAGGCCTACCAGGTCTCTTTCCATTTTTGGCAAGATTAATAAACTTTGGGTTTTGAGTGGTTACGCCTAGATCTTTTGGAAACATCATAGTATGAAGTGAATGAAGAATATTTCAAAGGTTGAGAGGACTGGTTTAAAACCACCAGTTGCCTTTTATGGGCGACTGCCTGTCTCAAGTCTGGAGTGAAATTTGTTTCTTCACATTGCGATAGGAAGATGGATGTTGATGCTTTGGTAACTCTGGGATCTCTGCTGTGATTGTTGGTTTTGGAATTTATGAATATGGGTTTTGTTTTTCTGTACTATTTGATAAATACTTCATGGACTATGCTGTGCTGTGGGCGGTGTTCTCCGACTCATAGTTATAATGGAGGTTCAGCATGTTTATAATGTTTAAGATTCCAAAATATCACAAAAATGATGTAGGCCTACTTTCTCCTTTTGCTGTAAACTCAGCTGACTGACAAGTCAGAAGAACTGAAATGTGATAGGCCTACCAGATCTCTTCCATTTTTGGCAACAGTTATAAATTTTGGATTTTGAGCGATTAGCCTGGACATTTTGAAAAGCTATAGTATAAAGTTAATGAAGAATATTTCAAAGGTTGAGACGACCGGTTTAAAGCCACCAGTTTGCTTTTATGGGTGACTGCCTGTCTCAAGTCTGGAGTGAAATTTGTTTTTTCACATTGACATGGGAATACGGATGCTGATGATTTGGTAACTCTGGAATCTCTTTGCTGTCATTGTTGGTTTTGGGATTTATGAATATGGGTCATGTTATTCTGTACTATTAAAAGCAATGTAGTCGCTTATTACGGACAAAATATGAAAGTAAAGGTTTTTAAGTAAGACCTTCAAAGTTAAAAAAGTTTAACAAGTAACAGCATATTTGACTATATATGCAATTTTCATTAAAATCATCGCACTCTATCAAATGGGCTTGGTAATATGTAACACTAACAGCACATATGACCAGATATGCAATTTTCATTGAAATCATCATTTTCAATGGCCTTTGTTCACCCAATGCCTAGGCCTACTTCTTTCTTAAATTGACGTGAAAGGACATGCAACTGCAGCTTCCTTTATCCTTTGAAAATTATCTAAGTGAGATCTTTCTTTTTTTTGAGCTCCTGATTTTCTTGTTTGTTGTTTGTTGTTCCCCCGCTCCTGCTTACCTATGCTGTCCTCCTGATTTTACATACAGGCTATGTATATACAGCGTTATAATGTATATGCTTAGTTTGGTTTACAACCTACCTTTCCATACTTTACCTAATTTTTGTGAAGATGTTGCCATATTTCTATGCAGCATATCTTTTTGCTTTGCACATTCTGTTCTACTGACAGCACTGTCACCACTGAAGCAGAGGACAGTGCATTGCTTACACAGACAAGTACCACGTGCAAGTTGACACTGCAGAGTGGTCACCGGGAGCTGGCGCCCTCAAGCGGGAATATACCACATTAAATTTTCTGTGGCCCAGAATTTGGGTAGTATGTTGTAGTAGTTGAATTAAACAACTTCCCTGTTTTTGATCTGTCTGTGTGTGTGTGTCTGAGAGAGAGAGAGAGAGAGAGAGAGAGAGAGAGAGAGAGAGAGAGAGCCCAAATGATGCATATACCATTGGTAGCATTTTCTCATTCGAAAGAGTTGAGCCATTATGTATGAAAGAGATAAATGACCTGATAATTTTGCAGAAGGAAAATGGAGGTTTTTTGAGGGCCTTTGTTCCACAGCATGATTCTGACACTTGAAGATGTGCTGACCAAGTAAGGCACTTTAAGAATGACAATTTTGCTGTATTTATTTTTTTCAATAATGCTCTGTCAGCAACTCACACACACATGTATATATATATATATATATATATATATATATATATATATATATATATATATATATATATATATATATATATATATATATATATATATATATATATACATGTGTGTGTGTTTTCAAGAGATTTCAGACTTGCCTGTTTTGCGACTTAATTTTATCTTTTGACATCATTCTGTTTAAATGTTCAGCTTTCAGACATTTTAGGCTAGCTTGTTTTCTGTTAGGTACACCCCCAGGGGCTACAAGCAGCAAGAAGCGGCCAACGATAGTTACAAGCTTGCCTAATTGTACTTGATATCCGGTTAATATTTTCAGTGCATTCTCTTGACATAGATACCAATGACTTTCATTCTTTCTGACTTGCCCTATAATTCTACTGTTAATATTCAAAGATTATTAGAAAGTTTGGCCACAATAATTTACAGTTTTTAGACTTGTCTTTTTTGCTACTTAACTTTATCTTTCGGCATCTTTCTGTTTTAATATTCACTTTCAGACATTTAAGGCTAACGTGTTTTCTGTTAGGGCTGTTCCATAAAATGTCCTCGGGGGGTGGTGGTTGTGGTGGGCGGCAACGACTTCCATATCCTGGGGGTCGGGGGTATATGTCTCTAATCATGTCCTGGAGGTTGGGGTAGGAGATAACCTATCATGTCCGGGACATTTGGGTATTGGCCTTACCCACATGTCAGGAGTGTGAGGGCTATTTGACATAATCCTGTCCGTGGGAAGGGGGGGGGGGTAATTTCCTCATAATTTCTCTAAGTTTTAAATATTTGTCAATATATCTTGACAGCTATTAAAATTCTTACGCTCGACACACGATCGAAGTGAAGCCACTTCACTCAGAATATGAATCACATTTACGCCACCAGATGTCTCTGTTTTATCGACCTTGAGCTTCATACTTCATTCGCGGGGAAATGGAAAATGTTTCTGCATCATTCATGGCGTGCACCATGTCAACTGTCACAGAACCGGCCCTAAATGAGAGCAGCACCGCTGCAATTTGCAAATGTTTAAGTAGCGTATGCTGTCAATCTGGAATCACAGTACCATATAGAAAAGGATCCAAGGCCAAGGAATAGTTAGATATAGTGCTGGGCGTTTGTTTTGACCTGGTTTCGGTTTCAGAGCGCCCATGGTTTCAGCAAAAAGACGAGCATGCTTGTTTCACGAATGTCGTACACTCAGTCACCTCCATTAATTTTTACAAACACATTTTGTAGAATAAAGACCCATTTCTTATAGTAAAATCGATCTGTCACGCGAAAAGAAACAGTTCAATGATAATACTGGTCATTGTATTGTGAAATTACTGTTTGTCAAGTGAAGTTCAAGGTTTAGAAACACTGACCAGCTGGACAAAGGAATGCCTGCATAATTAACCTTGCCCAATGCCAATGGCTAATTTGTTAAGAGAAGACGGTAAACATGGTAAATGTAACCAGGGGCCTGATATTCTGACTAGTGTACAAGTTCCTGATGGGACATTCATTGTATCTGTAGTCTTGTATTTATTTTGAAAGTAGGTATTTACATGCCCCGCGGTTTACATTGTGCTCGGAAAATACGGAAAGTTGGGCCAGGTCATTATATTTTCAAAATTTAACGGCCCCAAAAGGCTTAATTGAAGTGTAACTGAAGTTTTTTTTATTTGAAATCAACTGAGAAAAAGATCTTTTAAGCATTAAATGAATATGTAGACAGGGAAGACCTAGTCTCAGATGTCTCTTTGTCTACACGGTAGGAAGCCTTTCTCAAATTTTGGTTTTAAATGGTATGTGTATTGCATGACACTAAGAATTTTATTTGCAGTTCATAATTTTTGTGGCAAGTATTTGAAATTCACTGTAATACTGTATGGGTAAGATGTATTTATATATGTAGTGAATGGAACTTAAATTGCCAGAGGAATTATGCAGCTGGGAATAAAATTTGTGATACATGAACAATACCAATCATGGCTGATTTTCACCATTTAACTTATGGTCATCACTTCTTGCACAGGGGGCGGTCACATTAACAGCAGTCCTGCTTTGACACCTTGCATGTAAACAAAAGATGAACTACCATGAATGAGGCCACTTTCAGTATCATACACGACTAAATTAGCATTTTGGACAAAGATATGGCTATTTTCTAGTTATTTTAGGGTTCCCTTGCATTTCAAAGATATGTAAATACATTTTCTACAGTTTATTGTGTGCTGAAGTTTTACTGAAAATACACTTTTGGCCATGCTGAAGACATTGATCTGCTCTGATCCATGGTAGTATCTTTTTTTTGTCAATAAGGTGTCAAAGCAGGGCTGCAGTATTAATGAAAATCCTGTTAGGCCTACCAGAATAATGTGTGTGTTTAGGGCCAACCACCTTAAAAAAAAAAAAAAAGTGAGCAGGTAGGTAGGAATTTTTATTTTACCAGAGTTTTTTCCCCCAATACGTGCCATATTGTTTAAAAATAAAGTAAAAAGAGGTTGTCCAGTAGTTGTCCCAATTTGGGTTTTACTTGAAGTATTAACAAGAATGTGAGTAACCAGGTAGAAAACTCTTTAAAAAAAAAAATTTAAAAAAAACTATCTGAAACACCCCTTTTCAGGAACAAAGGGGGTTCAGAATATTTGACACCAAGTGGTATTGTTAAACGGATTGGCTTTATACATGTACATCTATTTTGTAGGGGATAGAGTAGCAATTAAAAAAAGTATTTAAAAAAATCAGAATCGGGGGTCATAAGGTAGAGTCGGTTGGATGACCCGAAACACACATATTATTCTACTAGGCCTTAAAGGCCTATTACAAAATATACAAAAAGCCTTTCAGGCTTGAAATGTCATTGCATTACACTAAGAGTTTTATTTATGGTTCATAATGTCTTTGGCAAGTATTTGAATTCCACTTTGTGATTTTATCAAAGACATATTGTGATACATTTACGTGCCTGAGGAATTTTGCAACTGGGAATAAGATTTGGGAAGTCACGTGGACAGCCCTAGTGGCAAGTATTGCTCATGACAGGTCGTCATGACAATATTTTATGACTGCTATTTTCTCATTATTTAAAATGTGATGTGATACAAGACTTTGGCTTTATAATGCAGCATCTTGGCTTATACTCTTTGCATGTGCAGAAAAACTAACAGCAAGTCCAAATCATGCATGTCCCAGTTTGTACCCACATCTATTTCAACACTTCATACGTTAAAATACCAATTTGTCATTTTGAGAATGGAGGATTTTGGAAGAAGCTACTTTGTTTTTCAGCATGCAATATGTGAATCATGAAAACCCCCAAGAGAATTAACATATTTGATTTTTCTTTGGATGGGGTTAAGAGCAGACATTGGTAAAATTCAGTGCTGTATCTTATATTGTATGTCGTAGTGCAGCCCTTTATAAAGGAAGTTACAACTGTTTGTGGTACTGTAATGTAAAAAAACATTAATTCAGCATGGGTTTTTTTCTTTTCTATAAATGTAATGGACAAGTATCTACATTACAAAGGTGAAAAGTCAAAATCAGGATATTCATATTGTTGAATTGTTTTGTTATTAAAAGTTAAACTACAATGTAAATTGCTTTGACAGTATGTCATCACATCATTTTGACACATTTACTACTTGAAAATTTCATTTTAGTAACTTATCACCTTTGTGTCTTACTTTAAACTTGCCCTTTACAGATGGAGGCTTTCTGCCTTTTATGCTGTAAGTCCTCCAGAACAGCCATCTCAAGAACAAGTTTAGATTTAAAAATGAGAACTTGAGAAACTGTTTATTTATTGCTTCTCATGTGTTATGGAGTACATACAGGGCTTGACTTTGATCAAGCCCTATTGTCCAGGACAAGTAAAGTTTTAGCCAGGACAAGAAAAATTTTGAGCTGAATAGAAATTTAACCCATTACTTAACTGAAAATTGGAGAAAAAGTCATATGGGACAAGTAATGAAAATCCTTAATGTCAAGCCCTGTCATTTGAAAGCACAACTACCAGTGCACCTCCCATAGGTCCATACTTTCCAGGGGAGCATACCACCCATGCGTGGTTACACGAAAATCAGTTCAGATGCAGACATTTGCCTGAAGTCCACCTCAACAGGGATGTAGATACAAAATATTCCAGAATTTGAAATTAAGGATTTGTTACACAAGTAAGGAATTAAACCTCAACTCAATTTTTTGCTAGTCCTGCGTGAACATTTACTCGTCCCAGATAACAAGAAAGCCTGATGTCTAAATATCAGGCCCTGTATACAAAAGTTGTAATATCTTTTACATTTGAGTAATCTGCAGCCATTTAGAAGATTGGTAAATTTGAAAGTGGAGGTGTAGGTAGACCATATTTTTCTTGTAATTATGTCCAAGCCTGCCTCCTGGAGGAGTTGAATTTAAGCTCTTGCCCACCGGCCATTCTCATGGGGACCAAATCTCAAAATTTAGTTTTCTTTTATCATTGTAAAGTTCAGAATATAAAAACAAAAGACTTCATTTTATTAACATATCTTTATTTTCAAATTGGAAATATATTATTGCAAATTATCATGTACTTACAGTATTATCATTATAATTATGGATGAAATTGTACATACAATATGAAAGCAAGATCGCAGGTTGTATGTGGCTGCATTTCCGTAATGAACTGCTTTTCTGTCCAATATGGATTTGGATGTATCTGGACAGTGGAAGCAGCTCCTGTGGCAGCGAAACTGTAATACTGTAGATACATGACAAAAATAATAATGCATGGCTTGTTACATATCAGTGCTCGCATCAGCACTTCGTACATTCACAGCAGTACTCAGTGCTGATATTCGTACTGATATTGAACATGCTGTGCATCATTACATACATATCTGTGAATATACAAATCTTTGATAGAGCTTTTTTCAGAACCATCATGTACATGTTTGTCCTGGATAGGGGGTGTAGGTTTTAGATCTGTCCAGGGTATGAGGGTTGAAATACTATTAAAATGTCCTGGGTATGGGGGGTTTCAAAACTTATGTCTGTCCTAGGGGTAAGGGGTTCAAAATGTTCCTTCTATCCTGGGTATGGGGGTGGTTGAATTGTTTTGCCTCCCACCCCCCTGGAGGACATTTTCTCGAACAGCCCTTAGGTAAACCCACAGGGGCTACAGGTAGCAAGAAGCGGCCTACGACAGTTGCATGTTTACCTAATTGTACTTAAAATCCTGTTAAAAAAATTATTTGATAGCATGTTTTTGGCATAAATGCTAATGACTTTCATTCTTTTCTGATATGCCTAACTGCATATTTACTCAATACTAAAAAATTACTCAAAATTGACAGTATTTTCTCGTGTCACAAACCTGACACATTACGTTGACACATTGACTCAGGGTTGGCAGTGAAATAGAGCTGAATTGCTTGAGGAGTAAGTGTCATCATGGAGTTTGTTTTACATCTCTGGTGCAGGATGTACATTGTTGCAGTCCTTGTTAGAATTTCCATTGGTTTATACAGGTGGTCTTGCTGCAACGGTTTATTTTACAATCACTGGGACTGAATATAATGCCCCAGCTTGTTTCCACTTCAGTTAAACATTGGCAGATGGCTTAACTAGGATCAGCTGTCCAGCTAGAAAGGGTACATATTGGTTCAGGGGTAAGTCAAATTGTTCTTATCTGAACCTGTACTATACAAATTTGGTAATTATGGTATTCTTCTTTCATGTGAAGCTCTGCATTTATAAGCAAAACCTCACGTATTTAGCTAATTCATCAATTGCTACGTTCATATTTATTCATTATTATATGGGATGACTTTGCTGAATATTTAACTTAGACCAGGAGCCGCTACTCAGAGAGACACATGTAAGGGTAAAAGGCTCCGAAACATGTTGAGTAGTTACCCGCTGATGACCCTTTAATTTATTTGGGCTAATATGGCCTATGTCAAAATTTTACAGAGGAACGTGTGCAATATGGACAATAGTACTTCTATGTATATAAGTCAGACAGGGACAGTTTAGATTATGGAGAGTGAAGAGTTCAGACTGTGTAATAGGGTAATGACTACTGGGAAGTGGTTTTGGACAAAGAGACACAAATACAATATATATATATATATATATATATATATACAGACAGACAGACAGACATACAGACATAATGTGAAAGAAGAATGGGGTAATACAAATGAAAGAGACACTAATAAAGATTTGCTTCAGAAGTAACAATCCCTTTAGCTTGACTTGTGTATACCTAAGCTGAACATGCAGCAAAACATTTGAGAATTTAAGAATGACACATGTGGTATTTTAAACACTGAGTCCACGTACATGACTGCATTTGAAATGAGGAATTGTACATTACTTAGTAAGGTAATGCAAAGTAAGCCCCAAGCTGCCATTCAAAATAAAAGAATGACCAGAACTGTTGCATAAAGTTAATAATTGAAGGCACGGTGGACACTTGTACCTCTGTTACATTGTTCAAGTGTTCTTAATTAGTATAAAATAAAATTCTACAACTTTTCTTTATGGTCGATGGGATGTGCTAATGGCAAGAATATGTGGATAATAACATGAATTGGACCTCCACCTTTAATTGTTTTGATTATATTTAAGTTTTTCAAGTGCACCTTATTAGCATAAATTGGAAAACTATAACTTTTGTTTGTGGTTCTCTGGATGTGCCTACCACTAACCTATTTATTCAAGTTGTAAAGCTACCTTTACCTTGACTAGTTTTGAAGACATTACATTTATTCAACTTTTCAAGTGCTTCTAATTTGCATAAGTTAAACTCCTGCAACTTTTGTTTTTGGTCCATCAGGTGCCCCTTTCGCACCAAAAAACCTATGAACTAAAGTTTGAATTGCATGTTTACATTCAATTGTTTCGAAGATATTCAACATTTTAGCTTTCAAATACTCCTAATTAGCATATATTCAAGTTCTGATACCCTATGGCTGTTTGTTTGTTTTTTTGGTTCCTTTTGTTGTTTTGTTTTTGTTTTTGTTTTTTGTTTTTTTTTTGTTTTTGTTTTTTTGTTTTGTTTTTGATTTGATGCACCCATTACACAAATTTGTGAATTTAAGTTGGAATCATACCTCTATTGTTAATAATTTTGAAGATATTAGATATTTAGAATGACCCTAATTTGCATAATTTTTAACATGTTGACTGTTCCAAATCATGGGAAACATTTCTTTACTCGTTGAATCACGAAGCAAAGTTTGGTACTTTTTGGAAATACATTTTTCAAAAACGAGGAATCGGACAGTTCTGTGGTCAGGTGACCTGACCTGCACAGACTGAAATGGTCCTGTGAACTTCAACGTAACGGTTACTTAGGACCATCATCAACAATGCTGACATGAACATTTCCGCTGAAGGAATTCTTAGGATACCTTATACATAAGTATCCTGAAACATGTTTACCGTATTCATTCCAAAAGTAGCACCATGCAAAGATTTCCTGGTGTAGCATGTTTTTTTGTGATAATGATATGTTTTTATTCACGATACCACAAGCCATTAAGCTTATTATGAAGTCTACATGGAATTCCAACAATGAAACCTTTTTTTTTCATCAGGAGCAGTTATTTTTTTTTTAATATTGAAAAATACTGAATTTTTGATAAAACCACCAAGATTAGAAAGTAGGGGTGTTCTTCTATTAGGGTGTGTGCTACAATTGGAGTGAATACGGTAAGTGTTTACATTATATAGCTAATTTTGTGGTCAACTTCACTAAATGTTATAGTTTATCCCATGAATGCATCTGAAATGTACATGCATAAATGTACATATAGACTGAATTTAGTATATGCAAAACTACACATGGATTTTTTAAAAGAAACTAATACACACTGCACTATACCATTTACACTCAGCTTTAAGTTTATAGTCCTCCAGGGTGACCTGACTATATACAGTGGTCCCTATCTCATTAGGTCACCCTAAGCTGCATTATAAATTTGGGCTAATACGAGGGGTAGCCTCTCATGAGGGGGATAATATGATACAAAGACCAGTAGTGAAAAATGGTCAGTTAAGTTTATAAAGTTTCATTTTCAATCCATGGTAAGGTTAAGAGTCTGATACCATGTAGAGAAACATAGAATTATATAATACCAGTATAAATTTATATAAATATACATAAATATGATTATAAGAAAAAAATGAGTACCATTAAAATTGGGCCACAAAGATAACATATGTTGAGCCAAGTTGTTTCAAAACTGAAGCAACAGCACACATCCCATACATGCTGAGGGCTAGAATCTCAAAAACTTTGGATCCATTTGCTCAAATATATTTATTGCATAGACTTGAAGTATAGCTTTACTTGAATATTCCGGACAATGAGAGTTCTCCAGGCCCCAGCTCCTTCTTTTTTCCTTCAAATGATGTGATTTTTGCACTTCACTTGTCTTGGAAAATGTTCATGCTTCTACTTTAATTTTTAGTTATGGCCATGTGGCTGGAATTGGGCATATACATTCAGGAAAGGCAAAGTTCAAAATTAAACAATATAAATGTGGTTGAACTGCAAACTTTTTAAAACAGATTTTCATCCATTGCCAGTGTCATGTATTGGGTTTTTAGTAATCTACAGCGAATAAACTGATCTATTTTATTAAAAGGGAAAAATCTTTTCAGCTTTAGATCTGAACCTCTAACTTTTGTCGACCTACACAGTTTATATTTATAGCAATGTTACATTCGTTAAGAAGGCATAATGGAGAGGGATATGCCACATGTGTATTCAGCAAAAATGAACAGTTATCGTCACATTTGAAAATGTGCTAATAAGCAAAATTTCAAGTTTTACATTTTGAATGCCCTGAAAGGTTCTCTAAATATAAATGAACCTACCAGTGTAAGAAATTTTTATGAATATGGATCGTGTTTTACTGTATTATTTGCAGAGGATGATGGGTCGGCACCACCTGTAAGCTATCAGACAATCCAGCAGCCTTGTAATTTTGGTGCTGTGGTATGATGTGAGGTTTTGAATGAGAGCCCCTTTGTATTTGGTACAGATGCTGGTCACAAACACACCTTACACTATGCATTTAATCCCCTATATATAAGCCACTGTAGTATTTTTTACTGTTAAACTGCAGGGGGTCAAGAGTACCCACAGCAGGGGGGTTTCACTGTGTCATGCATGCAAAAGGGAGATAAACATCCGGTTAGAATTAAACTGACTGAAGGTTATAATTTTGCCAATGAAAGTACAGGGAATAAATGTTGCCTGATCTGGGGATAGAGGGCAAAACGTAAGATAAGGAATAAGAAGCTGGAGTATATGTGGCTGGGTTTTGATTCCCATGAGCTTGAACTGTGTAGTCATGCAGGGTAAATGAGGGATGAGATGGGATGGCGTCTAAAATCTGCCCACAAGGCTGATCGTGGATGTGAATGCATCCTGATTAACCCACAAGAATAAATTGACTATGATTGTGCATTAAGATCATTTATTGTGAATGGATTACAAATGTCTACTGACTTTTATGTTCTTGCATATAAGTGCATCCCCAAGTGAACACTGCCCAGTAAATGGATATTTTATGAACTTGATGCAGCAAAATTTATATGCATCACACCAGTCACACCTAATGCTACCTATAAAGGAAACCCTTCAGTGAAAGTCTAGTCACATGTAACTTTGATCTCTAATACTGGTACAGTGCTTTGGCTATGAATGTACTGGCAACCTCCTGATGCACCTCATAAGAATCAGTAAAATGTTGACAAACATGCAATTCCCGGTATTCAGCTGAAAACATTATTCATAATATGTGCATGTCACTCGCTCCAAGAAAAAAAAAATGTTTGTTTTCAGATTGGTCATGCAGATACCACCAGACCTTAATCTCTTCAATGGATTGGGCAGCACTGTTTGTCTATTTTTCTCATGTTTTTAGTGTTTTGTAATTTTTCCAAGATCAGTGTTTCCCAATACATTTCGTGCCGATGACTTCTCCGTATGAGTTAACTGTCGGATGGGCAGTGAATCTAAATAAAAAAGGCTGTTAAAGTTACAGTGGACTTAGGTCTATGCTACACTTCATGTGTCTTGCCAATGCCATTTCTTACCAAACGCCACCAATCAGCGTCACATGCTGTTGATTGCGAACAAAGTGTAATGTACTAACGAGACAAACTCATAGTTAGGAAAAAAAACCTCATAATTGCGAACAAAATGATAATTTCGCGTTTTAGAGACTTATTTCTAGTTTTAGAAACCTTTTTCTCGACACAAAAACTCGTACTTACCAGAAAAGTTCTCGTTATTTCGAGTTGTAGAAACCCTCAGTGTTTTTTTTCCAAGTTTTAGAAACTCTTTTTAACGAGATAAAAACTCATAATTTCGAGTTTAACAGAAACTCCTTATTACGAGAAAACTAGCAGCTACAATAAAAAACCTCGCAATTTCGAGTGTTAAATACTCGTCCTTACTGAAAAAAAAATACTAATTATGAAAAACAAACTTGTATTTTTTTTGAGTTTTAGAAACTCTTTATTACGAAAAAGAAACTCGCAATTTTAAATATTAAAAACTCGTTATTACAAGATTGAGCAAAGTATTACTTTAGTGGTTTCATTGGGCTTTTGTGGTTTTTGAAGTGGTCGAGGTATAAATGGCCTGCATAAGTCTGATTGATTTATATGGTGATCAATAGCATTCTTTGGATCCGCCAATTCACATCTGTAAGTTTATTTACCTATGTACACTTACGATAAATAATTCTGCTGGCAATTTACATATTTCGCCAAAAGGGAAAAGACATGTACGATCTTGAAATTATTCCCCTCTTGTCCCTTCGAAATCAGTATATTACATGACACAAAACCAAATTACGGTAGTCAGGCAGCCAAAGCTGGTTTTTTGGTCTAACCCTGCCCCGACTGATAAAGTTTTTTTCCCACTTGATTATATACCCTTAGGAACTCTATAATGAATATCCGGCGGAGATCAAGCGGATATCCTTGAGCAATCTGAGAAATTCAAGATGGCTGCCAATATGGCGGCTGGTGCCCCGAGAACCTTTTAACTAATGTGCCTACAATTGCAAGCAATACCATTTTTCATAGGAAATCAATTGTGATGCCCCCAGAAATGAAATGTGGTTTACTGTTTTCAGCTGGTCTGACCATCGGTGCATGTGTGTGAGTGTGTCTGTCCACCCATATATGTCCATCCCACATCTTGTGAACATGTTATATCATGAATCACTGCTTATAGGTATCTCCACTGAGTGTTTTTGTTATAACTTTGGCTTTCTTGAGGTGAGCATATCTTTTTGACCCAGACCTAGTTTCCAAGGTCACAAGGTATAATGTTTTCGTTAGGCTTCTGTGTCTGATAAGATGGCCATTTTTTACCATATTTCTAGCTTTCCTCTACCCGTAACTGCTGAGCGTCTCCTACAGTGGTAATTCATTGATATTATGTGTTTCAGAAATAAAGATATCTACAGGAGTGATGATGGTGTGAATAGCAAAGTAGCATAGTGTAGAACAGTAGTTGACTAGTATTAGTGCTTCATTGGTGGTGGACACTCAGTACACTAAAAAAAAAATGGATGAAAAAGTTTGCTACCATTGCTCTGAAAATGATATGATGCAGGTGAGCCAGAGTGAAGGAGACAGGTTGCAAAATATTATAAAAGCCAGTAAAATTCAAGGTGATAACTTACAAGTAGAACTTCAAGAACTACTGAAACAAAATCCCACATGCCAAGTAAAATATCATAAAATTTCACTTGAAATTTTTACACACGTCCACCGTTTTTTACTTTCGATACATGAAGACAGTATGAATCAAAACTCTGTTTTGTTGGCTGTTCCACTAATAACAAACACATGAGCTGATACCAAGGTCTCAAAATCCGTTGTCCGTGCGTTGTTCATCGTAAACAATTTACATTTTTTACTTCTTCTTCAAAACCCCCGGCTAGATCTGCTTCAAACATGGTGGAAATGTACCCTGGGTGGGTCTCGACCAAGTTTGTTTAAATGGTCACGGCCCTGTGATTTTTGGATTTTGAATAAATTTGTTTGTTCTTTTTGGGCTTTATTGTTGAGCTGTGTGCTGCATTGGGGCGATAGGGAGGTAGAGTTGGGACGGTGGCGGGGCGAGAAAGGGCTGGACCCTGGTGATGGGACCCTGGTCAACACTGGGTCTCTGGAAACCTTGGGAACCCTGTGAGCGTCTGCTACCCCATTTCCAAATTTAGGGGTACTGGATCGTACACGATTCTGTCTAGTCCTGCTGCCTCTCACTGACTTAGGCTTAACCACTGTTGGCTTAGTTTGCGTTGGGCTAGGAGGCTTACCCTGGGTGTATTCTCTCACGTGTACAAACTTCGGCCAGTTCTCCTGTCTGAGAGCACAGTTTTTTGCTTCCGACAGGATAGTGACATGGAACGATGCGTGATCTTTGTGAGAGCCCAGAAGCCTAGCCTTTTCGATAGGGATGATACCTAGGTCCCTTAAGTGTTCATCAATGTCACCTGGCTGGTTTGACCGAGCTACCCCACTTATGTACAGTTCAAACTTAGTTTCTTGAGCCGCTTTGAGTTTGGTTTCCCTGGACATTGTGGATCTGACATCGGGAGTGTCAGTAACAGGTTCAGACCTGCTAGCAGCGTTGGTGGGCACACAAGCGCAAACATATGATTTCGAGTCAGGGAAGGCTGGAATTGTAGGACCCGTTGTCGCAAAAGGGTTTATAGTAGATTTTTTGCTTTGATTCTGTTTTTTACGTATTTTTTTTCTTTCTGTTTTTTACTAAGTGCAACAGAAAAGGCCGTGTCGTCTGACAGATCAACAGACATATCACTTTGGGAATCACACAATACAGAAGAGTGATTGCTATCACTGTCACTATCACTGTCAGTATGACTCTGTTTGTGAGTGCTGCTCACCTCCTGTGCAGCTTGTAAGTTCATACTCCCACTTAATATAACAATCTGACTTTTTCATAAGTTCTCCTGCATCAATGTATTAACCTGTGATTTCCAGGTTGATAATTCTTCTCTCAATTCCACCATTTGTGCCAAAAGCTGTTCCATATTACCACTGGCACTGGTAATGCTGTCTAACGATGTACTATCACGCCCTGCACCGGCAGCGCTATGACAAGTTGACTCTGCTGCTGAAACATTAGGTGTAGCTTTATGGAAATTTTTTTCCAGATCGTTTAGGGGTTCTGAGCTGGCCAAGCTAAAACCGAGAGTACATATGTCCGACACTAACCTTCGGTGAGCTTGGCGTTTAACGTGAAATCTACCTTTAAACTGAGGGAAAGCACTGGGGACCTTGTCACACAGGGCCGAATAAAGAGCGGTCAGTGATTTCATGTGTAACTTGAACAACGTGTCTTTAATGTTCTGCTGAATGTATTGAAAAATTGTATCCAGACTTTCCAAAAAGACTGGGACCAACTGATCCACAGAAATCTTCAGCACGTCCCTCAGCTTTTTGATGGCGACACCGTTGTTGCTCAATGTCTCATTTTGACCCGCCATGTTGGACCGGTACCTGAGCCAGGTAAAACTTAATTATCATTCAATGTCACCAAGTCTGTGCCACAAGCATCGGTCGGATGGCTTCATAGCTCTTCAGGAAAAACTTCCCTGTGATGTCAAAATGAGAATGTCTCTGGGCTCTCTGGTCGTTCCCACGTAAAATCCACAAAAAGTTAACGACAAAAAGTGAAGACAGTTTGAATTATTCCAATAAAAGTTGGAGCCTCACAGATCTTTGATCATGCTGGTCGTACAGCGCCCTCTACCTCCAATTCTGATCATATTCTGATTGTTTACTATGTAAATCGATTGGTCTCTGATACAGATTCACATTTTCAACTTCTCTGACGAAACCGTCAGCCAAATTTACTTCATACTTGGTGGCAATGTTACTGTAGTGTGTTTCTGCCAAGTTTGTTCAAACGGTCAACTTGTGATTCATCTGTCCTGATCCTCTAGTTTAAACCACCTTTACCCGACCATATGGCCGGGTAATACAAAAAGATATATTGCTCAGGTATATGCCCCTTGTTTCAGGTTACTGACAAAAGTAAAGTATATACGAACTGGTTGCACAAGGGGATGCCACATAAGCATTAGCAGTTGTATAGTTATTCGGAGCAACTCTCTCCCAGACAGATTGCCAGTCAAGGCTAAGTGACTCTATCTATCCCAGACTTGTACACAAACTCGCCAGTATATTTTTAGTAAAGAATATACAAACTATAATTGTCCACACAAGTGGATTCGGTTCAGTTCAAAGAAAAATAATTCACTTTAAGTAAATACCTTTAAAAACACCTATGAAGATGCAAACGCATAGGCTTCTGTTAGGCGTTAAGCATAACAGAAAACAGTACATATCGGCATTGCATTCGTGACC
Source organism: Hermodice carunculata (assembly GCA_964020975.1). Taxonomy (NCBI): domain Eukaryota; kingdom Metazoa; phylum Annelida; class Polychaeta; order Eunicida; family Amphinomidae; genus Hermodice; species Hermodice carunculata. Next base: position 9,428,505 of record OZ026618.1, read on the forward strand.
TGTTATCCCATCATAATTATGGAGTCTACTCATTAAGATACCAGCAAACCTGACCAACAGTAGATGTAAATCTTCAACTGGTTCTTGAAATAACAAAATGACCACTGCATCCTTCAAAGGGTACAAGTGATTTCAAGTAATTAAGGTGGTCGCCAACAGAAACAAATAATTATATGTGGATGTAATTAATACTCACGGGCTTGACATTGCATAGATGTTTATAACACAAGAACTCCCTATTAACCTTAGAATTACATGTGCCTTGTACTCCATCTATCAATAGCTGAGATGTGCTACCTCGTCAGGCGGAGAAGGTAAAAGTGTAAACAAAGCATACATCTCTACATTACTTACACAAGTAGTCACGGGTATGTAAAATACCAACATGATCCTTGCAATGTGAACATTAGTTATTAGCCCTATAAGCAGTGTCATTCAGTCCCCCATCTGGGTTTAATGGTGGCCAAATGAGTCCCAACAAGCTAGCATAACTGTAAGGCACACTGGTACTCAACTACTATCTAAAAATGTATATATGATAAGCAACAATGTATACAAGTAAAAATCAAAAGTTTTAGTTACATGCAAATGTACTTTGTATCATAAAATCGCAAAATTGTCCTTTGAAAGGAATCCTTAGAGCGAACATATAAGAAGTGTTTGCACCCTCGCAACTCGCAAATGTACAACTGTTTTTGACTTTTAAAACTTTTTCCACATGGGACTCCATGGGTATATATAATAAGACACTTCTCTTAACCCTTCAGGCGGGTGCAGGAAGCGCACTTTACACCACTGTCTGGGTCTCTGCATTGGACTACAGTAGTTCGACTGCATTGTTCAAGACTTCAGACCAACTCAATGCTGCAAAGACGAAGAATGGGGTGTACTCTGTTAACAGCCATACAGTTACTCATAAATTGAACATATCAGTTATATGTTGTTGACACTTTAATGTTTACATCGTGTATAATCACCAATAAATGGAATTTCTGTTATTCAACGTTTTCCTGAAGGTCCAAGGAGAACATCATTAGTACGTGCCAGCTAGGCAATATATGTGCATCTGTCGTCACTCACTAAGGGGGAACCCCCCACTCCATGTGGCGACTTTTCCAAGTAAGGTATGGCTAGATCCAAAACGTTGTTTCCATGAAACCCCTTTTAAGAGAAGAGCTAATTCAAGAGTAGAAAAGAGAGAAGTGGGTTGTGTAGCAGAGGTTCCTATATGTTGATATGCACCTGATTTCCATTACGGAGGTCACAGAGATGTAGAATACAATATGAAAAAAAATCTTAATCAGTCGGTGCAGGGTATAGCTGAAATGCTCAAGGATAACCTGTTGATATCTGCCTGATATCCATAATGGAGGTCACAGAGATGAAGAATACCATGAGAAAAAAAGTTTATCAGTCGGTGCAGGGTATAGCTATCCGGCTGCCTGACTAGGGCCAGTCAATGCAGCATGGACAGCTTTAAAGACATGTCAAAGGTCAACTCCAACAGACCATTTTTTTGCTCTTTAACAATACACCCTAGTGCTTTTGCTACACTGCGGAAGTTTAACATGTGGCTTCGTTTCTCAATCGGCGTAAGAGGAAGGGCTGTTAGTCCGAAATGTCTGTTCAAAGTTTAACATAATTCAACCTAGTACATCTCTGACGACGTTCAGCAAAATTTAACCACAGGCTTATATTTTGACTCTCTATGTTGAAACAAGACAAAGTCATCTTCCGTGTTCCAGGTGATGGGAATGGCTTGCTTAGGGCAGCTGGTCCGTTCCTCTTCCATCAGGAATGACTACATCCAGTACTATGCTTGAGAACCTGTAAATTCATGACCAGCAACACATGTACCTTCTCTGTATGTATGAACAATTTTGATAGCCACTTGAAACCGGACAAAGCGCAGGTTGTGAAAATCCTGTTTGGGGATCTCATGCAGAGATATATGCCATGGTAACATTTTTGCAATGCCCGGTGTATCTGTATTTTTTCAGAACTTTCGCTATTCCACCAGAATCACATATTTCAATTGCAAACACTGGGATACATTGTGACTCTATGTCAGCAAGTGTGCATTAGAGATGGGCACAGCTCAACCGAGCAGTTGGGTCAGCAGCCTTGTGTGCAAAGAAGAGAGACATCTCAAAAATTAGAAAAACAGCTCGGCCAATGGCTTGAGCCAAAGGCTCGGTACTTTCTTTCGGCGTATGTTTATAACATAGGCATGTGGCTTGATACTGTCATAGGTCCTGTCGCGAGACAAGGGTCAGAAAAGAAATATGTTCTCTTCTGCTGGAATGAATATCTTGCGATCAGAATGAATACATACAAATCTTATTACAATGTTTGATATGCTTGCCTTGTCGGTGGACAGCGTTTGATATGATAAAAGTGAGTTTATTAAACACATCAATGAAACCATTTTCGTGCATTTGTTGTGTTTTATTGATATATGAAGATTAGAGCCAGCTTAGCAGTCCAATGTAGAACTAGCGCAAATATATTGTATGTATGTACTATTTTGTCCCTTGAGCTCTAGGATAAGCAAGAGTCAATTGGAAATCATGGTGAAACAATAATCACTGACGCCGATGGTCACAATGACGATCATCATGATGATGGCTACAGTTATGCTTTCCTTAATCTTCACCTTGTAACAGGAAAATATCAGCCTCATATATGGGCCTATGTGTGCATGCATATGTGCATATAAATATATATATATATATATATATATATATATATATATATATATATATATAGGTATGTATATATGTATGCTTATATATATACACACATATATATGTATATATATATATATATATATATATATATATATATATATATATATATATATATATATAAAAGTCAAATTGTTCTTATCAGAACCTGTACTATGTAAATTTTGGTAATGATGGTTTGTCTGACAGGTATTTTTCTTTGATATGAAGCTATGCATTTATAAGCAAAACTTCACATATTTAGCTAATTCATCAATTGCCTTGTTCATATTTACTCGTTATTATGTGGGTTGTCTTTGCTGAATATTTAGCTTAGACAAGGAGCCCCTACTCATAGAGACATGTACGGGTAAAAGGCTCCGAAACATGTTGAGTAGTTACCTGCTGAAGACCCTTTAATTTATTTGGGCTAATACAGTCTATGTCCAAATTTTACAGAGGAACGTGTGCAATATGGGCAATTGAACCTCTATGTATATAAGTTAGACAAGGACAGGTTAGCTTATAGAGAGTAAAGAGTTCGGACTGCGTAATGACTACTAGGATGTGGTTTTGGACAAAAAGACACAAATACAAAACAAATATATATGCTTACAACTCTCGAAAATAGCCAACAAGATGCTGGCAATAGAATTAACACAATAAAGATCTCTATTCTGCACACACTGTCTCAGATATACCGTAATGATGTGACCATTGCCCTTGGCCTAATGATCATGGACAAGGATATCCATGACCGAGAGTGAGCCTAAACAGTGCAAGGACTTCAGCATAAAACAGCCGAATGTGTGGACAAAGCCAAAGACACCGGCATAGATCTAGCACGTAAAGATATGAAACTAGAGGATTCCACACTGTTCAACATGATGCCAGCATCTGTCCTTAGTTAATGGATGTATATCAGCTCAATTGTTGGCTGGCAAAGGCAAAAAAAAAAACACAAACAAAACTAAAGCATCATGAACATAGGATTTTTTTTGCACGGCCCTCCTCACTGTGATTCCGACATTGAAGAAAGAACTGAAGGCATACTGACGAAATTCATTCAGTGAGATTAGGCAAAAAAAAACCCGTGCAACTCAAATATCCGGACGTGACCCATATTACCCCAAAACTACACAAGGAACACTGGTATGATACCACTCTTTATACATACTTAAATCCAAAGGATCAAAATTGCTGCATTACTATGAACAAAGAATTAAATCTCCTACGTGAATGGCTCAAAGTAATGAGTTCTCTCGAAATGTTAATCAATCAAAATTAATGATTTTTCATCAATCTAATAAATCTTTCAAAGTACCTGAAATTTTAATAAAAAATATCTTAATTGAGCATGTAGATAACTTCAACTTCTTGGGACTTACTTTAGATGAGAAACTTGCTTGGAATAATCATATTACTAAAATAAGTTCCAACATATCAAGAACTATTGGCATCATTAATAACTTAGAGCATTCTCTTCCCTTAAATTCAAAAATTAACTTATACAATTCTTTGATACTACCTCCTATAAATTACTGCATACTTAACTGGGGATTAAAAAATCATAAAATATAGCTTCAGAAGAAGACAGTGCGTTTGATATCTTTTAGCAAATATTGTGCACGTAGTGAACCAACTTTATATGTTTGAACCTATTTAAGGTAGAAGATTTGTTTACTTTAGGCAAACTTAAATTTCATTCAAATTTGTGCATGAGAAACTTCCGACAAGACTGCTTTCATTACCATATATATCTATTAGACATAAACATAATCACGATATTAGAGGTATAAAAAGGTTGGGATATTTATTAATCTAGTTGATAACAAATTTGCACAGGAAAGTATCTTTTTGATATTCCAAAAGTCAAAAACTCGACTGATGACAACATATTAAATAATATCTATTCTCATAGCCTAGAATGTTTTTCTGAACTTGTTTGAACAAATACAACCATGAATGCACTGTGTATTATTGTTACATTTGTCAACAAAATGATTAATCAAAAGGTTTTTGTACACCATATCATTTTAAGGTAGTTACAAAAATTTTCTAGTCATCCTGATGTATAACATATTTCTGTAAAAAAATCATCATGCTCACAACCACAATTCTAGTTACAAGGGTGGCAATTACGACAGCAAAATGCATAATGTTATAGCAAGAGTCCCCCTTGACCAACTTAGACAGTTTCTTGTTGTGTCAATATTTATGTATTATAGGCCTACCATTTGTTGGTCACAAATAAAAGATTTTTGAGTTCTGAGTTCTGAATATTCCAATTCCTCTAAAGTGACCTAAACTTGACTTTCAATTACAACTAGCATACGCAAGACAAATATGGCCGATGATTGACTTTAAATGGGCTTCCCATGCATCTTTTGGTACTTAAATAAAGGTGTAAACCCGGACCTGAATTGGAGTTATTAGTCTTCTCGTGTTTGTTTCTACAGCATAACTTTGCCTTTGGTATGACACACACACGACTGATATAACTTTGATTTGTTTTGCTGGATTCATACTTTGGTGTCACACTGATGGTGTCAACATGACCATAGAATCGCATCGCCACTGTTTTGAAGTTCATTGATCAAAATGTTTGAAAATTGGCATATATATGTAATTTACTTAAATATTACATAAATATTTCTTAAACAAGTTTCCTACCTCATTAATTGCTTAGGTATCAGGACGGTGTGTCTTCCTCATGATAACATTCTGTATATGTTTACACACATATTTGTTGAACGTGTTACTCACTTAGCTATTTAGGTAAAAGGACAATGTATCTTATATATGATTTAATTCCGTATGTGGTCATATGCTGTTTGGTGCACCGGCAAATGTATGCTATGGACACAAGTTTTTGTCTTTTGTCCTGTTGTAATTTGCTGCAATCATTTTGGTATAAAGGATGTTGTCTCAACAAATTCTTCTTTTTATTGTTTTTCTTTCTGCTTCACTTATTTCTACATGTTTTTTTGTTTTTGTTTTTGTTTTTTTTGTTTCTATAGAAAATTCTCCACATGTTTGTTAATCATTTAATACCTGTAATGGCTCAATTGCCTTTTTTCTCAGAATGTCATTGTTTTTTGCCTAATTTTTTACTTGACAAATCTATCGCACTGAAACATAGCAGCATTAAAAACACTGGCAATAAAATATAAAATAGGGCCACAGTCGAATCACTTGCATGGTATTCTAGGAATAACTTGTTCCGCCATTTGTCCTTATTTGAAATGAGTATTCATATTTCACTTTAAATGATTTGCCATTAAAGACTTTGGTAATGCAGTCAGATTCATGGAAAAATGTACAGAATAGTTTGATTTTTTCCTCTGAGGTGGTGGGTGATACTGTGGACATGTAATTGAAGGTGCCAAGTTGGGCTTTACATGTTTCTTTGACAGCTTAAATCATTATTGGGATTTCGAACTTCAGCTTATTATGCGCCATGTAATGCTTTCCATGAACCAGTGATAAAAAAATCATTCTACGTGTTAAAGATATCAAGATAAAACTTGATGTGGAAAACATTGTTAACATGCAGCAAAAATTAACTGTAACGACGACAAAGAGAAAGTATCTGGGACCCACTGACGAGCCCAATTGTCGTCACAAATAAATGTCCAAACAGTTAATTGCTATGGCAGTGATTTTTTCTTGTGTAAAATATGTAAATTCTTTTTTTTTTATGGGGCAATGTATTGTTAGTTTTAGCCAGATGCCCTGTATCGTACAATGCAGTAAAAGGCTCACACAACAATACATCTGTCAGTGACTGTATAAGTATCCCGAAAAAAAATTGAGTGGTGAGGAGCTTATGCCAATGGATAATAACATGAATGCCACTGTCACTAATGGGAATAATTAAGAAAATTAGAACTTAGTATCGCAATCTGTGTTTCTTATATTCTCTTCACTTTACAGTTAAAAAGAAAAAAGAGCGCTAGAAATGCAATTCTTAACCAATTGACAGAAGAAGAAATCTTTGATGCCAAAGACACATATGGTCTGCTTGTGATACTTCGATTATTGGTGATTATGAGGAGTCAAATATTCTGTTTCTAAAATGGAGTGCAAGAGTCCTTATAAGATACCACAGTTTCTTCAGAAAAAATGACAAAGCTAAGAAATGCCCACTGATTGTAAATGATTCATACAGTCTTGGAAAAAAAACAATGTTTTAATCAAGGGCGAATAGCAAAAAGAAATAATAATATCTCCCTGGCTCATAGATTTAACCAGATGGAATAAAGTATGATGCCTCATGTGCAGATTAGTCTACATTAGATTAGAGTAATATGTGAAAACACAGAAGTTAAAGCGAATTTTACGGGACAATAGTATTCAAACGTTGTATCTGGTCACCAAAGCAGGAATCACCGAGTTATGACACAGGGTGACATAAATTGTAGTGCTCAAACATACAGGGGTAATGCCATAAAAACGCCCACTGTCCTGTAAGGTGCCTATCTTGTTCGATGTGCCACCGAAAGTTTCATTGAAAAAACTTCTTACAGTTGGGCTTAATCAATAAACATATATCCAACATTTGCAAATAGGCCCCCCACCCAACGTACATTCATAATAACCGACCTATTTCTTGATGGCGTGGCCGCGGTCGCGATGGGGGTTCTAACTGGAATGCAATAGACAAAATAAGACCATGGCACTCTAATTTTCCAATAGATCCGTATATAGGAACTCTATACAGATAGCTTCTGGCTAAAATATTCAATATATAGTGAACCCATCATCACTGTATCCAACAAATTAACATGTTTTCAGTTCTGTTAGATTCAGGTCCACACAAGGAGCAAAATATATTTGACTTTGTAACAATGGGTAGTCCTGCAAAGGCGACTTACAACACTCTGTATGTGTGTTGTATATGTTGGTGCAGGAAATCCCCGTTTGTTTGCAAGGAGGCATTTGTTCCACACTTTAGGTTTGAAATTTACTGCAAGATGTCTGTTTCTCAAATGTGCTCTTGATCCTTAGTGCATGGTTGTAAAGGGAAATAGATCACCTTGAATTCAGATACTTTCTCTATGATTGAAGCTACATGTATGGTTGCTTTAAAAACACCACATCCGACCCCAAACTGACGTTGTGTGGCCAGTTCAAGAAATATTTTAGCTTCCAACACAGAGGAGCACATCTCGGATCTGCCACAATGCCATGGAGTTTTTTCAGAGAGATCTCTAATTATGTGATATGGCTGATATGATGGCAAAGAATGTGCATTGTGTCCATTAGCAGTTTAGGGATCTAAACATTTGTTCAGCGGATACGTGCTGTCGCAGTGAAGGGTGACCGTCACCACATTAAGCTTCCTCTGCCTGAAAACGGCAAAACAACTCGCTCAGCTCGTAATACATTGCAACACTTATTGTCTTTGTTTTTTCGATCATCTCAGACAACTAAGTAGAGTTACGGCATGTGAATAGACTGACACAAAATTTTCATGCATATTTTCGGGTTTGTGGAATTTTGAGACATAGCTTTTGGGAGTTTGTATGATATGATTGGCTAAAATGGGCCGAGCTTAGATCGAATTTTAAGGCTGGAACGAGATCGTCTTGAAACAGACACCTGCTGGACGCAAGTCACATTTTACGGCACTCGCGTCAAATAGGCGTGTTGTTAAAGACTCCACAACTCAATTCTTTGATTATGATGATACCATCTCTCTGTGTCATTGCACAAACTTAAATGAAATGTTGGAGAACCTTTATGGCGGTGTAAAGTGCTGGTCATGCACACTCAAGAACACACACAATCACTTATGGATAAGATTTTCTGAATGCAATGTGTTGCAATGAGCTTCATATTATTATTGCAATGTACGAAAGTCGTCAAAATAGATGCAATGTACATGACATAAAGTAAGCTCAAACCATTATGTGAAAACACGGTCGACACTAATCATAACAAATATTATAATACAAGTGAACTTTGCACTGCTCTACGTAATTACTGTATCGTCATTGCTATGCTTTCACGCACCCTCACAGATAATGATGTATATATATATGTATATGTATATATATATATATATATATATATATATATATATGCACATATATATATATATATTAATAATATAAATATATATATATATATATATATATATATATATATATATATATATATATATATATATATATATATATATATATATATACATGTACTTGCGCTGCAGCGCCTTCTGGCTGTGGCCTGCCCTGGCATATTATCATGCATGAATCTCATGGTCATTGTGTCTTGGTCATGGTTAAATGATTGCGTCTCATAAATTTTTTTATGTCTCGAAATACCAATCTTAATTTTCCCAAGCGTGGGGGTTTAAATACAACTAGCACTATTGTCAGTGTACGTGTGCGGGGTGGGGGGCGGTCTCAGGCAGTTGGTGTTGGCGCCCACTGAGTCATGCCTCAATGTGCTTCTGGTCGTGGCCGTATTATTATTCTAGTATGTGTACTTTTAATGTGTTAAGGTCAATACTCTTAAGATCATTCCGTCGTAGTCACGATCTTATACGTGTGGCTTATATTTTTTGCATCTCCATGTACTAGTGTTAATTTACCTAGACATGGGGGTCAATTATTATTATTATTATTATTATTATTATTATTATTATTATTATTATTATTATTATTATAATTATTATTATTATCATCATCATTATTATTGTGTGTGTGGTGGGAATGCGTTGGATCCAATTGTTATCATAAAATGTCTTGCAATTGGTCAGAACGATTAGTGCTTCTTTGTCTTGGATCATATTGTTCTGATATGGTCTCAAGTTGTTCAAATTCAATAAACTGAAATAGACACCACATCACATGATCTACTAATGTAACGCAGTTATTGTAGTATGGTATTGCAACAAGCCAATAAGACGAGAACACATGCATGGGGAAAACAAACAACACTATAACATATTCAGTTTCACCTCGGTTCCCATACCACATATTTTTTCACATATTTTCTGCAAACACAAATAATTCTTACCAACCAAATGTCTGATCCCAGAGAATTTAATCTAAAAGAATAACATCTATGCAGCCTTTTTTTGCAAGAAAGGTTTGATTGATTTAATAGGCTCAGACACATACAACTACGGATTAAGAGAGAAGGTTTAAGTGGATGACACTCAGGTATAAGTAAATGTAACTTGTTCCCAAAGTTAGCTGTCAAAATCATGTGCCACGACCCTTTGAAAATAGATATCTGAAATAAGGAAAACTAATTTTGTAACCTAAAGTAAAGAATCACTGTTTTTTTTTGTTTGTTTTTTGTTTGTTTTTGTTTTGTTTGTTTGTTTGGTTGGTTTTTTGTTTGTTTGTTTGTTTGTTTGTGTTTTTGTTTTTTTTTTTTTTGTACAGAAATACTTATACAAGGATGTTAAGCTCTTACATGAGTTTTTATGTAATATGTACTTATTGGGACAATGGTCATTTTACCACAATGTATGAAGTACTGTGCTACAATTGAAAGAATTTCCATCATCAGTGTTCAATGAACGGTTTATTCATTTTTGGGGTTTTTTATCTTTGCATTAGTTTGTCTGAAGCATATTTCTTCGTTCCCTGCTTGTAGAAATAAATATTCCTTTAACGTACTCGAAATTGTATGAAACACATCATAATCCTTTCCAAATAGGACAAGGCTTATTCCATTCGTAACGTCTGTTTCTGCGTTCAGTAGCCTGGATGATACTTCCAGACGAAAGCTTCACAGTAAAATTAGGGGATGAAGTTCAAAATTTCGACTTAAATTTGAGTGACTTAAACTTGCTTACCGTTATATACGGTGCATATACATTTTTCCTTTGCCTAAACAACTAAAAAATATAAACTGATCCTGATTGACACACTACTGATAGAAATCATGACTATGGAAGCACGTTCTCCAGCACTGATCTCATTTTCTCCAATTAAAGGTCAGAATGACATCGCTATATACCTGTAACGAGCATTGCTAAAATAAAAACCAAAGGACTGTGAAATTGCTGTACTCAACAAAATTTATATAAACAGACTGAAATGGCTCTGTGAACTGAAGAATGGTATCAAGGTCACCTTTGTTTAAGATCATCAACACTGTTGGTAGCATGAGCCCCTTACCGAGTTTTCCGAGTTTAATAATTTGTTAAAATTCAGAAAAAAGAAAGCACCACCTTGTAGTGAACTAATTTGTGCAGATCAGGTCAATGTACATTCTTAAAAAATCTGAAGAGGATATAGGGTTTGGCATTGTGAGAATACATACAATCTGTTTTAAAAAGCAAAAACCAAATTAAAGCACTACCTATAGAAAAGCTACGATTCAGAATTCCCTCATGGTGCAATAAACATCAAAAAAAGAAAAAGAAATCATAAAAAAGGTTTAAAATCACTGGTGGAGCAAGAATATTGGAACAAATTGTTAAACTCTCACCCCTAGGTATATCTTCAAAAAGTTTGAAGTGAATCTGGTTGAAAGTATTGGAGAAGTGAAAAATGTGATCTACCATTGTGATCCCTATTGACTTCTATTGTAATTAATGGGAATGTGTGCATTAACTGATGTAAGTACCCAAATTGCAAAATCGTTAAAAACTCAAGATTATGAAATATTTTCACTTAATGAACAACTCTTTCCACAAATTGCATTTCCACCGAGGTTCAGAAGAGTCTGAGAGACATTTAATAGAAGTCGAAAACAACCACAACACACAACAATTCATAAAAATAGAATACAATTGCAGCACCACCTGCAATTGGCTTCGCAGGTTTCGGAGTGGAAGATTTTTTTCACAGGTTTTGCCAAAGTGATGGTTCTGTGAACAGCCCATCCTCAGCTTACCTTGACATTAGACCCCTAAAAATTCCCACTTTAGTCGGGGGGGGGGGGGGGCAGGCAAAACCCTATGTAATTTCAAAGCAAGCTTAGCTGTTCGAGAAGATATCGCCCCTCTCCCTGCCTCCAAGTAAATAAAAAAAAAAATAAAGATCAACAAAATTTCAAAAAAAAGGTTTTGAAAAACTGAATGGTGGCCATTTGAACATACACAAAGTAGACTCATGCCAATGGATCTGGCTGACTGTTTTAGGCAAGAAGCCTTTACTATCTATAAACTTGTCAAATGTATGGCAAAATCACACGATATATATATATATATATATATATATATATATATATATATATATATATATATATATATATATATATATATATATATATATATATATATATATATATATATATATATATATATATATATATGTATGGCAAAATCACACGGAATATATATATATATATATATATATATATATATATATATATATATATATATATTACCACAAGAACAAGTCAAATGTATGGCAAAATCACACGGAAAAATGCTTAAAAATTAAAAGTATCGCGGCACCACCTGTTCAAAATAGAGGGGTCGATATGAAACTTCGAAGTAGTTGTCCAGGTGGTTTCAGAAATGGATTTTAAGATTCAAAATAGTAAAAAATCCAAAAATCACTGGAGCATGACCATTTGAAGGCACTTGGCGGAGAACTACCCAAGCTAGATCTCCAACAAGTTTGCATTAGATTTTTTGTTGTTGTAGATGTTGTTGTTGTTGTTGTTGTTGTTGTTGTTGTTGTTGTTGTTGTTGTTGTTGTTGCTGCTGCTGTTCATGATTGCCGGTTTTCAATTAACACCGTCTGCGCTGATTGGGTTAACTATGTTTTTGCTGGTGTAAAACTGAAAGTGTCAATGACATTGTTGATCTCACACCACCGGTCAGCTGAAATCAGGCACATGTTTAACTTTTCAGTAATTGCATAAAAGTTTGGTACACGCACATAAAAACAATGATACATTAAACCCGTTGCATATGCTATTGCAAAACAGGTTCTTTTGCCACCACGTAGCATATATAGCAAAGAAAAAGGCAGTGAATCAAAACACCAGAAACAAGCTTTCACCATGTTGTTGTGATACATTTACTGAGATAAGGGCCGCCGTCTGGACAATCTCACGCCACGCAAACTCTAGTGAATATTGTAGAAAGGGTAAAAAGGCTATTGAAGCCCGTGTCTCTCATACACTGATCAGCCCAAGAGCTGTTTTTAACTCCTCATTCTGACGATTTTTGCAATTAACTAAATTGTAAAATCTATAGACACCCCAACAACTTTACATTATTTTTATACATCAGTCAATGAATATCAAATACAGCATGAAGGAAAACATCTCTCTCCTCACTTATACAGGTTCCAAAAAAAGTTAGTAGTTTCAATCAATTTCATGCAAGCCACTCTCAACTGTAAGAAATCGACTGCCTGATACACGTATTGTATCAAATGTCAGTTACAATTGTTAGGTTTATATACCGTAATATCATTTATATTATATCTCAAATCCAACGTCTATGTATATAACAAAATGTTCATTTTTACCAAGAAATTTTTTAAACAACCCTTTTAGTATCATTTTCGAATATCCCTGTTTCACAAGTTTTCGAGAGGGCAGTAAATGACGCGAGTCGAAATTAGTCTGTACTCTAGCAAAGGCAATTAAACTTGACACAACGACACCATTAGCTGGCCAAGTGTTATATTACTATTAACATGAGGGTAAATTTCTATGTTAAATTCAAAATCATCATGTTTGCAGTATAATATATACTTTGATTCACAATTATCGTTAAACATCATTATATCTATACAGAATTTGATTCTAATTGGAGATGTTTATATTTGATTACAGACTTTAATTTAGTCTGGATCCTCATTCCACTTGAAAAAAAAAGAAAAGAAAAACAGGTGAAAAGCAACTAGCGATAAACGTATCTGCCAATCTCAGTAAGGTTCAGCTTCATGGGTAGTTGCTTAGGATGTAATTCTGCGTAACAGCCACTCGACCCCCACCCCCACCCAAAATAGAACAGGGATTTTAAATGCCACTTGACACATCTACAGTGTTTGGAGAGCAGGACTGTTGTCAGTGACTCTCTGGACGATGCTTCATTATTATATACATGTCCCGCTTATAGTCTATTACCATGCGTCACTAAATAAAACCTACTCCTAGACTTGACGACGTAATAGCCTACTCTACTTTAAAAAAAAATAAATATAAAAAAAATGAAAAAACGTTTTTAAGCTCTGCTGCACGTAGGTCGCAGAGCTCACCAATTTACTCATGTAAGTCGGTCGAACCGTCTGTATACTTTTGCTTGTGACGCGATGCAGTACACCATTTTCAAGATAACTTTCAAGACTCATCAAGTATATAGAAATCCAGGTTGATTTCGATATTGTTAGCGCCACTTAAAATGTTATGTAATATATTGGCCAAAATATGAAGATATTGATAATGCTGTTTTTTTAAGATATTTGTATGGATCGTTGTGAAACTTGATAGAAAGGACAATCATGAAAATTAGACAAAACACATGAAAACTGTTCGCAAGAATGTCATAAAAACACAGATGGATTTTTGTCATATAGTTCACAGCTCATTAATTGATGATAATTGAAAAAAACAAAACAACCTGGATGTCAGCTTTATACACTTCAGGTGTATGAACTGTTCTCGGGCCCGGGTCCCATCATTGACCTTCCTCACCATAAAATTCACACCTGGCCTCGTAGATAGCGGACCTATCTAACAACCAATGAAACAACTCTGTGATGCAGCCATCCTGACTCAGCTAACTTCATTTTTAAAGGGACCTACAGGATGCTGATAAAGCAGCATTTGCACAATTAATGGACTGTCTCCATCGTGATGCAACTAGCTGATCGTAACTGTGGTCTGTAACCATATGCCGCCTTAAAACCCACCAACAAGAGACTGGGTGACCTGACCAGAGCAAGACAGACACTCGTCGACAGCTGTGACAAGTCAGTAGGGAGGAGTGGGACCGGCCTCCATACGCTACAATTCAAAAGCTAATCCAGTCAATGCCACCCAAATGCACTCCTGTGCGGCAAGCTCAAGGTGGGCACATCCGCTGTTGACTTGTGCTTTCTGTAAAAATCGCATGCTTGACTAGTAAGCCCATTCTGTTTCAGACTAGCTTGTGGAGACATTAGAGACCAGGTTCCATGGAAAATATTCGAACCAGTTTCTAATGTGGTCTTAAAAGAGGGCTAGCATTTTCAAATATAAGACAAAAGTGTTTGAAATGTAGAGGTTCTGTTTGCCATCATATGGGTGACATTGACCTACTTCCTGCAGGTCACAGAATAATATACGTCAGGACGCTATATTTTACGGTCATTACGTATTAAGTTGTTGACGTGTTCCAATATACCATTACAGAAACATTACAGACAAAGTCGATGACACGTGCATTTATGAGGGCGCCAACGGTGGTATTCTGTGAAGCTACCATCATGTGTATATTTAAAATACATAATATTTATCATTTGGATTATAAATTAAGATGGAGCTACCAAATTTACACGAAACATGCATTAGGCCATTTAACAAATTTTGAAATTGGGGTTACTTGACTTGTTTTTCAAGGTCATTCAAAGCGTGGTAAATGGCACAGAATTTAATATGATGAAAAGTGAGAAAGTCAACAGTACAGTGAAATCATTATGTCAAATTTGACATATTGAGTGTATTACGGGTGACATGCTGGTAGTATTATGACATCTAAGTGTCCGTGTATTGAAACAGGTGTAAAAAAAATACGATAAGACATTATTTTAATCATTTGTTTTGTTTTGTTTTGTTTTTTGGTTTTTTGTTTTCTTTTGTTTTGTTTTTGTTTTTGTTATAAAATGCCTTGTAATACAGTACATATATCAGGTTTTCTTCATTGTATTCTTCACTACGTCTTCGAAAATATTGCCTTGGCATGATATGAGGTCAGTGGAAATCGATTAAAAAGTCCAAATGCCGATAGTTGCTTGTGCAACAGAAGTACTTTATTTGTAGTATATATGCCTTTACGACCTGCTTTCCCCGGAGATTTCTCTAGATATTAACAACAGTGACAGAACAGAATATTGAAATGTATTGTTATAATAATACCTCTTAGATTTGAGTTCAGTTGTTGGGGACCATATGGTTGTTATTGGCTCTGCGTTTTTTACAAGAATGCTGCGAAATACTGAGGTACCTTCAACTACCGTCCCTACTTCATTAAGTGCCGTTAAACATAGACGTAGGAATGGGCAGAGAATGGACCTAAGCATTTCTGCAAAGCACGAGAAATCTTTTAACGATCAGTTAGGCAAGACAGAGTTTGTCAAATTCACTAAATAACACACACACACACACACACACACACACACACACATATATATATATATATATATATATATATATATATATATATATATATATATACATGTGTGTGTGTGTGTGTGCGTGTGTGTGTGTGTGTGTGTATGTGTTTATATGGGTCAAATGCAAAAACAGTGAACATCTGGTGTGAAAATTCGAATTTATTTTATCTCCAATTTCAAATGTTTTTTTGGTAAGTATACATATTTTACGTATAACACACATACAATTACTAATGAGCAATACCTTCCTTTTCAGATAGAGCTGAAGATATAGATATAGATTAAGGTGACTTTTCAGTTCGACGGGAAGAAAACCTTTCATTGGCTGGCTTAAAAGTGCTCTTGCTCTGTCCAATGTTAAAGTTAGAATATAAACTGACCTAAAGTAGTTCTGTATAAAACTTACACAACAGAAAATACTCCTTTTGTATTCACCATTTACTCCCCAGAACCCATAACGCCCCTTGTAAATTTAAAGTGTGTAAGTTATCAAATCTTGTGCAGTCTTTTCATTTTAGTAATGAATGGGACGTGCATTAAAAAGTAAATTCCTTGTGAAGAGCTGGTTTATTAATGTAGAAGCTGTAAAGCAAGTGTGCAGTGAGACTGGTAAATTTGGATCAATATTACCCCTTATTTTTTTCCACAAGAAAAAACTTTAAACCTATATATTTTCTACATAACCCTAGATACGTTTCCTAAGGGCTTTTTGGAGGGTTGGAATTTTTTGAGATTTAACAGTATTCTTTCTGACTTGATAGTATTGTACCATTTTTCACGCTGAAGTCGCACAAAATTGTTGGTTCTTTCAAGTTGAAATCGGAAGAAATCTAAAATATATATCCATGTCCAGGATCGATTCAATGGTGAGTCCTAAAATAGCATAAATTAAAAGTTAATTTTTTTAAATTCAGTCCTGACAGGTTGTTCATTTTCTTTCTATAAATAGCTCCAAAAGACACGGAATGGGTTGTCAAAAAAAAAAAAAAAAAAAAAAAAAAATCCTGGAAACTGCTCCTCGATATGGTATTTTTCTTTTCATGTCCGTTGATTTTAATGTGATAGGGCAATTCATACATTTGTGAGGCAAGATACAAACTGCAGAAGTTGAGCAAAAAACAGTTCCGAGAAAATCGCATTGAAAGAAAAGGTTGCCAATTCTTAGGCATTTATGACTGTAATATGACACCTACTCATTTATTCTGTCCCGTGGCTTAATTATTGTGTGAAATAAATTCGTAGCTTTACCTCTGTGATGTTCTTATTAAAAGAAAGTATATTTTATGGCTCAAATCTAGACTTTGTTTAACTTGGGAAAATTACACCGGGCTCATTTGGGTGTAGGTTCACATGTGGCTTTCCATATTTGGGGCCCAGTAAGTGGACTGTACTAATTTGCTTTTACATCAATAGAGAATTTCGAAGTAATCAAAACAATGGTAGTGATTAGTCTGAACTGGCACATTCTTTCTTCTTTCCACGGCTGAAGGTTTCCTGTTCCCTTTGAGTGACCCTTGTCAATTATTTTCTATGGGTCAGGGACTAATGACTGTGCAAACAATGACATGCTTCATTATCATGCCCATGCAAAAAAGCCTATGTGCTCGGTACTGCTTTAACTTTTCAGTGTGAAAAAAAGTTTTGAGATCAATTTTGGTGTAAAGAAACATTTTATTTAGCAATTGGAAAGTAGGACGGAGCCCTATGTTAATTCCTCTTGCAAAGGAATGGACCAGAAACAGGACAGACGAAACATCACAATTCCCTGGTGCGCGACCATGGATGGGTGACATAATGAAGAAGTGGGATGACACAAAACAAGACAGACAGTGGGGGGGGGGGGGATCGTAGATCAGGGAAAATTCTACCTCTTACAAACTTGTTTATATATCAATTTTCTCATATCAATTTTCTGTTCACACATCTGAGTTTTTGGGAGCATGTAGTTTAAGAATCAAACTAGCCACAAATATGAAAAAGTGTTTAGAGATTATCTAAAGGTGCTGACTTCAGATCTTCCACCTTATCGTGACGGGACAGAATTTACATACCGATACCACATACCACAATTGATTATGCATCATCATGACTTGCAATTCTAATCATGCTTAGTATTTTTAAAGGCATTTTAATTCACTAATTATCCATTTCCTGTCCTAGCTCACATAGCTGGCTGAGTGAGAGACTCTGCCATTTTTTGCTTAATGTTGAAGCAAGCAGCATCTGAGGTTGCCTCACATTGTGTCCCAATGCAATAATCAGGATTCAGACCTTGCCGCCAGCAAATCATTGGTGAGCTGCTAATAGCTCACCTAACATCTAGTCAGATAAGAAGTCGGGGGAGCTGCCTTTATTATCTCTTTACAAAATCCGTTAAACAGGTCACCTGAAATGTTCCTGGCGTATGTGGACGTGAAGGTTGTTTATTGCTCGCCTCTTTTGGGAAGGCCTCAAAATGAACGGCCCTTAGTCTGCTCAGCAGTGGCTGTGGCTGTTGTAAACGTATTACATACAGTATTAGATGGCCCAAAATCGTCTACGCTGATCATAGTTTGTTATTGTGTTAGTAGAAATTCTATGTTGCTGCTCATATGCAACAAATAGCTTGTCTGAAAAGTTCGTGCCACACCTAACAATAATTTCGGTCCTGTTGCTTTTGGCTCTATCGCTTTCCGTCCCATCGCGCTACCTATTGTTATTTTGGCAATACGCTTGCATACCAAGCTTAAAGTATATAAACGCAATGTGTGAGGATCAAGTTGCAATAAATTTGTGCTGAAATAATTAGGTTCAAACCGTTCGTAATGTTCATTAATTTTGATACAAAAGCAGTGATAAATAACAGTTTCTGGAAAATGCAATTTCATCAATCCGTCCTGGAAGACATTTTTGACTTGTGAAAATGATAAGATCAATAGAGCTGTGCTGAAAACATACATAAACTATTATTACGACATGTACTATAGGGGTGATATTGATCCTGTTATAGACTTGAGAGTTCTGTATTAGAGCTGCAACAAGTTATCGATTTGCACCTGTCGCCAAAAACAACTATTTTGGCTGTGACCCATTCATATATATATGTATATATATATATATATATATATATATATATATATATATATATATATATATATATATATATATATATATATATATATATATATATATATAAGGTTCTGTGGTAATTAAGCTTACAAGTCAGGACTGGAGCCGAGTTGTATCTTGTGTGGACAGTCTCGCACTGATCATGTACCAACTGATTTCACACGAAGACATAAAAAATATGCTACATAAAAAGAAGTAAGACATAGGGTTGAAACAAACCAGCGAGCTATGGTTTCCTGACAAAATTGCTCTGATCATGTATTAGTGTATATAAAGTCTGTTGCCCAAAGTCTTTCATCTTTGAATGACATCAAAGTCAATGAGCGTGGACAACAGTGGTGTCACATTGTCACACCACGACGCAAGTGGTGCCGGATTACTCAGTGGATTTTGAAACCTCGGATCTTAATTGTGACTGACCTACTGACGTACAAAATGAATCTGCCTCTGAGACTGTCGGTATATTAAGATGATTCTAAGACTTCAAGCGTGGTTCCCTTGTGTAGGTGAGATGACCATAACAGCAAATGTGTGAGCATTCTTCCAGTTGCATATTTAGGGAAGCAATGTTCTCCCAATTCTATCATTACGTTGGTAAAGGAGTCTAATTTCAATTTTATTATCTATATATTTTGATCCGCATTCTTGACCGATGAGGCTTATCAAAGACCACAATGACCCATCCTGGTAAAACTGTTGTAATCTTGGGGATTTAAAACTTGTTACTACTGAGTAATAATATCTGTCAACATAGACATATTAACTCCAGAGAACGTCATGCTACATTATACATATGATTACCTTTGAATGAGGAAACCTAGAGCAGTAGTCCCGGCAACTATGCAAGTGGTAACGCAATTCTTATCAATGTTAGTGAACGAGGATCCACGCATGCACCTGCCGTGCATATATATATATATATATTGTCTGGCTAAGATATTTTCATGATGTATGTGTTACATCCTGAAAATAAATATGTCTACGGAGGTAGTTTCTTGTAATTACCATCAGTAGGATATAAACTGCAAAATGCACTAGATATATTTAACCGAAACCCGCGTTTGAAAACCTCGTATTATGTAACGAGTTGTACACGGTTATTGAGCTGGACATGATGATCCTGCCCAGATCGGTTAGAAAACCCAGTGACAAAATACTGATCATGTCATTTTCCCTGAGAAGCATAACCATGGTGACGCTGTAGTTTAGGCATTGCTTTGGAAAATGTCACATGTCTGGAGAAATATGCCAATAAATTTAGCTGGTATGTTGATATTAAGGTACATGTGCTGCGACAGGGGTATGTGATAGATAGATAGATAGATAGATAGATAGATAGATAGATAGATAGATAGATAGATAGATAGATAGATAGATAGATAGATAGATAGATACTTTATTTTACGAGGGTTACACTGTAAGCCAAGCTTATCTCCCCAGTGGCCCTCAATAAACATACACACGAAATACAGACATAATACATAAAATTCATGTAAAATTCTTGTAAATAAAAACAGTTAAAAACGCGGAAGTATACATATGATTATCAAGGTGTTGTCTGTTATTGACTTATATCTGGCTTCGGTATTTTCTTGTGAATATTTGCAGTGTATTGGCTGTTTGAGTTTCATAAATCAATTTGTTCCACTGGTAAGGGCCTCAGTATGAGAAACTATTTTTGAATTTTTCTATCCTGGGTCGGGGTACAGTCAAATTTCTTTTTGATGATGATCTTGTAGTTCTGGATGTTGTATTGGTAAGAGGATGAAATAAATTTGATAGGTATCTCGGTGTTAAACCATTCAAGCATTTGTATACTAGGGTAGCAAGAAAGCACAGAGATGAAGAGCCATAAAATAAGAAAGGATGGGACGAAGGTCATTGAAAACAAACGGAAATAAGAAAGAATGCAAAACAGATTTAAAAGAAGCAAAAATGAAAGAAATAATCCATATAAAAGCGAAAGGCTTGTATAGACACAGGCATTTTGTCCATAAGCAGGTTGGTCTAAATATGGCATATATGAAGGCAATGGCTGGTTATTGTTCAGAGTCAAGGTCAATGTATTTTAATGTATATATATCATACATATGGACTTTCAGTTCAAACATTTCTTACCCCATCCCCACCCTCATCCAGTTCAATTGATCTGTTCTGTCTTTGTCTCCCTCCTGCAAAAGGAATAAGAGTGACATTTTTTCTCTTCATACCTGCCCAGTTTGTAGTCTCCAGGGAGAAACTTTATCTATTTTAATGTCACAAGATACACCAACATATTGAAAAAAAGTCAAATTAGGTCCAGTATTGATGAATGACCTGTGAAAATTTAGGCGCCAGTACAGAATTCCGTATTTTCTCTTTCTGGAAGGAATTGGGGTCTGAAGAAATTCGGTTCAGGTACAAGGACAGAGAAACGTGTTATTAGTATTCTTAAAACCTTGTTTGGCAAAAGGTGCTTGCGGAGGACTGATTTAGGATTTTTTTATATTTTTGGTTGTTGTTGTTGTTGTTGTTTTTTGTTTTTGTTTTGTTTTCCTATCTGCCAGGAATCTTCACCACATGTAGCTTAGACGGCAGGCTGTACGGGGGTTGTACTGTGCTTCTTGCAGAGAGTGGGATATAGAAGCTCATCATCAGATAGATGTAGGCTACTTGCTGGGCATGATATTTGGATCCCAATAAGTGCAACGATACTGCTGACGATTCCTATACCATGATGGGATTACTCTTCCGACTTCACTCCACAAGAACCGAAAACACTGTGAATGTGAAAGACAATCTCTGAGCACACTCTCTTCCTTATCATAATGTGTCTTTCAGTCTTTCTTTTCTCCGGTAGGCTTTCATAATTTCTGATTTATGTCAAGTTACATTGATATTTTTAAGGAGAAACTATTTCTCACATGACCATAATCATCCACACTTCCACCAAATTGAAACAAGTGGAAATCAAACAAGAGAAAAAAAAAATCCCGATTAATAATGTCACCTGCCATAACCTGCTTTGCATGTCATAAATACTTAAACGTTGTCAAAATCTTGATGATTATATGTATGTACCGACTTTTTCTATAGTTTTTGACACCTCTGTAATAGTGTGACAGTTGAGGATGGATGTAGTATTTTTTCGAACGTTTAACAAATTTTATGGTAGGCCGAGCAACAGTGTGACCTACATAGGGATATTATTTTGTATTTTGCTGTAGAAAATGATAGTTACTCCCTCCGTAATATACAAAGACGTTATTCTCCCCCGCAATATATAAGAAACCCTGGAACTTACACAGGGGGGGAGTAAGGGGCACCATTAAGGGCACCATTTTCAGCTGTAACTTGCAAGTGACTGACTGTCACATCTGGTTTTTAGCATCAAAACTTGACACCTAGAGAAATGTCTACTGTACTTTATACACATGATGAAACTAGTCACGAGATTTCTGAAACCTTTCAGCAACGTTTTGTTTGGATGAATATCAGAATAAATCGTTCATATCTTATGCATAGAAAGCCACATTCAATCAATCGGACTAATATGTGCGGCAGACATAGTTGTAAAATTTGTTCTTTCAAAATACTTAATTGCCAATGGTATCATGAATACGTTAGGTATTTTGTCATGCAGCTCCAAAAAAATGTGAAAAGGTAAAATGACAAGAGTAGAAGCACCGGTCTGAGATGTATTGGCTGCTGTGACTATAATATCGATGAAAGCAGGAACACGCTATGATGTAAAGGGTACCGATATATGGATATCCCAAATGTTCTATATCGATAGAAAACATGTCGTTTTGGTAACTTGCCATGCTTTATTTTGGCTAATACATATGCTTATATAAGTAACTTTGAGAATAAGTATTTTGACCTTGTACAGACATGTTATGTGTATCCTAATGCCATATGTTTCAATAAGGAACATTATCAATTTAATATCAACACCAATAATTGGCATATTGCTGACAGTACAAAATACGGAATATTTAGGATGTTATCTATCAGAATATGTACAGTACTTTTCGTGAGCATTGTATGCATAGTTCGCCATTCGTGGACGTGTGTGTTCGCGTATTATATATGCATTTAATTCAACTTTGTTGGTACAGTAGCTTTCAGGTAGGATCATTCCGATGAAACTGCTATGAAATGAAGGAATGTCAATTCACAAATATAATTCGTCGTTACTGTTGACATGCAAACTCGTCATCTGCATGTAACAACACATATTATAATGTAGCCTCCCTCTGTGGAGTTTTCATGAAACATGCTTCATTTTGTCATTAAGAACTTTTTGATCTAAAGTTTGTTATATGCAACAACGCTGTCAGTGCCAAAATTAAAAGGACCTAAACAATGACGGGATTCGTTCTAAACGGGATAAATATGTTGACTTGTCTCTGTGGGTGACCGACTGGAAAATAACTTTTTGGCATTGCATAATTGACTACTCTGTTGTTAGCGGGATCCAAGAAATTTGAAGCATAGGCCTGATACATTTCTAACTCTTTCTTATGTTTTCTTTGCATTAACCATTGTTTGACTGTATATACATCAAAATGCAAAAAGAGAGAAAAAAAGACAACTACTGTGTTGTGAAGGGCAGTAAAGTTGGACATGTTACAGATTTGTAGTTGCAATCTATTCCAATTTAGTGATCAGGCACGATACACGCAGCTCTTCAAGTACTGGTGGTAAGTGCTTATCAAAATAATCACTGTGCAAACACCTCCGATATTAACCACCATCTCCATATATACATGTAAAATGTGTTGGTGGTATAGGTAGATGCAGACACTACTGCTGCCGTGATCTCTGCATTCAACCATAAAACTTTACTTCTGAAAGCCATGTTTTAGTAACATGAAACTTTATATAGCAAAATTCGTGAAAAGTATCAAAACTGATGTACTTTGCCAAAGTTCCATGTGGAGTAAAATTCAAGCTCTCAGCTTACATGCACTAACTCTTCAGTTAGACATTCAATACTCGACATGCAATTCGATATTCCATGTGCAAGCCACAATCCGGAGTCTTTGTGAAATTATTGTATTTAATTTTGCTGAATTTTGACATTGGTAGAATGCACAATGGTGGAGACATAAGTAGAACGAATGCTAACATGTATTTTTGTATATAGCTGTATGCTATGGGTAATGAAGTATGTTTGCTTAATAAAAGTATACTACCTGGACTCCATGATTGTGTTCAGGAGAAAGCAGACCAACACTACACTATTTGGCAGTGAATACATCTGCTGAAACTCACATCGCTAGCACAGATAGCACCTGCACATTAGGTCAAGACTTCTCGTCATCTCATCCTACGCCAGAGAAAGACACCAACAAAACATCCAAATTTCAGTGTCATAATTTTGAAATGGACAGGGAAGTGATCAGCTACCATGAGATCAAATACTTGTCATTCTCCGTGGGCAGCTGGTGGTGGGTAAAAGACAATTTTACTCTCGGTAAAATGCTACTTGATGCAACTGGTAATGATACGGTGAAATATTGCTTCAGATTGACAGGATTGTACATAAAAATCCTGGGAGTTAAAAGAATATCAGAGGATACAGTTTGCAAAACTTACCGGAAGTCAACTGTTGATTACTTATACAAAGATGCATTTCGGTCCAAATTTTCTCTCCGAGAGAAGGATAAGATCGCATTTCTAATTACATTGACAATTTGGTTCATTCTTACCGTGTTAGGTATCTTGGGTAAGTAGGCCATCTGGGTCTCTTTTGTCTGGTCTTGCATGTTTGATTCGTTGATTGCCACTTTCTATATGTGGTCTTTGTCTCGCCAAATTAAGCTTATATTTCACTCTGCTGGGATATAGAAGTAGTTGTTTATAAGGGGCAACAGCTGATGGATACGTGGACGTCTACTGAAACGATGTTAATTGTTTTAATTGAGTAACCTAGCTTATAAGACAGTTTGATACAAAAGAATAAGATATGACAAATCTGTGTGCACTATACCCTGTGTTATGATACATCTATACATGGGGGGGGGGGGTACCAGTCCTCTTTCTGGTCCTATTTCAATTTGCAATATGTGCAATTCTTTGATTATTTGATTTTTTTAATTGTACCTAAGTTTGATGATATTACCGACTGCATCATATTTTCCTAGCCTGAATACCAAATAAAAATAACCAATACATTTGGACAACATTGTTGTGTTTACTACTATATTGGAAGTCGGGGGGGAATTGAATTTCAAGGCTACGAATTACCCTTTCACTATTTGATCATGTTTTCACGTGACCCTACTTGATGATTAATCTATGGTCAATGAAATGTGTAACTAGAATGGGTAAGATCTTAAGACAAAAACGACATGATAAATTAATTCATTCCTGCTTTACATTACAATGCACGAAGGGATCCTTCCTTTTTCACACCTAGGGAAATGAAATTTGATACATCTGTTTTAAAGTGCGTTCTCCGTGTTTTTTCATGGTTAAGGTGTCCGCTTCCCCTTGAGCTCACAATCGCAATTGATTAGCTTTCAACTGTTCCTGTGGATTATACCTGACCCATGCATATTTATGTGTGTTGTCTTAAAACTAATTGAATAACTGAACAGTTGCTAGCCAGCTTGCAAAATGTGTAGGGATTCTTGACTCCATGCATATATGTCGCATATATGACTTTTGTTCACAAATAAATAAGTAGAAAAACTTCGGGTAACAGTGTGGCACACTTGATGACTCTCAGGTAAAAATGAATGACATATACATGCATTTACCATCTAACACCCTAAAAAGTATATATGATATCAAGTTTGACTTTGGCACTGGATAAAAAATGTAAGTATCACTATTGATGTATTGAAACTTTCATTAAAATTCTCAAACTTTGCACAAACTTTAAAACAACATTTGAAACTGAAATCACGTTTACATTATAATATCAACTTAAACAACACGCAACGCTCTCCAAAGCCATGCTTATTTTCTAAACTGGGTTTTGTTCTAATAAAATCACTGTTTAATTTTGGAAAGTCTTTTATTTTGATGTAAACACCCGACAAATTTTGAATTAAAATCCTGATCCCAAATATAAAAATGGTTTCTGTGCTAGAACAGTAGTATCTTACTTCCTATTCTGGAAATACGAATAAAACATGTAGAAAGTTTGTAATTAATCAGTAAAAATTCAAATTATGAGCATAATCGTGTTTTCTGTGTGATGTGCGTTAAATGTGTACCACGCCCTTATGCTTGAAATGAAAATTTTCTTTCATAAATTAGTGTTGCTCAGCACACTAAAAATAAGGAGCTGAGGATTTTGAAAAAGAAATAAGAGTAGGACAGCTTTAGTTACATTCGTGTATTGAACACTTCATACTGTGATTATGGCATAGTCTTACAGATCATTTCACAATATGATCAACATTTTTCGAAATACAGGAACACGTGGAAATTAGATTTACCAAAAAGAGAGAAGTCAAGTTTAAATATTTTGAGAAAAACACTGATGCAAACGTCAGAAGCTTAGAAAATTCGCTCCCAATTGCTGGGATAATTGATGATAATAACCAGTTTGGCGTTAAGGATAAAGGCAATTGGTTAATGGGCATTTAGCTCAATGTAGCTATCAACAAGGGAGGAGATCACATGACTGAACAGCAGATAGTCTCTCCAATGTAAAGTTAGTCTACAGAATGTAGATGATGAGTCAGTAAATAACTTCACAAAGGTGTGAGTCATAGAGAGATAGATAGGAACTATATCCCCATAAGAGCATTATGACAAACACAACTGTCAAAATCAAGAATAAGACAGAAAGATGTTTGCATTGTTTCTATGCTGCCAGGGCGGGAAGGGGTTGGCTCAGCAGGTGCCACAAGTGTTATGATTGGACTGGACTACACTGTCTGAAGCGGGAAAGGAAATACATTCACAGACCTGCAGAACACTTATTCAACTTGAACTTGGCTGGCTTTCTTGGGAGAAATTAAAAGGTAGTGTCTCTCATCAGACCTCCCGTGGTACTGTCTGTACCTTAGGGCAGGTACAGGATAATGGGACTGCCCTGGCCTTTCAAGCCAAAGGAATTTTGGGTAGATTTCAAAATGTAGAAGGAATGGACTTTTTCTGGCCATATAACAGCCAAGCCATTGGTCAACCTCTACTTGTAGACAGTATGTGGCTTACTTTGTACCAAGGCTGTTGTCTCAAGAAAAAAAACCTGCTATAGCATACCATTAATTGCTCACTTCTATTGTCTCTGTACCTCCGATAGGCCACCTTTTTGCAGGACCATGGAAGACCACTAGGACGCCTCAAAATACTGTTATCAGTATTATCACCGATTGCCAAGCAATCTCTTACTTTTCAAAGAAAAGGCATAGAGCAAGCACTTTTACACCTGAGAAAACATACCTGTAATAACATAACTTTACCTTAATTGAAACGCCTGTTCTCTGATTTAGGAAACATCTTGGCTGTCATGACTTTACTGGGCTTCAAGGACATGAGGACTCCAACAAATGTATTGCTAGTGAATTTGGCATTTTCTGATTTTATAATTCTCTTATTTGCCTTCCCTGAAAAGGTAATTACCAGGCTTCTATGATCAAAATTCTGTACATGCAACTGCAGGAATATCCAAATACACCCCCGGCCAAAAAAACAGGCACTCCCATTGGTTTTACGTAGGTTGCTCGTGGTATAAGCTTGTGCAGGGAATATGGATGTCACAATGACTGTTACGCAACGTGGAAAAGATGGCTAAGCGTATACCTGAATTGCAGCACAAAAACAAAATGTCATGGAAATGAGATAACAGCCACAAAAACGCAAAACGTGTGTCTGGTATAGGAGTGTGTGTATGGGCTTTATAGGGGCCAGGAGTAACAGCGGATTATCAGTGGGATATACCTGTAAAATATTGTTTTGGAATAATCTTGTGAGTTGCAGCTTGTTAGTATCAACAGAAACGGAGAAATTATGTCAAACGTGAAGCGGGATGGTGGTCAAGATGTGAGCCTCGTTTCAACACCTTTCTCTGTATGCGCTCCATGTGACGATGCAGTGCTTTTAGGCCCGCCATCTGATTCTCCCATTTTATTAGTACAAATGATTGACTGCAAAGATGAATGCACAATACTGCATTGCAGTTAAGGCCACATGTGGGCCATTGCAGTACAGATGTTCCAGGTCGCCTCCCCCCCGCGTATATTTGCACGAGTGCTTGACTGAGCGTCACGAGCGCCTGTGAGTGATCCTGCCTCTATCAAATCCGGAGAGCTGAGAGTAACACAATTGCATTATGGATAAAAGGTTGCCATTGGTCCCGTATAAAGCCTGCAGGCACACCACTCCTTACACACTTTTCATGGCTGTTGTCACATTTCCAGGATATTTTAATTTCGTGCAACTGAGCAGTCATACCCAGGGTAAACCAACAGGGATGCCTGTTTTTTTTTTGTTTTTGTTTTTTTTTTTTTTGTTGTTGTTGTGTGTGTGTGTGTGTGTGTGTGTGTGTGTGTGTGTGTGTTTTATTTTAGCCCGGCGTTTGTATCTGTTAGGGTTGCCTCTCTTAAAAAAAGTTCAACAAGGCATTCATGGCATAACCTAACCACAACACCATAATTTTTATCCCTGAGTTCGCCTGTGCAAGATGTGTACAATCCATTAAAGATAGGAAATTGTCACACCTGTCCACATGTAGTGTGATATCATAAAGGTACAGTGCAACTCTGATGTAACATCACATATATAAATATATGTGAATGTGTTATAATTATTATTTTTACATTGTATAGTAAATACAGAAAGAACATAACTCTGTGTTCGGAGTGACTCTTAAAGATATATGAGACCATATTTCAGGCATAATTCAAAAATGGATACCATGTCAAACGGAAAACCAGAAACAATTACCTATGCTTTTTGCCACCACCAACAGTTTATATTTTACTTAAAAGCACGCAGCACACGTGTACGCACACACACACACACACACACACACACACATACATGGGGCATAACGCCACACAAGGACTTTCTATGGTTGCAGCCGACAATGAGTGCACACACTTTAGAGCAAAGTTTGCACCTAATGTTGTACACGCAAACTTGTCAGAAATTCAGCAATTCATGAAAAACATCATGTTAATTAAAGCGCATACATTTACGAGATGGATAAGCGTGCATTCGTGTCCACAGAAAGGAATATGCATGACGCGTATTGGATTTCTTTCTCCTCCTGTGTTGTTGTCGCATTTAGCGAAATCTGTTTTTTTTTTTCTTTTTCGTTCGTTTCTTGGAAAATTGAAGAGATAATTAAAAAAACTGTTTGGGGTTATCTAATTTTTTCTGCCCAGTGAACACCCAATGTGCCAGCTATTGTCATGAGTGATGAGGCAAAATCAACATTTGATGTGCTTTCAAAAATTTCAAATGAGAATGCTTTAGCGCAGTCAATTCAAACCTGTTGAAAATACTTCTGCAAGATGAACAGCAGTATTGCTTTGGCTGCATCTGTACCAAAATCAAAATATTTTCTCCTGAGGTAAAAGTTTCCATCTATCATGGGGTGCTGGAATAATATAAGTAACAACGTACTTATTTGGTAAGATATATTTTTAATATGCCAATGAACTCACAATATATACATATATAGGTAGCAAGGAGTTACTTTCGAAAGTTACAAGCTTGCCAAATTGTACTTGATATCTGGATAGGAAATATTATATTTTCATTGCATTCTCTTGACTTAAGTACAAATGACTTTCATTGTTTTATGACTTGCACTATAATTTTTATAAAAGTTTGGCTACAATAATTTACAGTTTTTAGACTTGTCTGCTTTGCCACTTAACCTTATCTTTTGGCATCATTCTGTTTTAATGTTCGCATTTCAGACATTTTAGGCTAGCTTGTTGTCTGTTAGGTCAAACCCCCAGGGTCTATAGGTAGCAAGCAGCTACTGACGACAGTAGATACTTGCCTAATTGTACTTAAAATCCTGTTAAGAAAATTTGCTTTGATAACATGTTTTTCGCATAAGTGCTAATGACTTTCATTCTTTTCTGACATGCCTAAATGCACATTTACTCGATTTAAAAAAAAAATACTCAAAGTTGACAGTATTTTCTCAAATGTCACAAACCAGACACATTACATTGATACATTGACTCAGGGTTGGCAGCTAAATAGAGCTTAATTGTTTCAGGGGTAGGTGTCATCATAGAGTTTGATTTACATTTCTGGTGCAGGATGTCCATTGTTGCAGTCCTTGTTAGGATTTTCCTTGGTTTGTACAGGTGGTCTAGCTGCAACTGTTTATTTTACAATCACTGGGACTGAATATAATGCCCCAGCTTGTTGACAGTTCAGTTATACAGTGGCGGGTGATTTAACTATAATAAGCTGTCCAGCTAAAAAGGGATTCAAGGGTAAGTCAAATTGTTCTTATCTGAACCTGTACTATACACATTTAGTAATTGTGGTTTGTTTGACAGGTATTCTTCTTTCATAATGTTCTGCATTTATAAGCAAAGCTTCACGTATTAAGCCAACTCATCATTTGCCACGTTCATATTTCTTCTTTATCATGTGGGCTTTCTTTGCGGAATATTTAGCTTAGACAAGGAGCAGCTACTCAGAGAGACATGGGCGGTAATAGGCTCCAAAACATATTGCGGAGTTACCCGCTGAAGACCCTTTTATTGATTCGGGCTGACACAGCTTATGTCAAAATTTTGCAGAAAACGTGTGCAATAAGGAAAATAGAAATTTCATATGTATATAGTTTAGACAGGGACAGGTTAGAATATCGAGACTAAAGAGTTTGGACTGCGGAATAGGGTAGTGACCACTAGGAAGTGGTTTTGGGCAAAAAGACACAAATACAATATGTATGTATGTATATATATATATATATATATATATATATATATATATATATATATATATATATATATATATATATATATATGTGTGTGTGTGTGTGTGTGTGTGTGTGTGTGTTTGTGTGTGTGTGTAATGCACTGTAAAAGTCGTTTTCATTTTAAAAGTAAGTATTAATTCGGGGTTTCTCAGTGAAATAAATTTCCCATGTATTGCAGCTGCATTAATACTTGCTAACAGATATTATCATTCATGTTTTCTCAACCCCCTTTCCATTTTACGGTAGCTTCAGATTTGATTTCTTTGTTGTCTTTTTGTATTTCTCGTACATTGCTTTAGACTCCAAAATACGCCCAACAACCCAGGACAAAAATTACATATACTGGATTAAAAAGAATTTCCTTTGACTACTTCATAAAGTGTTGTATTTATACCGCAAGCTGCTTCGTATTTTATCTCTTTTGTGTTCAAAATAATATCCTTTTAGAGACCTCCAATATATAAATATAGATTTACAGTTACTGTGATTTCTTTGTGATAATAACCGATAGTAGTTTTGTAGGCTCCCCTTGAATTTCCGGATATTTCACATTGTCAAAGCTAGTTCGATTGTTTTTCCTCCGCAATTATCAGCATAAGTGCAATTCGTTTATCACAGTTTACAATCAACATTACAAATGCATTTGGCGAGACAAGACTTTATACGAACTTTCTTTTTTTAGCTGGTTCAGTGTTGAACCTTTTGGGGGAAGAAAAAAGGGCCATTTGTAATGAATCTTTGTGTGTTTCAAGAGTCTTTATGTTCATGGAAAACTGTCTAAGTGTTTTTCAATATATCAGTAAGAAATGCATCCAGGGGGTCTGTCACAATTCACACTGACGACCATTTTATTACTTAAATACCTGTGGTAAATGGTCAGGAAAATTTAAGAGAACACTTAATGTACTGATACATAAATTGCTTGTTATTGTAAATGGTTATAAAATTCGGGCAAGGCCATGATTACCTAGATATAGACGTATACATACTGATACGTTAACCAGTACATATTATTTTAGTTTCGACGTTTACTATGATGCTTGCCCGCTGTTACAAATGGCTTTGCACTGGTGTTTCTATTTTATAATGCTAATTTACTTCAACAAGTGGTTATGAAAGTAAGACCACTTTTGCTTTTAAGAATTGGACATCATTTTATGAGATTTTTGCTAGTTAGACTGTGGCAATTTTACGGCAACTATCTTACCTTCGTCCTCCAATTTCCATTGACACAAACACAATTTGTAGCAATTACCATTGACACCAAAAAATTTAAAGCAATATGTATGAGATAAAAGGCATCGATGTATTTGTGTTGCAGGTAATTGAACACTATTTTGATGATACCATAAATCTGTCAAATGCTGCTTGTAAGTTTGTGCATTTTGTTCAGTATATGGCATTTGGTTCTTCCATATCTGGAATGGTTGTTATCAGTATAGAAAGGTAAGTGTTTGTCCCACGACAAACTAACATATGTGACGCCTTGACAATCATTCATCTTGGTCTTGTAAATATTACATTTTTGAAACATTTTTACAAATTTGACAGTAACATAATAATTCACTGTCATCGTTTGCTGTATGTTATGAGCTGCATGAAAATCAAAAGGTACTGACTGGAGTGCATTGACCGCTACTGCAATACATGTTAACTATGTACACTCTTTCAAGAAGGTCATGCCATGCTGCAAACACGATGTTGTACATGTATTAAAATTGATCACTTTTTCCTTTGCGAAATATTTGATTTCAATCTCCTTAAGGTAAAAATATTTACATAGAGCACATGTGAAAAAAAGAGGTCGAATACCGATATGATCGACATAAAGATTTATTGAACAGTTGAGCATTGTATTTGTACACGTCCATATATCTAATGTAACCAGCGTACATTGACTGTATGCAGAACAATTGAAGAGCAGCACAGGCAGTTACGCAATGTCCACATGAATGTATTGGCACCAATCTGTGTGAAGTACTTGACTGAGTAATATAACATGTTTGCATTGCTGCAGTGTGATTTATATTGCGGGGAGCTGGTGAATCTCCGGGACACCACCATTGAAACATTATTTTTACCGTCCCCCTGAAAATTAGTGCAAATTTCAGTTGGATTCTATAATGTTAATGTGTATTCCTCATGCTAAAACATCAAATACATATTATAATAATAATATATATATATATATATATATATATATATATATATATATATATATATATATATATATATATATATATATATAAATTATATAACAAAATTGGAAGTTTGATATTAGATCACATATGTAATTTTACAATAATAAAGCAATGACAAATAAATCTATATCAAAGGTGACAACTAATAGCCCCCTGTATAATAGTGATCTATCAACCAATGAAAATTTTGGGACACCAGCTGAAGGTACTGGCAGTGAAACCGCACATTTCCCAACTGTAAGCCCACCTCTACAGAAATTAAAAATAGACCCATCCCAGCAACGAAAAATAGGCCCAAATTTGAATAGGAACATGGACGTTTGGAACAGTAGTAGGCCTTGAAGTGACACACACAAATTCCCCCCAAACACCAGAGACATGCAGAAGTCCGTACCATGGATTTGGCTGGTGCTCGTGTATTCAAAGCACACTGAAGAGCTGACTCAGTGGAGTGCTTACGTGCACATACATCCTGTGAAGGGTACACACACATAATAACAAAAACACCAAAAATTTGGATTAAGTAGGTATGACTTCTTGATATCGAAAAAAAATATAAATTGTTTCTGATACCTCTGCGAATAAGTAGTCTAAGAATGATGATGATGATGATGATAATAATAATAATAATAATAATAATAATAATAATAATAATAATAATAATAATAATAATAATAATAATAATCCTATGGCACCCTACTTATTGGCCTCAGACCTGTAACACAGCTGATACAGGTGGCGGAACAAAAAAAAAGTTTTCCCTCTGACCCGATCCTCGCCTTCAAGGCTGAGGCATTCCCATATCCTGTGCACAAAGCCATGGGAGTCCTGGGCTACCATCTTACTTCCTCCCCAAAACCTGTTTCTCTAATTAATTTTGTTCTTTCCTAATTGTAGCATTCCGGTTTCTTTCTCCCAGCACCATACGAGTAAGTGCTGTACAGTTCTGACTCCTTTATTTCTAACTGGTAAATCCCCCAACAAACCTAAAATTAACGCCACACGCTCCCATTCTCCTAAGCGCTGCACTTCCTCCAAGCCCCTTAAGTTTTGATCTTTATTTTGCCATTCCCTTGTCTCTTCTGAAACAGTTTTGTATGTATATTATCTTGTACCACCTGTCCTGGCTTACTGGTTGTAAATATCCCCAGTAGTTCAACCTGGCTTTGTAAATTCTCTTAGTTATGCTTTTCCACCCTAACTCCCCTGAGATCGCTTCAGTTGCTGTACACGGTGGTGCTTCAAACATCAATTTTCCATTTTCATTATGTTTTTTTATGGATAACCCCCTCATGTTTCGTAATAACAACTAAACCATAAAGCATTCCTGGTATTGCTACTCTATCCCACATCCCCCAAGCTGTGGATGTCGTATTTAAATTCTTATTGCAAAAGCTTGTATCATTCCGTTTTTACGATTCATCTTCTGCTTTACCTTTTCAACATGATAACTTAGCCTACGTTTACGTGTTGCTGTCATCTTTACCCCAAGATACTCATATTTGGGTGCCTCTCTAATTTCAATACCATGTTCTACCCTCTGGGATTTTGAATTTCCCAAGTCTCCATTTCCTATTGCCATCTGTTTTCTTCCCTGCTGGTTTCACTTGCCTTTTTTCCCTGCTCATCTCTACCCTCCATTTGTTCCCATATCTTCTTGCAATGTTTAACAAATCCTGTGACTCTTTTAAGGCTCTTCCACCAGCGCAATGTCATGTGCAAAAAATCAACCAGGAATATTCTCTGGTGCTCCCTTGTTACTCCCTTGTCACAATCATTCTAGTTAACACAACAAATGTTCAGTACTACAAGTAATAATAAGTAGATGAAATAATAAATCCAAACAACCTCAGTTTCATTAACATCTCAATTTGTCCACAAAAGGGAAGCGATTGTGCAAGTTTTGTTCACATCTCCAGCCATTGCAGGTGCTCGGGGATTCACCCTGAGGTCAACACATATTTTTATTGTTGTACTCCATTTTGATAAGTAGCAATGTCATTGAATGAAATCGAGGCTCCTGCAGTGCAGAACATATCAACAATTTAAACCATTAAATGTATGTCTATCACACATATAATTGCTTGCAAACACTGCCAGTACTTGTCCAGTATAGTATCCTATTATATTTATTGTTAATTCGTAGAATCCAAGCCCTTAATCAAGCCATGGCAAGGCGTAGTTGAACATCGTTCTTCATAAACGTCACGTCCTTTCGGAATAATCACGATGAAGGCCATGGCACGAACCAAGTGACTGACGCCTGTCCAATTCAATAGCAAATCAATTAGTATTCTGTAACTTCCTGTCCCTTGCTTGTTCCCTTGTCACTTTTTAATCCGCTTCCTCATTTATAATCCTCCAAAGTCCACAATTTCTTCAGAAACAAGAAATCAAATACAAAGTGCAACAGTCTTTACTTTGATCGTTTCCCCCCTTACAAACATGATGTGGCGCCTATTTACTAGCGAATCAGGAAAAAGAGAATCGTAATGTTAGAATTGGAAATATCTTCAAATCTGACCAGTGCTAGTTCTTTGTTCAATGGAGCAGCCTCCTGTGGGCCAACATCCATTTCCCACCACATTCATAGAAAATGAATACTATTATTCCGGATTTATCACGTTCATTGTGCAAAGTTGTAATTCTATAAGGATCACAACATTTTGTTTGTTTGTTTGTTTGTTTGTTTGTTTGTTTGTTTGCTTGTTTTTCTTTTTTTTTTTTTTTGTTTTGCTTTTTTTTTGTTTTTTTTTTTTTTTTGTTTTTTTGTTTTTTTGTTTTTTGTTTTTGTTTTGGTTTTGATTTGTTTTTAATATAGTCGGATATTACTATTTGTATTATCTAATGTGTCAATATATGTTAGGGTTGTCAAGTCCATGTGGAGATGAAGTCCATCTGCTGCATAATGTACTGGTAAGGTAGTCTTTGCTGATGTAAAAACATTGATTTACACATTTTGCAATAACCAGCTGATAAAATACAGTAGCACAACGACCCAAATTGCTTGTTTTCTTTAAAGGAATAATTATTCATGATTTTGAGATTTGGTCGTATTTGTTCCAAATTTCAGGACTTTGCATCTAGAACCAAAATTATTTATAATAAACTGAGTCAAGTGGAATCAAAGATGTACTTTTGATCAAATATTTCTACAAATTTTGCTGTAAATATCCCGAGATGGTTAGAAAGTTTGGCTTCAATAATTTTAAGGCTTTCAGACTTGCCTGTTTTACTACTTAATTATATCTTCTGCCATCATTCTGTTTTAATGTTCACCTTTCAGACATTTTAGGCTGGCTTGTTTTGTGTTAGGTTAAATCCCCAGGGGCTATCGGTAGCAAGTAGCGGCCTACGACAGTTACAACCTTGCCTAATTGTTCTTGATATTTGGTTAATATTTTCATTCTCTTGACCTAAATACAAATGACTTTCATTCTTTTCTGACTTGCCCTATTTTAACTTTTCTGTTAATATCCAAAGAGTATTAGAAAGTTTGGCCACAATAATTTTCATTTTTTACACTTGTCTGTTTTGCTACTTAACTTTATCTTTTGGCATCTTTCTGTTTTAATATTCACTTTCAGACATTTTAGGCTTATATGTTTTCTGTCAGGTTAACCCCCCCCCCCCCCCCCCCCGTATATCGGTAGCTAGCAGCAGCTTACGACAGATACATGTTTGCCTAATTTTACTTAAAATCCTGTTAAGGAAAATTGTTTTGATAACATGTTTTTGGCATAAATGCTAATGACTTTCGTTCTTTTCTGACATGCCTACATGCACATTTAACATATTAAAAAATTAGTCAAAATTTACAGTTTTTGCTAAAATGCCACAAACATGACACTTTGATACATTGACTCAGGGTTGGCAGCGAAATACAGCTTAATTGTTTGAGGAGCAGTTGTCATCATGGAGTTGTTTTACATCTCTAATGCAGGATGTAAATTGTTGCAGTCCTTGTTAGGATTTCCCTTGGTTTATAGAGGTGGTCTAGCTGAAACTGTTCATTTTACTATCACTGGGACTGAATATAATGCCCCAGCTTGTTTCCACTTCAATTTAACACTGGCGGATGGTTTAACTAGGATAAGCTGTCCAGCTAGAAAGGGTACATATTGGTTGAGTGGTAAGTCAAATTGTTCTTATATGAACCTGTACTATACAAATTTGGTAATTATGGTTTGTTTGACAGGTATTCTTCTTTCATAATGAAGCTCTGCATTTATAAGCAAAACTTCACGTATTTGGCTAATTCATCATTTGCCACGTTCATATTTATTCACTATTATGTGGGTTAACTGCTGAATATTTAGCTTAGACAAGGAGCTGCCTCTCAGAGAGACATGGACGGGTAATAGGCTCCCAACCATGTTGAGTAGTTACCGGCTGAAGACCCTTTAATTTGATTGGGCTAATACGGCCTATGTCAAAATTTTACAGAGGAACATGTGCAATATCGACAATGGTACTTCTCTATGTATATAGGTTAGACAGGGACATGTTAGCTTATGAAGAGTAAAGAGTTCGGACTACAGAATAGAGCAATGACTACTAGGAAGTGGTTTTGGACAAAAAGACACGAATGCAATGACTATTTCCAAGCATATTTGTATTCCATATACCAAAGTTACATGTTGAGATGCTTTTTCTATTTCCCTTTGAGCTGCATTCTATGTGTGTGTGTGTATGTGTGTGTGCAAATACATTCAGGCCTAATTATGTCCATAAGTGATATGACATGGGATAGAACTCATGGCAGCTTCTTTGGAAACCTCTAAGAAGAACCATTAGTCCGCTGTTCGGAGTTTGGATTTCGTATGTGTTCCAAGCAAGACATCCCTTATGGGGCGAGAGCAATAAATTCATTGGCCTTCAGAATAAGGCGATTTTCCGCGTTGTCACTTTTTGGTACGGTCTGATGGACAGGTCAGCAGCTTTATCTCTGCTAAGGTTACGTTTGGATGAAAAGATAATGATATATGAGTAGTTAAGTTACCTGCATGTGCTGGGTGACTCTCTTTGGCCCGCATTCCTACCGGAACTCCCGTCAAACCTGGACCTCAAGCCGTCAGGGCATGTATGCTGGGAGTCTCGAGAAGAATATTTTAAGAATGGCGCATTTCAATCCGATTCTTCTATTGGCAAAAAACCAAAGCGAAACAAAATATAAAAGATTATTGCACTTTTTTTATTTTCCATATCAGAACTGAATTTCAGGTTATTGACTGCATAAGAGACTACAATTCATAGTCAAAACCACATGCCTTTCATATTTTTTTCGTACATGTAATCAAAATCAGCAAACTGATGTAGCACCATGCAAAAAGTACTGCCTCATCTGGTATCTCGAAAACCCCCCAGAACATATCCATTTGTGGGAAAGGATGCACGCATGCTACCAGTATGCATTGTAAGAAAGTTTGATCCTAACCTCAGGTAGACTTTCTCAAACTATGCATGGGGATGATCATGACTTCTTAATGAGTCGATCCAGAAATGCTTTATCAGTTATGTGGCTTTTTATGGAGGGGGGATGTGTCTTAATTATCTTTTGGCATATTCGGATTCCACCTGTATAGGTTTGACGACCAAAGGCGTACTCGACATTCGAAAGTTACGTAAGTGGCAGTCGACATGAATAAGCAACGTAAGTTTTCTTTTTAATTTTATAGATACATGATCATATGTCACGCAGTAAGGGCTTTGAAATGGAATCCCCGCAATCGAATGCTATTGCTAATTGGCACAATGTGGCTGTCAGGAATAATTGTTGCATTACCAGCTTTATATTTATGGGTATATAAAATCTTTCCAATTCAATATATAGTATATATATATACCTACATACATGCACAGATGTATACATACATACATGCATGCATGCATACATATATACAGACTTTATTTGCAGCACGTACATATGGTAAACAGGGAACACATGAAATACCTATTAATTTCTTTGATACCAGCGAAGCCAAAAGTTTATTTCTGAGACTCAATTGTTATGTTGTGTAGGCAGTAAATTGTTTCGACCTGGTTCACTGAAATAACGGCACATTAAAGAGACAGAATATCGCTTCATGTACCTCTTCTAACCTTCTTAAAAGGCAGATAGCGTAAATGATTGAATGTAGAAACTTACACCAAAAGATACACGCCAGAAAGTGTGGCACGAACCCCTTCTGTCTTTTGCAGGAGCACAGAGTGGGATTGATAGAGAAAGTGACAGTGTTTGGTAAATAAAAACTTTAACTGGACGTGTTCTTAGATAAATGTAGTATTGTGTGTAATGATAAGTTTAACGGTGGTACAGAAACATCAAGTGCATGTTTAGTGAGACTTGAAAAACTGTCGATCATTGAACTATTGTACAAACCACAATACCAATTGAAAGTGTTAAAGAATATTTCAATGTGTATGCTTACCACCACAGGGAACTGACACCGTGCCAAAAGCATTTGGGCAAATACGTAATTACTGTTCTTCTCCACGCATGTTCAATGGTAGCATCAAAAGGCTCGCGATAGTGGTCTACCCTGTTCTTGTACAAATAACAATACCTCTTACGTTGCTGTCAGTAACCTACACCAGAATTTGTCTG
This sequence comes from Hermodice carunculata, assembly GCA_964020975.1. Taxonomy (NCBI): domain Eukaryota; kingdom Metazoa; phylum Annelida; class Polychaeta; order Eunicida; family Amphinomidae; genus Hermodice; species Hermodice carunculata. The sequence continues at coordinate 9,468,353 of OZ026618.1, forward strand.
ACACTGTGGAAAAGTTTACAGAATTCTTCGAAGATGTTATGTGTATTTGCAAGGTATAATGTTACTTGTGATTTACTAACACATCTGAATTCCATTTGAGCAACAAGTTCTTGTGCTTGCAAAAAATACATTTTAATGCTCAAAATGTTATACAGTTCCGCTTTAAGGGCACTTGACTTGTAATCGCTGGTAAACAATTACCGAATCTTAAATCAAATTCGAGTCATATTGGTCGGAATACACCTTTGGTTTTTAAAGTACAGAAAAAAAGTGGCGCTGCAGACTTTGCTGTTTTCCTATGTATTTGTAATACGTGTCCTCATCTTTTGGGAAATATAAACAAAAAGCTGGCTTGTTCTTTCAACAAGGACCACCCTTTTTACCCCAAGACTGTGAGTGACACAACTGGTGTGCTTAATTTTATTCTACGTTTAAGTTTTTATATCCTTAATGGACTAAGAAATACCTCTGATATCAATTGTCATCTGCTTTTGATCAGTTGGTCGAGGTATTCTCATTCATTTCGTGATTGTTTCCTATTTTTTTTAGAAATTTCGTAATGATACGGTAATATTGCATGCTATCGTGATTACGATAGAGATACTAATATATCTGTATATTTAGGTCATTTTTTCAAATTGTTAACAGATCAGCTTGTGAAACATGTTCGGGGGGGGGGGTGTCAGGTTTTTTTTCAACAGATTTACTTTGGTGATTTCAAAAAGTCACAGATGTGCTGTTTATTTTCAGGAACAAGCGTAAAACTGTTTCTTGCTGAAACCGCTAGGCGAATTAAGAATTGCATTGAGATGCTTCAGTCTGTCTCAAACAGGTGGCTCTATATGTCAGTGCATTTCCCTTTATACAGCCTTTCATATTCTCTCACTGATATAAAATTGGTATTTAGTTGTTGGTGTGCAGACCTTCGACTTTCGAATTATGACTTCGCTTTTTTTGATAGTTTGCGAGTTTTGATCACGGATGGGAACTGTGATCCTATTCTATTTTGCATGACAGTCATCATTTTATGTTTTCAATGTGACACCATATCATCTTTTGATATTCTACGAATAACATATTGCTTGGTGGATATTCAATTGTTCTTCTTTAATCTGGTGATGTTAATGTTGATGGGCACATCACGATTTGGATAAATTTAGAGACAGACTGAATGAGTAGCTTCGATATTGAAAAGTAATGGTCTCATGCTAGTATTGGGGATTTTTCCAAAATTTTGACATACTCTCAAACACCAGAAGCTGATATTCTATTCATAATGTGTATACCCCAGCTACCAAGACAATTAATTCCTACCCCCACTTCTCTTTTACCTACCTAAGTCCAGCATTCTTCAAAGCCAGCCGCTGATCACTGCACACACACTCTTAGCCAGCTTGTTTGTCACTTTGTTTACTATTTTAATAATTAGAATAGCTGCCTGTGCTGACTTTTTCTTGGTTCATGGTACAAAATGGATGCACAAGCTCACTTTCTGTCAGCCAAATTTTATGTGTCAACTGAATATAGGATTTTCTCAAAATTGAAATGATTACCATTTTTTGGGGGGGGGAGAAACGGTAATGGGTGAAGCTAATCAGAGCTCCTAATCTACAGACGAATGGCTATCTCATTAATTACATAATAGCAATTAGGTTGAATTACTTGGTGTTTTTTGAAGCCCAGTCCAGGTCAAACCCCTGCAGCCAAGACTAGCAAGGAAAAATGGGGGTGAAAATCACCCTGCAGAATGGCTCTAAACCGGGTATGTAGCGAAAGTGTACGCAGTATGTCAAATTTGATTTAATATTATCACTAAGATTTTTCCACCCGGTGACACCACTGTCATATCCTGATTTTTTATTTTTTATTCATTTATTTTTTTTTTTTTAATTTTTCTTGATCACTTAACGACCGTTTAGAGTACATGCTAACTTGGTGATATGAGAGTAGGTAGTGTATAACCTTTACATTCATGTTTTTACACCAAATACCAGCTTAACTTGGTTGCAGTATAGCTTATTTGGGTCTTGACGTTCACAAGGCATTGAAAAAAAGAACAAATGTTCCCCTCTAAAGGCGCTCGGCTTATTGTTTTGAAATTTGATAGGAACACCTGTGTGTACCACTAGACTACATGATGTTCAATATATGCTTTGCATTTTTCTCCTTTCCAACACTTTTTGCGTATTGTCTTTTGTACTTTTACTTTTTCTTCGAAACAAGATTCTAAATTTTCGTCAAATTTGGGGGGGGGGGGGATGTACATTGATTCAATTTCTGCACATAGGTACATTCAACATTTTTCCTATCTGTGGTGTCCGATCCTGTTAGCCTTATATAAACTTGTATCGCAGTGTCAGTCTGTCTTTGATATTTAACCTTCATCTCAACATCGATTTGCACAGGTAAATTGTGTTATATGCCACTTTTTTCGGATCCGTTTCCATTCACTATTTACAAAAATCATATATGTTGAAATCAAATCTGTTTTGTTTTTGCCCATCGTAAAAAGGCTAACGTTATAAGTTAATCTTCGGGGCATTTGTAGTCAATGTAACAACAGTGGTTGTAATTTTAAAGGTGGTTGTAATTTTACGCCACACCAATACAGTGGCATTTGTAATCTGCTGAACATGCGTCAAATACTAATCAGCTCTTTATTTCTGCAGTAAAGGCAGTGCAAAACCGCAAATGTACTGCGCAAAACAAGGCACTTCTACAATACAAGGACGAATAAAGGTAAGCCAAGTACAATTTACAGAAAAATTAGCAGGCTGCTTTCTATATTATTACGTTAAATTTTTGCTTCTTGCTTTCATGTGAACAGCAATGTGATATTAGGTAACACTAATGTAGACCCTGACAAGAAACCTACAAATTAAAGGTGCCAACAACAGCAAGCAATTAATATCGGACACAGTTACTATTGACGTGTTCAATGCAATCAGTATAGACCAATCATAGTGCTGTAATTGCCACAGACAAACATGCAGATTGCACAGTCCACACGTTGAGATACACAAGTATCTCATGATTAGATCAATAACTGGTTACAGGGTCTGTGATGTACAGTCTTTGAACCATTGTTCCGTGAGCCAGGCACTGTCAGAAAAACATGATAATTATGCCACATGTCTGGAATACCAGGACTATGATGCCCTGATGCTGTCCTCAGTAAATAGTTATTTCTAGTATAAAGAGAAAATTATACCCAAGTTTGTAAGCACAAGTACAGTTTGCACACTATCAAGTCCGATGTTCATCATGAAAATCTGTATACTTCTTAATCCTTAAAACAAAGTATTATCCACAAGGAACAGTTCATATTCCTAAAAATTGAAATTTAGAAGAAAGGTGTAGGCTTTATGAGCCTTTACACAAAAGTGGGTCATCAGTGTGGAACCAGCGCAGGACTTGTTTTGGTGTCATTGTTCCACAGAGAAGTCATTCTGCTAACTGGCGGCACCATGTTTGTGTTTCTAATACAGTCATCCGGAGCTCATGTGCCACGGAATTTAGTGAACATGACGTTCTTGTGTTGATAAGCCTACTCATAAGTGTAGCCCACTTTACACAGATGTAGTAAAGCTAAAATTCATAAACGTAAAACAGGCATATAAATGTTGCCATCAGGGGAAAAGTAATGATAATGAGAATAACTCATTATAAATTTGGAATTCATATTATATAGGCTGGTGTGAAAAAAAATCAACGACAAAAATAACTATATACATAGTAAATAAGAAAACATTGACCCTTAAAAACATTGTGGTGTAGTAGAGTGCCAGAATGTATCAACATCGGAGAAAAAGCCAAATTGTAAAACAAATTCAGGATCTCTGCAACAAATGGTGTTGAGGTATTTTAGAAAAACTTCATTTCAGGACCCCATGAAATGAGTTTGGAAAATGTATAAATTGATCTGAGACACTACAGGAACGCAAAGTTTCAGATAGAAAGTATTATAACCTAATCATACTGAAATGATGCTTTCTGGAAAAAGATAGTTTACAACTTCGAAATTGTTCTTTTTTTTGTATGTGTGTGTGTGTGTGTGTGTGTGTGTGTGTGTGTGTGTGTGATTTGTAGTAACAAACCTATAATCTAGTACATATATATCCGAATCTACAATCAAATGAATAATGATAAGGATCAACATCATTGTTCTTTAAAAGGATTTTTGTGGCTAGGATAAAATTGCTTTGTAATTTCTAAGAATTTTTTGACATCTGGGTATGCAATAACTTCAACATGTCTTGAAATATAGGAACGAATTCGCTCAGTAAAAATCTGTTTTATTTGATTTTGCATGCATACAAATTCAAGCCACGTTCAATATAGATCGACATGTAAGAGAGAGAAAAACCAACTCATATTGATACCATTGGTTGGCTGGAATATGTGAGACCCAAATGTGACAAATGTGTTGTCTAAATAAAAGTGAATCACATCTTTAATTTGTCCTATTGTGTAAGATTTTTTATTTTTCTTTCTTCATATTTTCTTCCCAAAAAGATGTTTTTAAGGTATTAATATTTATATATTTGTGAACGGAATGTTTGCGCATTTGGATAATTACCATTTCCCAGAATAATTTAACATTTTCAGGAAGTAAATTAGTGTAAAGTGTTAAGAAATCAAAGTACGTTTACTCTTTACTTTCAAATATTCAATTTTGAAATTAATTTCATCGAATTATTAATACTCCAGAAACAATCAATACCCGAATTGCAGAAAAGCACTAAGGAACCTATTTTCTCATAGTAATTAAGGAAAGAGTTACTTTCACCGATGATAAATCAGTGCTACAATTAAATGGGCCTGCTATAAATCTTGATTTATAGGGATTTTATACAGTTTATGGATCCAGAATATCAAAGGAAGGAAATAACCTTTATAAGAAATTTTGATGCTTCAATTTTGTAAGAAGCCTTTTCTGTGAAAATTCAATATGCCATATATATGTAAGTGTACTTGAAAAGGAACATAATCACTTTTTATAGGATGCAGAAAGATAGATAGATAGACAGACAGATAGACAAATAGATAGATAGATAGATAGATAGATAGATAGATAGATAGATAGATAGATAGATAGATAGATAGATAGGTAGATAGATAGATAGATAGACAGATAGACAGACAGACCGAACAACCGACCGACCGAACGAGAGACAGATAGATAGATAGATACATTGTTTTCCTTTTACTTTCTAGGTCATAAAAATGATGGTGCTGGTTGTTTCCATATTTTTTCTTTGTTGGGGGCCTGCTCTCGTATACAACTTTCTTGATCAGTCACTGTTGATTATACTGCCAAAGGCGAATCGGAAATATGGAATAGCATTTAACTTGCAGTTGCTGGGGCTTGCAAATAGCTCTATCAACCCATACATATATCCTTTCTGTTCAAGGTATGAATGTGCACGTTATTTGACTAATTTATTGACATTTATTCTAAGCCTGTGTCTCTTAAGCCAACTATTCTTCCAATATGGATCGTGCAGTTGTTGCAAATGAAACCACATTGGATAGATCTCAAATTCTTGATTATCTATGCCAATAATTTGAAAAAAAAAAAAAATTGAAAAGACACTCCATGTACATTTCAATGCAAAGTTTGTACTTCAGAGCAAATTCACTATTTTGTGGTTCTATCCCGTATTTCAATGGCTGGCTGGCAACATTTTCAATGAAACGGTGTATTATGAAGAGCTGTGGTAGTTCCATGTTATTTTGCCAGCTGACTCATCTCCCAGCTGAGCTTATAGCATAGATCATCATCCGTCGTCTGTCGTGTGTCCTCATTTACCCTGACGTCTTCTCTAAAACTGTTGGCTACATCTGCTTTCATTTTCGTGGGTATCTGCCCTGGGTGGGTTTTTGCGCTAAGAGTTTTAAGCAGGTTACGTTCCATTAATACTGTCCCTGGCCCCACAAGATTTTGGCGCCTTGTCGTCTTATCCCCTCATCTTCATGCCAACCTGCATCCGTCTTGATTGTTGGTGGCGCCACCCATACTGAGTTAGATCTGAATCACCAGGCACTTGATAAATCATGATAATTACATGATTTGGTACAGAGGATACATGCGTTTCCCAACATCAGCTGCTTGGTTGTTGTCGAAAGTTATTTGCTGGTTCTAGTCCTGGCTGTCTCGTGGTTGAAATAGAAATAGATTTTCGTTGCTGCTTTTTATACTAATGAACATACAACTCCAAACACAGCACAGTGATTGTACTGGATATATCGCAATGGGCCAGGCCGCAACGATTATAACATACATGTACACCTACCTCCATGAAACCCTTCTATAAACGACTGAGGATTTGGTCCAGTGGATATGTGTGTTTCCTATTCCCGGCCAGATGGTTGCTGGTGAAGGTTGCTGGCTCAACGCCCGACCGTTTGGTGAAAAAAAACGGAGGTAACATGATACCTGTGGACTATATAGCGTTCATAAGCAAAAGTTAACAAGAGGATGAACAGTCGGACGGACGGACATACAGCTTGTGATCCAATATAACAGAGTCCAATCATGAAAGCTGTGTCCGCGCCTGAGAAAAGTAAAAACGATGACCTACAACCAGTGTTATCAGATTTGTTGACTACCAATTCCATCTCTCTGAAACATCACACGATTAAACAAATCGGCAGAAAGAAAATACAACATTCTTTCGTGGCAACAGTTTCGTACAGATTTCCTACTTTAGAATTTTCACCAGTTATTGTGTTTTCCAATTTAGTAATATAAATAACCAATTCACAATATTTGTTGAACCAATCAAGTGAAAAATACGATAAATTTATGTCGACCTGTATGGGATTCGAACCCACTACCTCCGGCACACTCGCCTAGCCAAATGTAAAGTCCAACACGCTGACCTCTAGGCCATCGGGACAGCTCCTAAAAGAGGTTGACCAAGGACCCAGGGTGATGTTATAGCAGGTGTGGCTTGTACATTGACACGGTAGGGCACTTCCACAGACCGACAATTTATGAAATACACCTCTAATATAATTTCGAAGTCGGAGCAATGGCCCACAGCACTTCGAAACCAATAGAGTATTATCAAATGAAAAATACGATAAATTTATGTCGACCTGTATGGGATTCGAACCCACTACCTCCGGCACACTCGCCTAGCCAAATGTAAAGTCCAACACGCTGACCTCGGGACAGCGATATTGCTCTGGCTGTTTTCTGCTCTAAGTGGTTTAAATTTTCGAGACCACACTTAACAGGGGATAAGCGCACTGTAGATTTCCTTTCCACATATCAACATTGTAACCAGACTACCATCATTTCCATTAAAGGAATGTGCAACTTGTGTTTTGTCTCAAAGATTAGATTATGTTGTGTGTTCCTAACCTTTGCAGCACTTTTGATTTTACCCACTAATAATATAATTCAATCTTTTTGTTGCAACGGGTAAAACATGACTGTTATTATTATCTCAATCATATACTCTACAATCGACTTTCAAATGTTAATTTCGTGTTGCAGAAAATTTAGAGACTCGTATGTGAATACCCTTCATTGCGACCGACAAAGACAGAAACCACAACCGCCTCTGACGACACGCCTGAGTAGTATTCCTGTAGCAACAACACAGACTGCATAGTTAGGTGCTACAGTTACCAAGAACGTCTTGCGAAGGAAATCTGATCAAGAGAATAAAATAAAAATATACACATTCAGCAGAAAAGGTACAACTAAAACTTGTTAACAGGTAAAATGTTTAAGGACGTATAAATTTGACGGAAATATAGGTCAGATTGCATTGGTATTTCGTACATGAAAATTTAATAAAACAGCATGTATGTATGTATGTATATATATATATATATATATATATATATATATATATATAGAGAGAGAGAGAGAGAGAGAGAGAGAGAGAGATGAGCCAAAACAGTTTGACGATATGATCAAACATTTATCATATAAACTAACAAAGTTAAAGGTGATTTTGAATACATTTAAAATGATCTTATTTTCTGACTCATCAGTTGGTCGTGTGTTAAAATATATTCATGTTAAAATCCATGTAAGTGTTTTGTTACAATATGTCCAAATCGCAATACTGAATAAAACAAGAAACCAGAGTCTATATATATATATATGAATATATATATATATATATATATATATATATATATATATATATATATATATATATATATATATATATGTCTGTGTGTGTGTGTGTGTGTGTGTGAGTATGTACACACAATTGCTGTGTACGAGGAGAATCTTCCCTCATATCATATAGCCAACTTTTTAAGGGAATGATACGCCTCATGAGTGAACCAGGACACACACACATGTATATATATATATATATATATATATATATATATATATATATATATATATATATATATATATACATATATATATGTGTGTGTGTTTGTGTGTGTATGTGTTTTTGTGTTTGTGTGTGTGTGTTTGTGTGTGTGTGTGTGTTTGTGTTTGTGTGTGTGTGTGTGTTTGTTTGTGTTTGTGTATTGGATTCAGTTACAAATCATAAAATGTCTTGCAATTGGACGGAACAGTTAGTTCTTCTATGCCTTGGATCATCTTGTTTCAACATTGTCTCCAATTGTTCAAATTCGATAAACTGAAATAGATACCACATCACATGATCCACAAATGTAACGCACTTATTGTAGTATGGTATTGCAACAAGCCAATAAGACGAGAACACATGCATGGGGGGAACAAACAGCACTGTAACATATTCAGCTTCACATCGGCTCATATACCATATATTTCTTGAATATACTTTCTAAAAGCACAGATAATCGAACCAACCAAGTGTTTCATTATACAGAATTATTTCTTTTCAAATGTCTGCCTTTACCTTCTTTGCAAGACAGTTTTCATTAATTCACTTGGCTCAGACATTCAAAACAACTGATTGAGTCACAGCGTTTAAGTGAATGACTCTAGAGTAAATGTAAATGTACATTGCTATTAAAGTAAGCTCGAAAATGTTGTGCCAAGATACTTTGAAATATGGCTATCAGAAATAGAAAACAAAAAACAGTTCCATAACTTCCAGTTACGAATCAGTTTATTTAATAATGACCACTGCTCACCTTTTCTTGATACATGGCAACCAATCTTTATCATTCCTACTCACACAAGCTTATCAAACTCTCATATGAGGTTTATTTGAAACATTTCTTTTACGGACAATAGTCACTTTCCCACTCTGTATGAAGTGTGAGTGCCTGTGCTACTACCGAAATCATTTTCAGCATCGGTATTCAACCAACATTTCATTATTGTTCCGCTTTTTTCCATATATCAACTTTCAGCTCTGATCCTGATATCAATGATAACTCGATGGATGTAATACTCCTCGATCGAAGTTAAAGTGAAATGAAGCAAGACAACCCAACGAAAGCTGAGGAATGCACTAACATACCAAATGACAGCACCAGCAAACACTTTTACGCCCACCACCAAGAAAACGTATGAACCAATCGCTTGCTATGAATCTGCCCAGGCTAGTACTATATCCATGAAGCCTACAACCCATGAAACTTATGTTTCAAGAACTTACAGCGAATCTGTCCAAGTCAGCACTGCTTCTACTACTCTGGGGGATTCAACAAAGGAACTAGATGCAAGCCAACGTATCCTTGTCGTCAGTGGTTCTATAGCCAGGGAAACTTCGCATGTGAATGAAAACGAAAACGTTCGACTCAGTGATGTTGAATTATTACCAAATGGCGGTATTATCCATACAGGCACAAACAACCTACCAAAAGAGAGACCAGCCGAAACCATCACGCAATTTAGATTAGGGGAATCTGAATTACAAAAGCTAAAAGCCAGCAAAATTGCAATCTCTAGCATACCACACAGGACTCGCCAGGAAGTAATAAACAAATTGAGACTGGTAAATATAGCCCTTCGGGTCATATGTGAGCGAAACAACTGGTTATTGATAGACAATAAAAATATTGGTCTCTGCAAATGGACTCCACCTACAACCACATGGCTACAAGCTACCTGCTGCAATATTCTCAAGAGCTAGTATTGTTTTTGCAGCCCAAACGAACAAGCAGAAGCTTAGCTCGTTTTCATACCATGAACCAGTTTGATGTATTAGACACTCCTCATGGATCAAAAACTTCTGAATCGTTCGAAGCAAATGCTCCTGAACCAACAATTGTACCATACTTTAATGACGCAAATGTTTACTCTCGCAATGTGTTAATACCTCTTACGTCTGTAGCTACACCAGGTAACGGTAGTAAGAGTAACGGCACTAAACTACAAAAGTGGTGTGTTTTTACCAGCCCATGTCTGGAGAAACCACAAATGCGACTGAATACAAAGAGAGCAATCATGTGAAGAGGCCTCTGACAAAACAGCACCGAACCGAGAGATCTAAGCGCAGAGACTTCCTGGATCGGGGTCGTCCAGTACCTTTTTTCAAAGGCCATAATGCTAAATTTAAAAAGCATAAAGGGATGACAGTCTTACTATGAGTGAAATGTGGCTCGATAAATCGATTGAGGACTCAGAACCTAGCATCTCAGGCTACCAGCTGGTCAGATCTGATCGCAACCGGCATGGCAGAGGTGTGGCTGTCTATATCAGACAAGAAATTACCTTTAAATTGCGAAGTGACTTACATCATTCCTAAGTCGAAAAAATATGGCTAGAAATTCCAATAGTGAATCGCACACCTATCCTCCTCTGCTGTCTATACAGACCTTCGTCAGCTGGGCCTGCCTACTTAAATGCTTTTATTGACCTCCTTGAAAGAGTTATCAATGAAACAGGCATATTATTGTGACAGTGGATTTTAACATTGATTATAAATTATGTGACAATAACACAAGCCATCCTATAAGATAGATAGAAAATGTATTTCAAATGAGTTAATTAATTAAACCCACCAGAGAAACAAATCACACTGCTACTACCATATATCTTATCTTGAGCAACGAGGAAGATAAGCATAGTTTTTGTGGTGTTCTGAAATAGGGGCTAATTGACCATAACCTTACATTTACTGTGTTGCGTACTAAAAGTTCTAGTCTACACCTAAGGAAATCAGGATATGAAGTTACATTAAATTCGTATTGGAAAGCTTCTGATCTGATTTACGAATAAACTGTTAAAGGATGACTATACATATAATGCTGGCGTTGAGAAGGCATGGGCATCTTGGAAACGTAGTTTTGACTACATATGCAATAGTCATGCCCCCTTACGTATTATTCGGGTGAAAAATCGTTCAAATTCTTGGTTTACATGAAAGCATTAAAATCAAACGACTCTGACGATTGGGATCAATATAGACAACTGCGTAATCTTGTAACAAATACGATTAAACAGGCCAAGAAAATTTACTGTCAAGACTCCGTCACCAATGCCCAAGGTCCAAAGCAAATGTGGAAAGTGTTAAAACATCTTATTCCCGACAAAAAGAAAGACTCATTTGTTCCCTCTGATATCTCCCCTGATCAATTTAACGACTACTTTGTATATATTAGAAAGAAGACAAATGAAGGCTTCAACCAAAATCGCTCACCTGTCTGTCAGGCAAAAATAAGCACATCCAGACACTTATTTAGCCCTGTAGATTCAGAGTTTGTACGTTCGCAACTGCGACTATTAAACCAAAAGAGTAAACTTGATGTACTGAGTATCGATAGCAAACTTTTATCTCTAGCAGCCGATATATTTTTATTATCTTGCTCACCTTTATAACATGTCTATGTCAACAGGCATTGTTCCCAAAGACTGGAAGTATGCACGCGTCTCGCCCATTTACAAAGATAATGGTTCACGCCATGACAAAAGCAATTGTTGGCTTATCTCTGTCCTATCCTACATAAGTCGAATCCTTGACAAGTATATTCAGTCTAATTTCCTTTTGTTTCTGACTCTGAATGAGCTCATTACTTCAGAGCAGTCAGCATTTATAAAATATAACTCCACCCAAACTGCTTTAACTTAATATGGTCGATAATTTTGACAAGCGCCGTTCTTCATCAGTAGCATTTTTAGATTTGAAAAAATACTTCGATACAATTGACCACGAAATACTGGTTCAAAAATTTAGAAAATATAGTATCAAGTGGATGGAACATAATTGGTTCAAATCTTATCTATGTGATAGAACACAGGCGGTGTCTTGGAATGGATTAGTCTCCGAATCATTAGATGTGCCACTGGGTGTCGCTCAGGGATCCTCTCTCGGTCCGGTATCATTTCTCATATACATCAATGATCTCCCAACATGTTTAAAGTACAGTAAATGCCATTTATTTGCTGACAATACCACTATCTATACTAGTGCCACATCTGATGAAGCTAACATGTCTCTACAGGCTGATCTGAAAGATATGTCAAATTGGTTCACGGACAACAAACTTTATTCTAATATACACAAAAAAATCCGCTATGACTATAAGTTCATCCAGACGTTCAGATAACCATTCTACTAACAACCCAAGGCTTCACGATCATGATTTATGTTCAAAAAAGAGTTTAGGCTACAATGTGTCTAAATCGATTCCAAACTCACTTGGTGTTCCCATGTTCAACATATACCCTCGAAAGTAGCACCTAAAATAGGTTTACTGAGCAGACTCCGACACACACTCCCTAAACATCTTTTAAACACAGTATACAAGTGTGTTTCTTTGCCCCCTACCCGTCGAGAAGGGTATTGTTTGACGCACTCGACGTTACATGTAACATGATAAACTCATCCCAAGTAGGGAGAGGCTAGTTCCTTTTGTAGCGTCTCTTCTGTGAATGGTAGCCCAGACTGTTCGGAATTTATGACTCGTTGGACCCCTAGACTACACATCTACTTAGAGGATTAGAGGATAAATTATAAATCGTGAAATAAATTTGGAGTGACATAGACGTGCTTGACATTTAATCTGATACCTATACCCGAGCGGATAAACACTGACTGTTGGAGCACGTTCTCCATAACTGATCAGATTGTGCTCAATTAAAGGTCAAAATGATATGGCTATTTACATGAAAAGAGTATCGTTAAAATGAAACCAAGAGGGCTGTGAAAGTCCTGTGCCCAACAAATCTCATTTACAGACGGAAATGGATCTATGAACTTCAGAATGATTTCAAGGTTACCTTTGAGTAGGACCATCATCAATGTTCTTAACATGAGTGTATCCCATTATCGATTTTTGCGAATTTTGATTATTTAAAAAAAAGATAGAAATAGGTGAGAACCACCACGTTGGGAACAAATTGATGCAGATCATGTCCATGTACATTCTTAAAATTCGGAACAAGGCGTAGCGTTTGGCAAGGAGCAAATGCGTATAATTTGTTTAAGCGGAAAATAACTACAGCACCAATTATTGAAGATATTTATATCTAGGGGTCGCCTAAGGCGCCCCTATGCAATTGAAAGACAATTTACCTTGTAGGTGCGGAATAGATGGTTTAAGATTTTGCCAAGAAACTGACACAAAGAATTCATATAAACAAATTTAAAAATCACTGGCGGAGCATGACTATTTGAAAAAAGAGGCAAAAGCCCACCCAAGGTATATCTCTTATAAGTTTGAACTGACTCTGCATGACGATAATGGAGAAGTAAAATTGTAACTTATCATTACGATCCACAATGACTTGCACTGAAATCAGTGGGCATAGATGCGTTAACTGATAATTACCCAAATTCAAAATTTCGTTACAAACTAAGAAATGCGAAATATCTGCACCTGCAGACAACATTGGACCCATCCATTAGCTGCATTTCGACCGCGGTTCAGCAGAATCTAAGAGACCGATTTGGAGAAGTCGAAAATTAAAATAACACACAGAAATTCATTAAAAACAGAAAAAATGCAACTCCACATGTTTCATAAAAGGAAGGTCTTAGATTCCCCGGAAGTGTTCGTATCTAATTTCGAAGCAATTGGCAAGGCGGTTTTGGAGAGGAAGATTTTATAAAGATTTTGCGAAACGAGATGACCCCGTGAATAGCCTATCCTCAGCTGACCTTGATATTTAACCTATCAAAATTTCCACTATGGTCCAGGGTATCCACGTGTCCTTTGCAATATCAAAGCAGGACCAATCTGTCCCAGAAGATGTGTAACCTCGCGCCCTCAAAAGGTTAATAAACTAAATCAATCTATTGGTTAATAAAATGTTAAAAATAAAAATGTAAAGACTACTGAAAGGTGCCTATTTGAATATATGCAGTATAGATACATGCCAGTGAATCTGGTGGACAGTTTTACGTAAGATGTCGAAAATATATATAAACATGCCATCCCAGCGGATGTATATTGTAAGATTTAGGAAGATATGCATCAGCTACCCAGTATCTGAATGGAAAAATTAAATTGTATATATATATATATATATATATATATATATATTCACCACATCAAGAAGTCGAAAATATAGCAAAACTGCACACAAATTGCTCTAAAAAGAATACAATACATCACCAGAAGTGTCTCTATGGAATTTAGAAGCAGTTAGCAGAGGTGGTTTTCGAAAGGAATTCAGATTTAGAGCCTAAAAAAACAAAAAAAATCCAAAAATCACTGCAGCATGACCATTTGAAGGAACTAGGAAGAAAACTACCCAGAGATTTATCCACACAATTTGAAATGGATCCGGCTGACACTTTCGGAAAATTAAATCTGTCAAGTATTGATGGAGGATGGACAGACGACCACGTATGGAGGACAAAAGACCGCACACGCATTAAAAAAAAAGTCATGCAGTGGTTCCCGTAGATAAACCTGTATGTTGAGATTTATGCGCCCTTGCCCCCTTGACGGACGGACAACTGTCTAGGTCTTTTTTTCCCATGCTGGCTACATCAACTTGAATTACACAATTTTTGTCCGTATTCAGGGAAATTAACCGGCATCTGAATCTACAGGCAATCATAATGATACTGGCACATATCATAAGTGAACTGTCATGGTCAGGAATCCTGCATCTGACCCCCTGGCATAAAATCTTTAATTAGAAAAAAATAAAATAAGCAGGATGGTCAATTATTTGCATCAAGGAGTGTTTGCAAGTAAAGAGGTAAGTGCTTGTGCTTATCAAGTCATCAACGCATGCCTTTCCAGGCCTTGGGCACCTAGGTTTCCGGTCAATCACACCAGTGCATCAGTTTTTGTTTTTCTTTCATCCTTTCCTGGAAGGTATCAACTAAATTATCCATACTTGCAGTGCACTTTTTGGGAAAATTTCATCTTCATCAAGTCTTTGCGCCTGTAGTTGACTCAGAGGTACAGAACATGACGAACAGGTTTTTTCCGCTTCATAATTGCCGGGTTTCTATCATCAGTGTTGGCGGGGAATGGATACACTTTTGCTGAACAATGATAGAAGAATTCATCAAAGTAGCCTTGAAATGTATTTAAAGTATCATATTTTACAAAAGCACATGCATACCTGGTTTTCGTATGTTCCTTTCAAACAAATCTTAGCTTATAAGCAATTTTACTCTGAACGCTTCTTTGTTTTGAAACTTCAAAGTCGAGTGGTTCAACCTTAGGTTTCCTTTGTAAAGTGAGCGGCAGTTTCACATTTTGCCCGCCAGATGGCAATACTACGTCAAAGCAAAACTTCAAGAAGAAAGCGTGCAAACGGTCTGTTTGGCCAAGTCGCAACTTTGGCCAGTTTTGTGGTTAAAATGAAATCATATACAAGGAAACAACAATATAAGAATAAAATCTGGTACAAAAGAATGAAAGTGCGTGTATGGTGATGCAAAACTAAAGGTGCCAATGGCAAGGCCGCTCTCCACACATCACCGCAAAGCTCAAATCAGGCCTAACTTATTACAAAATGTATGAAGTGCATAAATGTTTAATACAGATATATAAGATACAATGATACATTAAACCCGTAATATCATTGGTACTACACCGTGCGCAAAGGCCAGCCTTTCCATAAGCATGCTTGATGGTGTGTAACCCCTAGAGGCCTCTTCACCCTCCCACGCACCACTACCCCCTGCTCTGTCCGCTGAAGGTTAGGTGCTGACTGGACTCCGCTTTTTCCAGGTAGTTGACCCTTCTATCCAAGATATTTCCCGGAATACAGCCTAACAAAACGATATCCCCCCGCCCTCTTTTTGTTTCCTGAGAGTCATGGCACGGAGTGCACGGTAAAATCCTATATGTTACAGCAATGAAATATGCCATATTTCATCCATTTACACATTAACAAGAGAATTTGTCTTTTTTTTCTTTTTATTTTATTTTTTTTGTCCCTATGACGGTTTACTAGCTGTGCGTCTGCACATGCGTGACTGACAAGATGCAATCAAGAACAGACCCACGTGTGATTTACCTAATGTAGGCAATTGCTTTATATAAGGGAGAGTTGGTTCATTAATGCAAAGGGGTGGAATTTACTAGCTATTTGTAAAAAAAGTGTTGATTTTTCGGCAAAATATTGAAAATTCTTCTAGGAAATTGCCCGATTTCATAGGAAGACTTTTAGAACTAGACCTTTATTGTTCAAAAAAGTGATACTTTAATTGATTTTTGGTTAGATCAGCAAGGGGGATATGTACATGTCTAGCAACAGTGATCATGGTCTGAAACTGAAGTGATTTCATGTTGAATTTCACCGGACAACTTCAGCCAGCACAGCATTTTCACAGTTTTCTTTTTTGCCTGTATGCTACGAAATACTGAAGTACCTTCATCGACCGTCCCAACTTCATTAATTACAGAGAAATACACACATCAGAATGGGCATAAAAAGACCAATGCATTTTTGTGGAGTACGACAAATCGTCTAACGATCAGTTCAGAAAAGACTGAATCTGAAAAAACGGTAAATGGATCTTTACATTCATTTAGTTACTCCCCAAAACACATAGTGTCCTTGTAATATTTAAAGTGTCTATGCAATCAAATTTTGTAGAGTCCTTTCCTTTTAGCAATGAGTGGGACTTGTATGACTCCGTAAATTCCTTGTAAAGAGTGGGTTCATTAATGCAACGGGACGGAATTTACATGCCCATTTGTGCATTTGAAGTGCAACGCTGATTGATAGGTCAATGTTGGTATTTACTTCAATGTCCCCAAACAATTCTTTAGGTTACTGCAAACTGAGAGAAAGCTGCCAATTCTAATTCAGTTTTTGCCCTCAGAGAATCTCTTCAATTTTTATACAGATCATACAATAGTAATGACCTCGAATTATTAATTTGAGCAATGAATGGCCAAAACACCATAGATGTAACATTATTGACCCAAGATATAGAAAATTGATTAAATAAACTTATAATAATCATGGTAATAGCACTCTTCTGGCTGAGAATTTTTATTTTTTGATTTGTACACATGTTTGCTGTTCCAGAAATATGCATGCTTTAACCACCAAAAATTGACGCTCTAGGGTTTCATTATTACAAGGTATTTCTCAAATGAAGCTGCTCTTGTCTTGATTTCTTCATTTGAACCGTTACTTAGAACAAAAACTTGAATAATAATGGTGGCTTCAAGCCTGCTTACATGTATTTTAGTCACAGGTCACCTTTGGCTGGAGTTGCTTAGCAGTCTTCAGAATTTCGAGCATATTTCTTTCTTCCCGCTCGTTCCGAACATAAAATATATATTTTTGGCATTTTCTTGATGCTGGTGGATTTCAGACCCTGATTCTGGAAATAAATGCAGACTCAATAAATAAACTGCATGGCTGTGTTGATATGGTACTCGCACATAAATACCTCCATTGAACCACTTTTTTGTTTTTTGTTTTGTCTTTTGTTTTTGTTTTAAAATGGCGATTTGTTCGAGTGGGTATGTGCACTTCCCATTTCAGCTAGGAGACCAGTGCGGAAAGTTGCAGGTTCGAGTCCCGCTCGTTCCAAACATAAGAATATATATACATACATACATACATATATATACACACACACATATATATATATATATATATATATATATATATATATATATATATATATATATATATATATGTATGTATGTATATATATGTATGTGTGTATGTATATATATTCTTATGTTTGGAACGAGCGGGACTCGATATATATATATATATATATATATATATATATATACATCATTTCTTTAATGGTGGATTAAAGTCCTGGATTTTGGAAATAAATGCGGACTCAGTAAATACACTGCATACGGAGTTCATATGGCAGTCGCACATAAATGCCGCCATTGAACCATTCTTTTTTAAGAATAGGGAATTGGTTGAGTGGACACACATTATTTTTTAGGCAATTGGTGTCCACATTTCCAGTATATTGTTGCATATCATATACACTACACTCATATTATCTACACTCAAATAAATTCATACAACACGTCGGCTGCCGTCAGTAGTATACCGAGGAAGTCAGGAACAGCCTTTAATCTAAACGATCCTAATGGTTATAAATGATCACTCCAAATTCTGTTTTCCAATGAAACAAAACTGTGGTTATGTTAACCTACCATGCTTTAATCTGCCCATGACAAATGTCCGTATAATTCATTTTGTGCATATATATATTTTAACGTTGTACAGACAATATCACATATGTCCTTATGCCAATTTTTGTCCAAGCAATATATTGTCAGTTTTGTACCAGCACAACGCCTTGCTGGCAGAACAAAAATACGGGATCCTTAACTTGATAGCTTTCAGAATATGTTTAAAGCACCTTTCGCAAGGATTCTATGCTTGGATGGGCCATTTGTGTACTTGATTCATAGCATATCATAAATGCTCAAATGGCTTGGAATGAATGTGCATTTAATTCATCTTTATTGGTACCTTAACTGTCTGAGTAGCATCATTAAAAAACTTTATGGGGCTTAAACTGAAGTTTAGAGTAAATAACAGTGAAATGAATGAAAGTCAATTCACAAACATAATTTGTCATTACTTTCGGCATGCTAAGCCGTCATCTGCATTGTAGCAACCCATACAACAATGTAACATTGTTTGACTAGAGTTTTCATGGAACTTTTTATATTTTGTCACTTCACACGGTTTACCCAGGCTTTAGTACATGCAACAACTCTGTCTGTTTATCCATGTTGTTGTGCCATATTAGAGGAATTTGGCTAAGAATGCCACCTGATTTCAGTGCCCAAATTCAAAGTAATGAACAATAGCAGGAATTAATCTAAAGCAGCTTAGTATGTTCACTTTTCATTGAGGATGAATGAATGACCCTTGATCAGTTGCAATTGGGTTGTTAACTACTTTGTTGTCAGCGTGGGATCTTGCAATAATTTAAGGTCCCGGCGTCATACCATGGCAATTATTTCTTAGGTTTCCTGGGTAGCGATCATTGGTTGAATGTATATACACCAAAATCCAATAAGATGATAAAGGCAATAACTGTGCTGCAAAGGGCACCCAAGTTTGTTGTGTTGCAGATTTGTAGTTGCAAACTATTCCAATTTAGTGATCAGGCACAATACATGCAGCTCTGCATGTACTGCTCACCGGAGGTGACCAAATGAGCACTGTACCAACACCTCTGACATTCATCACTCTATCCATGCCAGATATAAAATGTGCTTGTGCTCCTGTTAGATACAGACACTACCTATGTCTTGATCTGTATATGCTGCTTCAAAACGTCACTTTTGAAAGCTCTGTTTTCGTTACATGAAACTTTACATAGCAAAATTCCTCAAACCTATTAAGACTGATGTCGTATTTTTGCCAAAGTTGCCATGCAGACTGACTTCCAAGCTTCCACCTTGTATGCACCAACTCCACAGTTAAAAGTTTTAATGTTGTCCAAGCAATTCGCTACACATATTTGATGCTGAATGTTTTACGTTACCAAATGCACAATGTAGAAGGCTTGAGTAGCATATTTTTGTATACAATTGTATCCTATGGGAAATTGCTAATGGATTATGGTTGTTTAGTACAAGTATGTATTACCTTGACTCAAATATTGTGTTTAGGAGAAAGCAGACCAACACTTCACTTATTGCCAGTTTATACATTTGCTGAAACTCATACCGCAAGTACAGATAACACATGCACCTTGGATCAAGTCTTGTCTTCATCTTATTCTACCCCAGAGAGCGACTCCTACAAAGCATCAAACCTTAATTGTTATAATCTTGACAAGGACAAGTTAGTGATCAGCTTTCATAAAATTGAATACTTGTCAACTTCCGTAGGCGGCTGGTGGTGGGTGAAAAACAATTTTACTCTCGGTAAAATGCTACTTGATGTTACTGGTAATGAAACAGTGGAATATTGCTTCAAATTCACAAGATTGTATGGTAAAATCCTGGGAGGTAAAAGATTGTCAAAGGATACAGTTTGTAAGACTTACCGGAAGTCAGTCATTCGAAAATTATACAACAGAGCGTTTCGCTCTACATTCTCTGTTTCAGACACCCACAAGATTGCATTTCCAATAACATTTACAATTTGGTTCATCCTTACTGTGTTAGGTATCTTGGGTGAGTAAGCCTCCCAATTCTCTTTTGTCTAGTCATGCTTGCTGGATCGGTTGATTGTCTCTTACTATTTGTGTTCTTAATCGCGCAACATTAACTTTCCACTCTGCTGATATTTGCAAGAAATTGTTAAGAAGAGTCAATGTACAATGTATACATGGAAGTGTATTGAAATAGTGTCATGGTGTATACTGAGTAGGGTAAACTGGAGGACAGTTCAACATGAACAGATAAGAGGCTGTTACAAATCTGTGTGTACATGGTCTGCTGGGGGGGGGGGGGGGGGGGGGCAAATGACCGGTCCTATTTGGTCATATTGCAATTCATTTACAATATATGCAATTCCTGTGTTATTTCTCTGCATGTATATTTTGTTTTTATTGTATGGGCGTTTGATGGTAGTCAATGCTAGTTTTAGGCTTAATCATATTTTCCTTGTATGAATGCCGAATAAAAGTTAAAACAAATCAATGAAGACAGCACAGGCATGTTAACTACTTATTTGCAAATCAGCGAGGTTAATTGAATTCTAAGGCTACGAATTATTCTTGCACTACTTCATAAAGTTTTTACGTGACCCTAGCTGGTAATTAATCTTTGGTCAATCACGGGTGTAATTGGAATGGATAGGATCTTCAGGCAGAAACGACTTCATGATTCAGTTTATTCTTGAATAATAATGCAGGCAGGGATCTTTCGTTCTCACAAATAAGGAATTAAAATTTGATACTTCAGTTTTAGAGTACAGTACGCGTGTTTATTCATGGTTGCTGCATATGATTCCTTTTGAGCTCACAATGGTAATTGCTGAGCTTTCAACTGCTCGTACATACCTGACCCATGCAATTTTATGTGCGTTATGTTGAAATTAATTGAATGACTGAGTAGTTGCTAGCCATCGTGTAAAATGTATGAGAATTCTTGACTCTGTGCATGAATTGAACAAATAGAGTACCCGACATATACTAATAGTCAGTGTGTAGTCGAGCAATATGTGTTTTCTTTGAAGATTTAAGGATTTATTGAAAAGCACTTCTCAATTTGAAAACCAGACCTCGTTATTTTTTATTTTCATTTGGAGCTGAAGTTGGTGGTCGTGTTGATGAAAGGACCTGACGCTACAGCTGCTTTCACTGGTATTGATGATTTTGAGTGCATTCAAAAACAAAAGATCAAAACAGATTTCAGTCACCATTTGACATTCATTAGGTCTCTAGAGACAGAACAGATACTAAAGGACTAAAGCAGGTACTGGGATAATCAGGGTTTTGTGATCTCATATAATTTGGACAAGAGCTTTCACGTTTAAGAGACTGAACAGAACAGTTCAATAGCTTGGTTTTTCATTGCTTCCTAAGCAGACAAATCTCCCTGTTTTCTCCACTCAACCTGAATATGGAGCTTCGTTTGCTGTGGAGCCAATGTTTTCTGCGAAAAATAAGAAAAGGCTTTGAAACAGATCAGAGGATATGTGGATATGTTTACCTTGATTCAGGTTTTCAAATACATCAGTAAATAGGAAGAGTGTCCTAGTTCTCCTGGATGAAAGTAAGGCATGTGGGATTATGGATGGATGCTTTATGATAAGAACTAAATGGGGTACAGATTATCAAGAGTGTAGCAAGCTTTATTTAAGGATGTAGAATACATACTTTTTGAAAATAAAAAAAAGTAGAAAATACATCCTCTTAGGATGTCGTGCACTTTATAACTCTAATGTAGAAATCATTAATATATGTCTATAACTACTATCTATTACCCTCAACAGAATATATCTTCCACAGGTAAACATAATATCAAGTTTGAATCTGGCACTGAATACAAAATTGAGTATTGCTATTGGTGTATTAAAATTTTCACTAAACTTCTCAAATATTGAATAATTTAAAATAGGATTTTAAACAAATATTCCGGTTTTAAATTAAAGTGTCAAATAAAAGAACACATAACCCTCTCCAAAAGGGCATATTTTAGGGGGAAAAGGGTTTGTTCGAAAATTAACACTGATTTATCTGTTGAAAATCTAAAATTTTAATTTAAAGTTCCTGAAATTTTGAACTGAAATCCTCATCCAAATATAAAATACGATGTTTCTGCTGGAAGTGTACTCTTTTGTTTCTTATTCTGCAATTACAAGTAAATTGAAGTTATTAACTAAGCAATAAAACTTCAATTTCTTGACACTCACAGAGATTTTATAACTTAAAATAGCTTAATCCGAATGTGAACTTTTGGAAAATATATAGTTCTGTTATCTTTAAGTAGAAGTCTGGCATACATAAGGACATGTTGGTATCAAAGCCATGTATTATTTGCATAATGTGCTGTGAGAGTGCACCACGTCTTTACGCACAGAGTTAATCCTTTCTTTCACACAATAATTTTGCTCAGTACACTCAAAATAATCAGCTGAATGGTTGTGAAAAGGGAAAGGGAATTACAGTAGGACACTTTCAGTTCAGTGGCTATATTGAACAATTCATACTTATGCCAAAGTCTCAGAAAGAACTACACAATATGCTAAATATTTTGGGAAATACATGAGCGGTAGGAGACTAGGACTTGCCAAGGACAGAAGTGAAGTTAAAATCCTTTGGAAAACACCACATGCAAGCGCCAGAAGCGTAGAAATTCAATCAAAATTGGTGGGGTAATTGACTATGAACACCTTGACGTTTAAGATAAAGGCAGTTGATAAACTGGTGTTCAGCTGAATGCAGCTATAATCTAGGGAGGAGAACACAGGAATGAATGGCAGATAGTCTCGGAAAGCGTAAAGTTGGTTCCCTAAGGTACGTCATTAGTCAGTATATCAAGCGTTACCATCGTGTGAATCTTAAGGATATACGGGAGAAATGTGCTCCGATAATAGTATACTGGCAAACCCGACTGTCAAAGTCTAGCATAGGGTAGACGCATTTGTACCATGGTTTCTATGTTGCAAGGGTAAGGGGATTAGCAGGCGCAATGACCATTAAATCTGGACTGCACTACATTGTAGAGAGTTGGAAAAGAAATTCACAGGACTGCGAACCTCTTCAGTGAACTTGAAATTGATTGGTATTCTTGGAAAATATTAAGAGGTGATATCTCTTACCGGGTCTCCCGTGGCTCTGTATTTGCTTTTGGGGCAGAAGTAATGCATTTTTTTCTGGAGATATAACTATCCACCATTTGGGGTAGTAAGCACTTTAGTTAAGACCAAGGGTGAAGCATCAAGAAAAAAATATATGGGTAATCTGTAGTGGCGTATTATTGCATGCCCACTTCTATTTTTTCTGGACCTCAAATAGGCCACCTTTGTAGCAGTTACAGGATATAGAGACCTCCCTAGCCATTGGAGCCAAAGGAATTTGGAGGGATTTAAAATGCAGAAGGAATGGTTTTTTTTCTAGGATTATAACTGAATTCCACTATTTTGGGGCAGTAAGTGGGTTACTTTACACCAAGGCTGTAGCCTCAAGAAAAAATGGTAGTAATCTGGTTTGGCATATCGTGATATGCTTGCTTCTATTTTTTTGTTGACCTCCAATCGGCCACCTCTTTGCATGACTGTGGCAGGTCACCGAAAGGTCTCAAAGTACTGTTATTATTATCATTGATTGCAAAGCAATCTGTACCTTTCAAATAAAATGCATGGTGCAAGCACTTAAATAACCTGAGAAGATATTCTCGTAATAACATCTTTACCTAACTTGAAAAAGCTTTTTCTCCCATTTAGGAAATATTTTGGCTGTCATGTCTGTACTGGGCTTCAAGGACATGAGGACACCAACAAACATGCTGCTGGTGAATTTGGCATTTTCGGATTTTATAGTGCTGTTATTTGCCTTCCCTGAGAAGGTAATTACCGGGCTTCTATGTTCATAATTTAATAATTGCTAGTAGGGATACGCAACTATACCCCTAGGCAAAATAGCATGTACCCCCATTGGTTTACCATAGGTTGCTCTTAATATTTCATTCTGAAGGAAATATGTGTCTCACGTGGCCTCCAGTGTTACATAAATGGGATCACTAAGCATATACATGGTGCCACCCCACCAAAAAAAATGTTATGCAAAGGAGACAACAGTTACAAAAGTGCAAACACTGTGTCTGGTATTATAGCGGCTATGGGCTTTTTAGGGGCCACTGGTAAAACAGTGATCAATGTAAGTCCTGGCACCTCTGGGCGATGAAGCCTCTCCGCCAGAAAGAGCCTGTATCTTGGCATGCTGTAGCAGGTAATGGTCATCCCTTCAACCTGAAGTCTTGCTCTCCTCTTCCATACTTTTGTTTCTCAAAAAGGGTCGCACCATCTCTGTACCACTAACCTAGAGCACCCCATCCTGCTGGCAACCTCTCTGAGTGAAAGACAAGCCTCCAACATGCCAAGGATTGTCCCTTGAATCTCGAGAGCTGTGAGCAAAACAGGAGCGCAATGGATTTACATCGCTAGCAGCCCTGTATAAAGCCCACAAACACATTGTCCCTAACAGAATTTTTGCTTTGGGCTGTTATTGTCACATTTCCAGGATATTTTCTTTTCTGTTACTGAGCGGTCAAAAACATCATAAAAATGTGGATGCCTGTTTTTTTTTGGGGGGGGGGTGGTTTTTTTTTTTTTTGTTTGTTTTTTTTTTTTTTTGGTTTTTTTTTTTTTAAGCTAGTAGTTTATATCCGTAGAACCTGGCTTACCTAAAAAAGTTTAAGTAAGCTATCCAAAAAATGGCCATACAATACTCTGTATCCCTGAGTTTGGCTTTGCAATATGTGTACAATCCGTAAAAGCCGCGAAATGCTTACACCTATCCACATGTAGCATGGTACCAAAAAGGTGCAGCGCTATTCTGATGTAACTGCGCAGTATGTTTTGTAAATGTACATCATCAGATTATATGTGCAAAATATAGTATACAAAAAAAAAGAAAATATTTCAGGCATAAATCAACATTTAGACTATGTTAAATATAAGCCCACAAACTTTTACCTAATGTTTTTGTCACCA
The DNA here is from genome assembly GCA_964020975.1 of Hermodice carunculata. NCBI lineage: Eukaryota > Metazoa > Annelida > Polychaeta > Eunicida > Amphinomidae > Hermodice > Hermodice carunculata. The sequence goes on from OZ026618.1 coordinate 9,493,803, forward strand.
TGAAAAATTTACATTAAATTTAAAAACCCACAGCACAATCGTACGTGCACACACATACACACACTTGCACACATGGAACCATACAAGCACTTCATATAGTTGTAGCCAACAATGAGTCCACACGTTTGACCACAAATGTGCCCACAGTGTGGTCCCTGCAAACATGCCCGAGATTATTTGATTCATGAGAAACATCATACTAAGAGGAATTTGTATCAAGCATATACGATTCTTTGGTGTTGTGGTCGCGTCAACCGAACATGTGTTGTTTTTTTTTTCTTTGCTGCTTTGAAAGTTGAGATGATTAAAAAACTATTAAGGGGCCATATCTATATAATTTTGCTTTCAAAAAAAAGTGTTCATTCTAGAAGATAGAGTTACTCCGGGTTCTCTAAACAAAAAAACTAACTTCCCCATGTACCACAACTGCATTGATACATGGTCTAAGATATTAACAGGCATTTTTTCACCCACATATCCATTGAACGGCAGCTATAGACTCGATGTCTTTGTTTCCGTTTTGCATGTCTTGCACGTTATTTCAGAAACAACAATACGCCCAACATCCAAAAACAAAAAAATACATAAACTGGATTCAAATAGGTTTCATTTTGAACATTTCATAAAAATGTTACATTTTTTCCGCAAGCTGCTTGTGTTTTTATAATGTTCTGTTTAAAGTGATATTCTGTTATGGATTTCCAATATATAAATATAGATCGACAGTTATTCTGCGTTCTTTGTGATAATCACAGATAAGCATTGTATAGTTTCCCTTTAAATTTCTTTACATTACCAATAAATTACTTGCTGTTATAAATGGACAAGAAACTGAACACCGAAATTATTTTCAGGACAATTAATACCTACTTAAACAGTTATACATGCCGTTACGATAACCAATACATTTTTTTTTTCAGTTCCGATGCTTATTGTGATGCGTCTTTGCTGTTACAAATGGATTTCCAGTGACGTTTTTAACGCAAATTTACTTTTACCAATAGTTACGAACGTAATATCACAAAGGCTTTAAAAGATTAGACAGTTTTGGAATATTTTTGTAGTTAGCCTGTTGCAAATTTATGACAGCAATCTTACTTTCTTCTTCCAATTTTGATAGTCACAAACAAAACTTACGGAGATATGTATAAGTTAAAAGGCATCAATACATTTATTTTGCAGGTTATTGAACACTATTTTGTTCATACCATAAATCTGTCAAATGTTGCTTGTAAGTTTGTGCATTTCATTCAGTATATGGCATTTGGTTCTTCCATGTCTGGAATGGTTGTTATCAGTATAGAAAGGTACTTGTTGGTCCTACTACACACTAACATAATTGACACCTATAAAACCTTTAATGTTGGTCTTGTAAATATTACCTCTTAAACCCTTTGTACAAATTAAAGTCATATAATAGAAAACTGCAACTGTTTAATGGATGCCATGAGCTGCTTGAAAATCATGGAGTAATGAGTAGAGTATGTTAATCAATACCGCAATTCATGTTAAATATATGTGCATTGTTTAAACAAGGAAACACGATGTTTCACTTGATATAATGATTGATCACAATTTAATTTTAATATCTCTAACGTTAAAATATTTACACACAGCACATATGAAAAACAAGGTCGAATAACAATATGATTGATGAAAGAATTGATGCAACAGCTAATAAGCGTGCATATATCTTGTGCAACCGGTGTTTATTGGCTATATGCAGAATAAAATTAAGAGCAGCACAGGCAGTTACGCAAGGCCCTCTTGAACATATTGGAGTCCATTTGTATGAAGTGTTTGATTGAGTAATGAATACCCTTTTCATGTCGATTCTTTTATTGGCTCGAAACAAAATGAAACAGTATGTAAAAAAATAATACACTTTTCCATGTTGAATATTAGTTACTGATTTTTATGCAATCGGCTGCATAAGAGAAAAAGTATAATGAAAATCAAAGCCCTTGCATATTCTTTCTGCCCGTTGAATGATAATCTGTAAAAACTAATAGACTACCAGTATGCAAAAAGTACTTATCTGGTATCTCGTAAAATAGAGACCTTTTAAGTTCTATCTGCCTAGGTTGTGATTGACTGCCAAAGGGAACTCGACCTTCAAAGGTAACATAAGCGGCAGTCCAGTTGGATAAGCAATTCATTTTTTTTTTTGTATTTTCACAGATACATGATCATATGCCAGGCCGTAAAGGCTTTAAAATGGAATCCCCACAATCGAATGCTATTGCTTATTAGTACAATGTGGCTGTCTGGAGTAATTGTTGCATTACCAGCAATCTATTTATGGGTATATAAAAATCTGTCTTTATCGCATACATACATACATACATACATACATACATACATACATACATACATACATACATACATACATACAAACATTCATCAGCTACAGATGGAAAACAGGGAAAACATATAAAACCTATAGATTTCTTTGATAGCAACAAACAAAAGGTTATGTCAGATAGTCGATGGCAATATAACGTTTGCTGCGAAGCGTTTTGACCAGGTTTACTGAAAAACGGCAGCCTTCGAGGTACAGAATATCATTTTCTGTGCTACGGCTGATCTTGTTGTGAGGCAAACAGAAGAAAGAATTGGCAAGGGGATCATAAACAAGGTAGCAATTATCACCTAGTGTTCAGGATGTTAGTGCACATAGTAATACAGAGACGATTTTGCCGTCAAGCAATGGCCTTAAATAACAGACGTGCACTCCAAGTTAGAATTATTTTTTCGCCAATCATATCAGCTCTCCACAATGAAAATGAACCAAAGTTTTTGGTATTAAGTTTGAATCGAGGTTTTCACTCTTGTCTGCTTTGCTTGATTGCATGCTTTATATGAGAGCATATCTGTTTTGAAGTAGATGGAAGCAAAAGTTTCTTCTGGGGAAGAATTACCTTGAATGTAAACTGGCACCAAAAGACATGCCAATTGTGCCACGAATCCATCCTGTCCCATACAGAAGCACAGGTTGGGATGGATGAGGAAAGTAACAATGCTTTTTTAAATAAAATCTTGAGACCATTTTCACAGGTAAATGTGATCTTGTGTGTAATGGTACGTTGATTCGGTGATAAAGTAACAGCATGTCCCTGCTTAGGCGACATGAAAAGCAGTTGATTACTGAACTAATGTGCAAACAACATTACAACTGAAAAACTTATGCAAAGTTTCCATGTACATGCTTACCCTCACAGGGGACGGACACTGTGCAAAAGGCATTTGGACAAGTACGAAATTTGTGCTATTCTGCACGCGTGTTCGATGGTAGCATCAAACGGCTTGCAATGATGCTCTACCCTATTCTTGTGCAAATAACAATACCACTTACGTTGCTGTCAATAATATACACCAAGATTTGTGTTACGCTGTGGAAAAGTTTACAGGAGTCCTCAAAGATGACACAGACATTTACAAGGTATATTCTTAGTTGTGGCTTAGTAACATATCTGAATTCCGTTTCAGAAACAAGGTCTGGTGCAAGAAAAAATATGCAAATGTTCGAAATTTGACTGAGATCAAGATTTTCCTGCATTTGAGTTATCCGTCGTCCGTCATGGTCGCCAGTTAACAATTACCAAAACTTTTGCCAGACTCTTTTTCGTTTTCTTACATTTTTGTAAGACTTGCCCTTATCGTTAGGGAAATAGGGAAAAAACTCTGGCTAGCTCCTTTCGAAATTTCTCAACGACTAGCTCTTGTTACGACAAGACTGTAATTGATACGACTGGTGTGAGGCATTTTATTTTGTATTAATTACTTTATTTATAAATGTGTAAGAATTTATGCGCTTTTTCACGACTCTGAAAAACCTCCAAAAACTAAACTTCACCAAATTGTGTACAGAAACCGGAAGTTTTTTCATTCATTTCGTTATAGTTCCCTTCAGTTTAATTTGATAATATGAAAATATGTGTGGTTGCTCCAAATATGTTAACAGATCCAGTTCTTAGAAATGTACGTCAGGAGGTTTTCAGTCAGGTTTCTTATAGTGGATTTACGTCGCTGGTTGAAAAAGACACGAATGTATGTATCATTTTCGGGTAGCAACGTCAAACCTATTCTCGCTGAAACCACTGGACCAATAGAAAAGTGAATAAAGGCTCTTCTGGCTATCCCAGGCAGATGGTTCTAGTTGTCTTTGCATTTTCTTCTTGCAGCATTTCATATTCTTTAACTGATACAAAATGTTACTGGGTAAATCGCAGAGTAGGCTGCACAGACTGGCGCAAGGTGGTAGCGAACATGAAGTTTTGTATTTCCGTGTTTGCCCCATGTGCCTTTACTCACAGATTTACTAATTTTTCGACTTCTGTATGGGAAATGATAAAACAATGCTTGCTAATTGATAAACATACATAATGAAGCAAACTTTCGCAAATTCAACTCGAAATTGATGTCAATTTTATACCTCATCAATCAAACATCATCTTTGAACCAACTCAGATTCAGATTCAGATTCAGATTGCCTTTGTTCCACCAATGTTTCAAATTACAAAGTAGATACAATTGATAAACATGTAGGTAGCCAGGGAGACTCACGTCATGACAAGAAGATGTCGCTTACACATGAGCCACCCTAAGGTACAGTAAACAATGTATAAATAGACAGGATTAAAAATAATTATAAATTTACATTAAAATGGAAGACTGAGCATCTAAAGGAATGAAAGACAAATAAAGAGAGAAGAAGGTGAACGAAAAAGGAAAAAACCTTATGTTTCAATTACAGTGAAAAATTGATGTTTTTTTCAGTTCTTTGTTAATAATATTGCAATTGAACATATTAAGATTAGCAGTTAGAGTGGTGTCATCGGCATGGAGAATGAATTTGTAAATATGACTAGCAGTTGAAAACTCGTTGAGGTAAATAAAAATTAGCAGGGGAACTAGGACGGATCCTTGTGGAACCCCTGTTTTTAATATCTGAAGTTCCAGATTTAGTTCAGTCAGAATGGACATATTGTTTTTCTGTTTGACAGAAACCTTCTTAGCAAGTCAAAGGAAGTATTTCTGACACTATAGTGTATAAACCTGTCCATGAACATTTCATGATTCACGGTATCAGAAGATTTTGACAAATCTAGAAAAATACAAAAAGGGCTATTTCGCTTATCTATTTTCTCAATTTAAGTGCTAATTAATTCTGCTGCTGCAAATTCGGTCGAATGACAGCTCCTATAGAAATAAGAAAACGGTAAATTATTTGATAACATAATCAAATGGTTGAAGATAGATTACCCTTTCAAAAGCCTTTGAAATTGAAGGTAAAAGGAAATTGGTTGGTAGTTTGTGGATACAGTTTTATCATCTTTCTTAAACAGTGAAATCAGTTTTGAAATTTCAAGTTTCTCAAGGAAGATATTGGGTCGTAATTTTTTTATTCTGATCTGTATGTATTTAGGATTTTCTACTTTGCATCATATTCAAGTCAAACATGTAAAATACGGTTGATAGTCAGAAATATGTTAGTTAAATTCCCTGATATAGTGTCAATAATGGAGGAGTTTATCGGGCAAAAATATGATCGATTAGTGTGCCGTTTCTATTGAAGAACGTAGTGGGCAAATCAAGTTAGCCAAAAGCTAATTGCTATCAAAATCTCATTATTCGAATTTTCTAGGTATATTATTGCGTATGTCACTATATTTATAAAGCCAGCAACATTCGCTTATCAGTTTCTTGGTGGTCTGTATAAATTCCCAGGTATTATATTCTTCGGTAATTCATTGCCGGATATTTCAATCAAAATCATCTCCCACATTGTGGAGTTTGTGTACAGTTTTGTTCTTATGTTAAACTTGTATCATTCCTTTAAACAAATGATTCTACATCCTTTATCACCACATACCCAATCTTGCTTACTAAACTTTACCCATTGATTTGTTATAATGGCACATCAAAGTTTTCCGGAATATGAATTCCTGGTGACAAAGTGCACTTACATCAACATATTTTTCATGTACCTCATCAACAAAAGCATTAATTTCTGCACATTTGGCGTTGGTGGATATAATGATTGAGCTGAAGACAGTGAAGCTGGTTATTATTTGTTTCCAAGCAGTCGACCAGTTCGTCAATATATGGAGAAAGGCGAATGGTTTCTATTTTTCCTGTTTCCTCGTCGTGGTCAGTTTGCACTTGGAGCAGATGCGTGAGAGAATTGTCATTTATGCCTGCAGTTATGTGTGCCAGAAAAAGTCCATCAAGTTCAGTAGTCATTAACAGCTAGTACTACAGAGGAAAATACTTGGACACATGGAGGAACGAAGAAAAGAAAAGGAAAAAAAAACCCCTTCTTATCCACCATATACAGACTTGGTGAGGAAAGGAAAAGGAAAAAAGACATTGGAGAACGGAAAAAAGGAAGCTTACCGATGTCTAACGTTGGATTATTTTTCCTCGTATTTCTTATACACTGATTAGTTAAAGCATATAGTTCCGCACATAAAAACGTCCAGGCCGGCATAACCAGAGACCGTCAGTGTCGTCAGTAGGTGCCATTTTGTATTCAGTGCGGGCCTGCTGTTTGCCGACCTGGACAACTATTTGGCAGTTTTAGATCAGTATTATATAAGCTGTAAAAGGGTAGAATGAGAAATTGAAAGGTCCAAGAAAGTTGGTAATATATGAGACAGATGAAAATCAGTTTATATATGAGTTTTTGTATACTTTGAAGGATCCAAGCTGAGCCGTTAAGATTTAACTTTTTTTCCCGACGTAATAAAAACATTTACTCCTTTTAATCTTTTGATGAACACCAGACCATTTGGGGTCCATATAGTTTTAATAAGTTTTTCCAGTTTTGCTTTCCTTGCAGAAAATTTCTGCATGCGACCTTGTGAGATCTTTATTTATGTACACATTCGGCATTTTCTTCGAGTAGAGTTTTGTTCTTACAACATAAAGCTTGCGTTTCTTTTTCTATTGTCAGTCATTTCTCCTCGGTTCAAAACGGCCATATATTCTTTGAACATGTTTTTGGACTCCCCAAAAATTGCGGTGTGTTTGACAAAACGAAGAAGTATATCGCTAGAGTCGGTTCACACACTGTGGAAATTGTTTTTCCTTTTGTTCAGTTTTCAAATAGTTTGAGCTGGAATTGAAACCAACTTTTTTTAGTATCCCAAATTTGCCCTATCTTGCCAAATTGGAAACATGGGAGGGCTTTAAAATGTTACTTTTGCATTGTATTTAGAATGCCTATTTAACTGAGTTTGAATTTATCTGGTAAACCATGCAAGAATATGAGTAACGTCTATGTAAAGTTTTAAAGTCGTCACCTTTAATTTTACTTGCCGCATCTCAGCTTCCGTATAGATGAGTACATATTTCCCTGTTTACATTAGTAAATATTAATTTTCTATCTCTAAAGACGTATTATTATTATTATTATTATTATTATTATTATTATTATTATTATTATTATTATTCATTTTTTACTCTGATAAAAAAAATGTATGGGGGCAATTAAAGTTGAAGAAAAGCCTGAAAATATCAGAAGAGAAATTCCATAACAACACTCAAAAAATATTTGCTTCGTAGCAGCCATGACACTCTGCCCCTCTGCAGATTCTGAAATCCGATCACATTTACTCACTTTTGCTCTCTATATCATTTATAGTTAAAACAAAACATAAAAGTTGTAAAGTAAGTATATGGAACATAATATAGTCGGGAGAAGGGGAACTGGAAAAGGGAACCAGGTAGGAAGGAGAACCACTGAGCAACACTATCCGCTGACTACTCTGCATTTTGCCCAGTACCCATAAAAAGGGTCTTTAGTTGTTGCTGTGTCGACCATGGATTTCCGGATTCGGACTTTGCTTGTTTGGTGGCTGGCGAGTTTAGATGATGGGTGGTTCTCGTTTTTGCCGATTTTCGGTGCTGTTTCCCTGGCTGGATGGAAACTGATTTCCGCTTCTATTTTACATGCAATTATTATTCTATGTCTTCAATGTTACATCATATCTTCTTTGATACTCAGTGAACAATATATTGCTTGGTGGAAGTTAAAATGTTTTTTCTTTTTTATTTTGGGATGTTCATGTTGATAGGCGTGACAACATTTGGACAGATTTCCACTTGTACTGAATGATGAAATACGATAATGACACGTAAGGGTGGCCCTCATAAGAGCGACAAATGTTTGTCTTAATGAAGGGCTCCCTAACCAAATATGAAATATGTTTGAAACATACTCTGTACAATTTGGTTGAATAAACATATCCTGAATCCTGATTCCTGAACCTTGAATGGTCTCATACTACTATTTGGGGGATTTTTTAAAGTTTTTGACATCCTTTCCAGTACCAGGAGCAACATTGCCTTCAGATTTAGTTGGGCTTTATTACTTAGACTTTACATCTAGGTAGCACTTCTGTCATATTCTGATTTGTGTGGACTTTTGTAGATTCAGTTATGACAGTTAAGAGTACATGTTAGCTTAATTAGTAGAGAGGTGCCTGTGTTTACTTGCAAGCTCTTTTTGAACCAAACGCCAGCTCAACTTCAAAATCTGGTTGGGACATAGCTCTTTTGATTGTCTTTTAACGACATTCACTAGGCACTCCTTCACCGATTTTTCCGTTTTGTTCATTTTGGTAGGGAAAACCGAGACAAATCTTTTCCTCTAAATACGTTCGGCTAATTGCTTTGAAATTTGCAATAGCAACACCTTTGCATGCCAGTCGCATGTATGCTGTTTCAGTTGTGCTTTGCAGTCTTTTCCTTTTTTCTGTGTATTATTTATGTTTGCCTATATCCTCAAAATCCAAAACAAGATGATGCATTTTATTCACAGTTGAGGGTAGTATAGCTTGCTTCAATTTCTACAAAACAAGTACATTCAATGCTACTAGGATCATTTCCTTATTTTTAACAATGTTTCGAAAGTATTTCCTGATTGACATGATTACATGCTTACTTTCCACGTCACACTTGCATAAGCGACGTACGTTGAACCAATTCTAGCAATACTAATTCACTAGGTAAGATAAGTGGGCCAACACTATCCAAGCATTTGGGGCTTGGCTTGGCTATGCACGATCAGCAGTGCTTGTACAATCCCTTTACTTCCGTTGTTCGTTTGCCCGTTAGATTGTTTACCAGTTTATTATGCTATTTATTTTTTCGACTTCTTCTCCAATTAAAATTATGTTGCATGGAATGCATGGGTTTCGCATATGGATTTTTACCAAAAAGGCATCTACCTAGATTGCAAAAGATGCAATATCGGCTCAATAAGATCTCCCTGGAAGTTTTTTATATTTCTGTCAACATATCTATCTGGATAAAATGGTCTAGGAAAGCTGCAAATTACGAGAATCAACACCACTAGAAAACGTCAGAGTAGGTAGAGGCTCTTTTATGAACGGTGCCAGTGGTAGAAACAGTCATAAGCTAATTAATCAAGAAAGTAGCCTCGGCCACTTACAGGCAGTGTGTGAAAAGAAAAGCAGAAAAAAAGGCAAAGTGAATATAGTTTCACAGGGGAAGGAATACCCGTTGAATTTCCCCCTCTTTCATTCGCAAGAGTAAGTTCCACAGGGCCTAACCCCGTTTTCAAGTAACTGTTTTGAGAAATAAAATATGTTGAAACCAAATCTTTCTTTTTTTTTATCCATTATATAAAAGCCAACATTATAAATTATTCTACAGAGCATTTGCTGCCAAATATAGCAATAGTATCGAGGGTGTTTCTAATTTTACTACACACTAACGAAATGAAATTTGTATTCTGCTGGACATCCTATAAGATGCTGATCAACTCTTTTCGTTTCTACAGTAAAGGCACTGCACGACTGGAAATATACTGTCCAAAACAAGGCACTTCTGCAATACAAGGCCGAATAAAGGTAAGCAAATACAATTTCAATAGAAATCAGCGGGCTGCTTTATTTATCATTGCCTTACATTCTTCTTTATTGGTTTCATGTAAAAAGCAATCTGATATTTGACAATGCCAGTATGCACCCTGACAAGAAACGTAGTAATAAAGGGTGCCTACAACATATCACTTGCAAGAAATTAATATTGCGCCACAATTGAAGTTCTGTTCAACGCAATCAGGATAGAAAAATTATAGTGGCCTACTGAGATACCCACGTATATTACGATTAAATCAATAACTTGTCACAGGGTCTCGGCTGTACAGGCTAGGTACTTATCCATAAGCCACACACTGGCAGCAGAATAAGATAATTATAATATATGTCCAGAAAGCCAGGACCGTGATGCGCTCATGTGTTCTACAGTAAATGGTAATATCTATTATAAAAGAAACTTTCACGATTTGTCACCCTTTATATGAAATTGGTTCATAAGCGAGGAACCAGCGCAAGACTTGTTTTCAGCGCCATTAATCTCCGGATGATTCTTTCTGCTAACTGGCGGCACCATGTATGAATTTCTGTACAAACAGCCCGACCTCATGCATTATGAAATAAAACAAAAATGACGTTTCATTGTTGAAGGGCCTACTCATAAATGTAATCCAACAATACATAAATGCCATTATATATAGATATTACAATCAGGAAAAATGTAATGGTAACGGACATTCTTTATTCATCTGACTTGAACTTGTAATTCACCTGCCAAAAGACTAACAGTTGACCGCCAGTCAACTGAAGAAAGTGGTTATATTAAGGACCTGTTTTCCACATATGAGCATACGTTAAAAACACAAAATATATAAATGACAAAAATTACTGGACATAGTCAAAAAGACAACTTTGCATTTAAAACATGATGCTGTAATAGAGTGTCAGACTGTACAAAAACTAAGCCATTTTTTTAAATATCAAGATTGCTGCAACAAATGGTGTTGTTTTCTAAAATTTCCTTACTCAATAAACTCTTGAAATGAGTTTGCAAAATCTATAAATTTATCTGAAACACGACTGAAACGTAATAATTGAGATAAAACGTATTTAGCCTTAGTAATACCGAGATCTTACATTCCGGAAAAGGATAATTTACAACCTCAAAATTGAAACCTTCAAGTATGTGATGAATTTTAGTAACAAAATCATTGTCCATTATCTTGATTCCAACTGAAGAATTATATCAAGGATAAACTTCATTGTTCTTTAAAGGATCTTTTTCACCGAAGACAAATTTTCTTTGCAATTTCTAGGAAATTTGCAATATCATAAAGTTATCTTGAAAGATAGGAATACGGTTTAGCTAAATAAACATCCGTTTTATTAGATTTTGCATATATACAAATTCAGGCCTTAATGAACATTGATCAGAAACTACTACTTATAAATGTAGCCCATATTAATGCAACTAAAACATTTTTTTACAAAACATAAAGGAACGCCTCACTTGGATTATTAGAGTTTTTAAAACTGAATCGTTGAATCAATTAATAATGATGAACCCCAAACCTACCTAGAACGCTTGGATTTGTCCTAGCCCTGCCTCACCATATAAAATAACAACCAGTACTTTAACTCAGAGCAAAACGTAAACGTAATAATATCACGGAAAAGAGTCACGCAATTTATTACGCCATGCTTTGGAACTGATCAAGTCAACGTTGTTGTGTCACAATATTGAAAATAAGCCTCAAATCCCATTTTATTGGACTGCATTCAAACTAAATGCAGTCATTATTTTTTACTTACTCTACATTTTAATTGTTTTTATTACATTTGTTTTTCCCCTTAATTTCAGTCTGCGGACCAGAAAGATGTCTTTAACTTGCATAAATATACGTTTGTAAGCCTAATGATTGAATATTTTGATTTTTTTCTAATAATAATTTATCATTTCCAAGAGGTTAATTGTATAAAGTTGAGAAATCAGGTGTAGCTTAGCTTAGCTTTTTTTTTTTTGTTTTTTTTTTTTTGTTTTTTTTTTTTTTTTTGTTGTTGTTGTTGTTTGTTTTTTTTTATTTTTTAATTGTAATAGTTCCGAAATTGTTATCAGCTTTGTCTTAAGGGCCATAGACAAATTTGTCATCAAAATCTTTCAAACAAGTAAATACCGCTGCCGTTTTATAAATGCTTTATGTAAATTTATTTTTACCTTTGAAAGCAAATAAGCTATCCTTAAAAACCTTTTTTACGTCCATTGGGTAGCCTTTAAACTCTCAAACACTTTTCGTCTATTTGCAAAAATAGCGTATGAAATAATTAAAAATGCACATTTATTGTTTTAAACTGATTGCCCAATATATCTTCTATATTTAAAGGATTTTTTTTTTTGGATTTCCATCGTATTTACAATTAGTAGGGATCACCTTTTTCACAAATTAAATGGAAAATTGAAAATTGATAGTATGGTAAATTAGTTTATAATGTTAAGTATGACAGGCATGCTACACAGCAATCTGTCTTTTTGTCTTCGTGCTTGGAGCCTTTCTCAGAATTGAAGTATAAGAAATAATTATTTCTTTAAATTCTTAAGATGTATTAAGGCCTACTTCCTCATTTGAACCGAACATTAAAGACGCCTCTAATTGCTTGTCCTCTCACAGCAATATATGAATAAATCAATGACTTTATTTACTGCTCTGATTCACACTTTACACAGTAATATGTCAGTCAAAGCAACGTAACAAAACATTACACAATATAGTACAATACAGTCCAGAACAAAGCAATAAAACCCAGTATAAACACGCAACAGCACATACAACACAGTCACAAATATAGACCAGAAGACTATGTACTCGAGCGGAACAAATAAAAAAGGAAAAAGAAAGACACAGCATGATATAATAATAATAAAAATAATAATAATAATGATGATGATGATGATGATGATGATAATAATAATAATAATAATAATAATAATAATAATAATAATAATAATAATGTATCCTTACAGCTCGATGATGCAGTATTTTGCCTTTATTTCCAAACAACATTCTATAATTTATTTTTCCAATTTTGATCAGTTCCGTATCCTGTAATTCCGTAATGAAGTTAAAAAGTTGGCTCCTATGGTACTGCTTTAAATCCGGAACAATTTGTTCTACTTCTTTAACATGCTTTTCTAACTTAATGATTTGACCACACCATCAAAGGAGCTTAAAGCTATGCGAAAAAATTCTTCCTTTATTGAAAAGTATCAGTAATTTATCGATTTTTTTACAAATATTTCGATCTTTTCAAGGTCTAAACTCTTTTATCGTGTCATTGCGAGGAACTCTGAATGCATTCCAATCCAACATAAAATGTATATTTCGTTTTCGATAGTATTGCATATATTACCAGGTCCTGCCATGTACTGGGGTTCTATGGGGCCGTTTGTGTCTACCTGTTTCAATGTGTGAATTTGGGGCAATAATGTATGGCCTGGTGATATTTTTATGAATTCTGAAATATTTAACAATGCCCACATATAGTTCAAACTTAAGTATAGCGATATTCAAGTGTAATATGTTAACTGTGCTGGCCTATTACAGAAGCGCAAAAGAGCCATTTGAATAATGCATAAATGCTATTTTTTTACGAAAAAAGAATGAAATAACAACTGAATTACGTACACACACACGCACACACTGACTGACGAAGAGATAGATAGATAAATAGTTGGATAGATTCATAAATAGATAGACAGATAGATAGATAGACAGAGAGATAGATGGGACAGACAGACGGACAAGACACATAGATAGATAGATAGATAGATAGATAGATAGATAGATAGATAGATAGATAGATAGATAGATAGATAGATAGATAGATAGATAGATAGATAGATAGATTGGACGGACGGATGACATACTGTTAGATAATCGGAAGCACCGACAGATAGGTAGATACAAATAGCTAGACAGACAGACACACAAGCAAGAAGACAGATAGATGGATAGATTGTTTTGCTTTTATTTTGTAGGTCATAAAAATGATGGTGCTGGTGGTTTCCATATTTTTTCTTTGCTGGGGGCCTGCTCTTATATACAACTTCCTTGAAGAGTCAATGTTCTTTCTAATGCCAGAATCAAGCTGGAAATATGGAATAGGATTTAACTTGTATCTGTTGGGACTTGCAAATAGCTCTATTAACCCATACATATATCCTTTCTGTTCAAGGTATGCATATGTACATTATAGCACTGACGTACAATTATTGATATTTATTGTAAGTGTATGTATCTTCAGCCAACTCTTCTACCACTATGGAGCCACCAGTTGTGCCAATGAAACCACATTTGAAGTATTATAAATTCTTGATTATGGAAGCCAATTTTTTCAAAGACACTTCAGGTAAATTTCAATGCAAGCTTCCTTTGCATGAAGTTTGTATTTCAGAGCAAATTCACTTATGGCATTGAGATACCATACTTTCTGCACATGAATGCTGGCCTTTTAAGAGGAGCAAGTCCTCGCAAATTCATGGTTAAAATAGTAATGTGTTTTACGCTGCTCCTTTGATGCTAATGGACCAACAACTCCCAATACAATGCAGTAACTGTACCGGATTAAACGTATTGAGCTAGGCCGTGTCGATTATTGCAAACATGCACACCTACCTCCATTTAACCATTCTTTAAAGACTGAGGATTTGGTGCAGTTGATATGCGCGTTTCCCGATTCCGGTTAACAAAGGATGCAGGTTCAAGACCCGGGCGTTTGGTGTTAAAAAAACGGAGAGTAACATGATACCTCTTGACTGCATGACGTTTACAAGCAAAAGCTGACTAGGGGGTGAACTGCCGGGTGGACATACAGAAAGGCAGGACTGCTCATTTAAGGTCTGCTACCTTTACTTAGCAGAGCTAAATAAGTAAAAATAAGAAATGCAATGCAGCGAATTGTAGATTTCCTTTTCACATATCAGCACTATATAGCTTACCTACAGTTTGGAAAAACATAAACAATCTTGTACTATCGATATTTGACTGGTATCTTTGCAATAGTAACTAGACTACCATAATTTGCATTTATTGAAAGTGAAACTTGTGTTTTGTCTGAAAAGATTATATTTTGTTGGATCTTCCGAACTTTCTACTTTCCCTTTTACCCAGTAATGCTACAATTCAATCTTTTTGTCGCAAGAGGTAAAACACTACTATTATCATTATCTATATCATATACTTTGCTTTCGATTTTTTTAATGTTATTTTGTTTTGCAGAAAATTTAGAGATTCGTATATGAATATTCTTCGTTGTGGCCGGCAAAGACGGAAACCACAAACCTCTTTGACGACACGACTGAGTAGTATCCCTGCAGCAACAAGGCAGTCAGCAAAATTCGCTGCTACAAATACCAAAAACGTCTTGTGAAGGAAATGCGAACAAAGGAATAAATAATATATAAACAATCAGCAGAAAACATGCAACTGAAACTTGTTGACAGATAAATGTTTTACATTTTTCGTTAGAAGGCATATAAATTTGACGAGTATGTCAGATTTCATTGTCATTCGATACCTGAAAATTTAATAAGACGACATGTATGTATGTATGTATGTATGTATGTATGTATGTATGTATGTATGTATGCATGCATGTATGTATGTATATATATATATATATATATATATATATATATATATATATATATATATATATATATATATATATTACTAAGATTGCATTTTGATGATATGATCAAATATTTAATCATATAAACTGAAACAAAGGTAGAGGTTATTTGGAATAATCATGACTTACCATTATCGTTTGATCGTGTCTTAAAAACCGTTCATGTGAAAATCGTTGTAATGCTGATTTTAAATACATTTGGAATATAATTCAATTTATAGATATGTCCATATATTTGATCATATGCCTTAATGTTCATACTGCATAAAACCAGAAACAGTGTTCCAATATATATATATATATATATATATATATATATATATATATATATATATATATATATATATATATATATATATATATATTTGTATTAGTGTCTTTTTGCCCAGAACCACTTCCCGGTAGTCAATACCCTATTCCGCAATATATATATATATATGCATACACACACACACACACACACACACACACATATATATATATATATATATATATATATATATATATATATATATATATATATATATATATATTGTCTTTGTGTCTTTTTGGCCAAAACCACTTCCTAGTAGCCATTACCCTATTCCGCAGTCCGAACTCTTTACTCTCCATAAGCTGACCTGTCCCTGTTTAACTTATATACATAGAAGTACTATTGTCCATATTGCACACGTTCCTCTGTATAATTTTGACATAGGTTGTATTAGCCCAAATAAATTAAAGGGTCTTCAACGGGTAACTACTCAACATGTTTCGGAGCCTTTTACCCGTACATGTCTCTCTGAGTAGCGGCTCCTTGTCTAAGCTAAATATTCAGCAAAGACAACCCACATAATAATAAATAAATATAATCGTGGCAATTGATGAATAAGCTAAATGCGTGAAGTTTTGCTTATAAATGCAGAACTTCATATCAAAGAAGAATACCTGTCAAACAAACCATAATTACCAAATTAGCATAGTACAGGTTCAGATAAGAACAATTTGACTTACCCCTGAACCAATATGTACCGTTTCTAGCTGGACAGCTTAACCTAGTAAAACCATCTGCCAATGTTCAACTGAAGTGGAAACAAGCTGGGGCATTATATTCAGTCCCAGTGATTGTTTAATAAACAGTTGCAGCTAGACCACCTGTATAAACAAAGGGAAATCATAACAAGGACTGCAACAATGTACCTCCTGCATCAGAGATGTAAAACAAACTCCATGACGACACCTACTACTCAAACAATTTAGCTCTATTTAACTGCCAACCCTGAGTCAATGTGTCAACTTAACGTGTCAGCTTTGTGACATTTGAGAAAATACTGTCAATTTTGAGTAATTTTTTGATATTGAGTAAATGTGCACATAGGCATATCAGAAAAGAATGAAAGTCATTAGCATTTATGCCAAAAACGTGCTATCAAACAGTTTTTCTTAACAGGATTTTAAGTACAATTAGGCAAACATGTAACTTGTGTACGCCGCTTCTTGCTACCTGTAGCCACTGGGGGTTTACCTAACGGAAAACGTGTAAGCCTAAAATGTCTGATACTGAATATTAAAACAGAAAGATGCCAAAAGATAAAGTTAAGTAGCAAAACAGACAAGTCTAAAAACTGTAAATTATTGTGGCCAAACTTTCTAATAACCTTTAGTTATTAACAGTAGAATTATAGGGTAAGTCAGAAAAGAATGAAGGTCTTTTGTATTAACCAGATATCAAGTACAAGTATATATATATAGATTCACTCTCATGGTGTATTATTCCCGTAAAATGGTTGTTATATGATAAACATAGCTGTGAAGGTTCTCCGAGTTCAAACACACACACACACACGCATAAATATATATATATATATATATATATATATATGTATATATATATATATATATATGTATATATATATATATGTATGTATACATATATATATATGTATACATATATATATACATATATATATATATATATATATATATATATATATATATATATATATATATATATATATATATATATATGTGTGTGTGTGTGTGTGTGTGTGTGTGCCTTTTATTTATTGTCCTCTCCCGGCCCACTATATACAATAATAGCTAGCGGGCTATGACTTTACAGGCCTGATATTTTCCGTAGTACTGTGATATCAGCCGATAGGGTTTGGCAGCGCTTGCATGAGGTGAAATGGATGAGGAGCGCATCCCTGGATGTGACACGAGCAACACATCGCACATGGGCTAAGTTGCCAGGGGAGACGCAAAACAAATCTTCAGCTCAGAGATCACATTTAACAAGGTGTAGAAGATCGCATTTTAGAGTTGGAGGAAATCAAGTGTACAGATGTAGGCACAGAAAGTAATCTATACATTTTCGCGGACGGAAAAAACATGCAAAATCTGTTATTCAATATACAAGAAACCTCTTTTATTGGCATTGCCCTCAGTCCTTTATGGGGTAATACTAATGAGCACTTAACAGGTCACTTACATATAAATCACATCATATATATATATATATATGCCTTTCCGACTTTCTTCTGCCTGGAATTTGTCGACATGGAAAATGTGGCCATGATCATGCAACAGGGGCGTACAACCATTAAAACTTTCTCAACATATTGATATGTTTACACACTTTCACGTTTTAAAAAAAACGACGGAAACGCTATTTCAAACTCTTGCTACATGTACCTCCCAATCATTTTCTTCTGTCATCCCTTTGTTAGCTCCGTGATTTGTTAAACGATCCTGGCAGTTCTTTACATATAAGTAGAAGTTTTGCTGCATTGAACTATCCCCAAAAGCGTCAGAATAAATAAACATCATATGCCTGGCTACCATATCTATTAATATTTCAGTGAGGTCTGTAATACTTACTGTTGCATATTTATTGCAATTGTAATATACCTTCCTTTGAATTTGGTTCTGAAGCCACCTGCAACATTGTGTAGAGGTTTATATAGTTCCTGTGTCACTTAAAATTAATTTTTGCTTTATGTAGTATGAAAGGTTTACAAAAAGTGATGTTTGCAATTTGTTCATGAATATGTGAGTCCTACAGTTCATGCGATCTAAATTCCAAGATTTTACTCTCTTATGCTCACCCATATTTAGTCTCAATCTGGCAATTAACAGAAGGGAAATGATTAGGCCAATGGAAGACGTCAACACCTAATCGCCATCATCCTTATTATCAACTTCATCGATAAAGTCATCCTTACTTTACCTTGCAGGGTGTCTGTACTTGGATCTTCAATTTGAAGAAATTTACTGTCGGCCAAACCCAAGTACATTTCTGTGCATACAAGGCCACCCCTTATACATCAATATTTTAGCAGGCATCTGCATTTCTTGCACCCGCATTTCCCAGGCATAATCAAGCACTGGGAACTGGATGCTACAGGGTGGTCACTGGGTAGTATTCTCAACTATACACCCATAGCTTGTTGGTGAAGGATGTTTGGTCCCCAAATTTTATCATGACCACATAACGTAGCCCAGTAATGAGCTCTTAATATTAGACCAGGTGATTTGTGGTCGAACCGGGTAACCTAAAACAAATTGCAAAAGTAATAAGCTATAAAGCAAATGAAAGCTCATAAACGCTTCTATAAAACATTAAACGTCTAAGAAAATATACTTTTAGGAACACCTTTTCTAGAGGAAGGAACAATTTGGCCTTATGCACACCCAGATGCCAGACGTTAGCTGTGATATGATCTCTCTAAATATTAATATAATGTCAATGTACTGTAATAATGTAACATAATATGAGATAGGATTTAAGGTAAGATACAATGAGAACATATTAGATGAGACTTTATTTATTTCCAGTAAATAATAAATAAATTTGTTGTTGCAAACACTGAGTGAGCTAAGTAATGCAGGATGTACATGGAGCACTTTACTAAATATAAGAGAGACTGAAATTAATATGTGTGATTTATTACCACACTGGTCATATATATATATATATATAGATAGATAGATAGATAGATAGATAGATAGATAGATAGATAGATAGATAGATAGATAGATAGATAGATAGATAGATAGATAGATAGATAGATAGATAGAACATGTCGTTTGTGATAACAAAATGACATTTTTACTTCCAGAAAGTTTTTCCCAAGACGTGATGTATCCGCTCATTCTTGTAACAAATGATTGTGAGATATAAGAACTACAGACCAGGCTCTCTGGAATATCAAATGTATTCACATTAAACTAACATGTTTACAACTCTGAAACTGTAAACTTGTAAAATACTTATTTCGCTTGTTTTGGTCAACACTTGTCATGGAACAGTTAGACAAGAGTCATATGTTGGCTGTTCATCATACCCAATAAATGATCTTGACCAGTGACATGTGGATAGCCTGAACCTCATTCTTGTGGCATAAGCCATGAAATTTAACAACTTTGTCCTAAAGTATTCACTCCGAACATTGTGGCAATTAGACAACAGTCAGGTATTTGCTGTCTCCATAATTCCCAATGAATGTCACTGAAGTGTGATATTTCTATTGACCAAACCATATGAACAGTCACCCATACGATGCGCCAGAATTACCTAAATAATGTGGTCATAAATGTGACATATCCTGTAAAAATTTAATCTATATATCCTCAATGTTCAAACTGCTAACATTGTGACAATAGACATTACAATCACCCGAATACAGATTAAGTATCCTGGTTAGACTCAGAATCAGTGTCATTGGGAATATTAGCACATAAACCTCTGCACTCAGAGCAAGCAGAAGAACAAGTCATGCCCTGCTTCCTGTAGGAGCAGCACATAGCCAGACTTGCAACCACAACAAACGACGTCCAGTAATTTCTAATCGGCAGGTTGCAGATTGGTCATGATTTGCAGTAAATCCCCTGCACTGACTTTCCACCTCAGTCCACAGAAAGCATTACAACAACCTACCATTCCTGGGTCTGGTGGTACAATCTAAGGCTGTGGTATTTGACTGAAGCCGACATAGTAGGAAGTGCACCAGGTAGAACTGGCATTGTGCCAGTAGGAGCTTCCCCATGGTATTTCAAATACCTGAAAACATTGATACCATGGTGAGGGTTGTTAATGTACAGATAAACCAGGGCTGTTTCCACTGCAGGTGTGTTGTCATCTTTATTAGTTTTGTGGCTCATGAAAAACCTTTGTTGATCTTGAAACTGACACTCAGATTTGATATTTCAGATTGATAGTTTCTTGCCCAAACTGTAAACACCAGAGGTGGCATCACAACCAAGATATGCAGGAACTGAATGTTGTTTGTGATAACATTTCAAAGAAGAGCTTGGATTGCAGGAATGTTCCAGCATATATTTCCCTTCTGACTCAACTGGGTTTCCTCCAATGTGGTCCAAGACACACTTTCCAATGCTCTTAGACTTATGTGCATTGACAGGTGGGTGGTATGTTACTCCAGTTGTGATTTTCCCTACTGGGCTCTCAGTTGTGAATGACCTTTTTTCATAAGTAGAGAAGCAGTTTCTGTGTGTCTTTTGCATCCATTGCAACTCTTGCATCAGTGGCCTCTGTGCTGGTAGCTTATGGCGTATTTCACATTAGTGAGTCGCTTCATAAAGCTGTTGATCTCCGCACAGGCATGGACAAAACCTGCAGAAGGGGTTGGATTATAGAGAAACCCCAGCCTCTGGTTAACCTACCTTTTTTCTTGAGGTTCCTCATGAGACACTCATCAGTGACTAGCTCTGGGGATAGCCCAGATCAGCAATGATCAGACCAGCCAATAATATGCTGGCCTTCTTTGAAATCTTGGTGGACTTCAGGTTGTTGCTCAGGAAGCTTTGCCATCTTCTGCAGGTATATCTGTACACTCTTCAGGTATAATCTATGTCCACAAGCTGCAAAGTAGGCTAGCGTTTCATACAGGCTTTGACAGCAAAGGTCCCAGTTGCCTAGGGATCCAGGTTTGATAAACCTTTGAAGCAGATCAACCATTTTACTACTTGAGAGAAACTTAATGACATGTGTACTAATTCAAAAATCCTTCTGAGATATGTGTGAACGAAAAGTAGCAAATTCAAGTTTCCATGTATAACAGGAGAAAGGGCATTCAATACAGGTAAAATGAAATAAAACGTAAATGGAAAAAAATTTCAAATATAACTTAAAGGCAAAAATAAATTCCAGATCTCACATAATTTGTCAGCATGATGTTGTCTGTACGAAAAGCATATTACATTATATCCCTGCACAGTTATGACACATGCTTCAGTATATTCTAAGGAGTCTTTTTTTTTTTTTTTTTTTTTTTTTGGAAGGGGGGGGGCATTTTGGATGGCCCCTTTGGCCATCGTTGGGCTAATATGTTTAATGTAAAATATATCATTATAGTATAAAGATGGCCTAAATGACAGAGAACAAACAATATAAATTTGGTGGGAATTTTTTGCAGTTTATTTAATATTGATAAATGTACACAAATTACAAAGGGAACACCAACTGGAAAGCTTAAATGGATGCTGAAAACCCATTTGAAACCTTGAACCCCCTGCCCCCTTTTCGAAAATGTCCTATTTATTATTCGTAAGTAACATTTTTTTTTTTATATAAATTACACATTAAGTTCGACACATTTAAAAGGTTTTGACATCATGTTAGGTGTCTGCAGACCTGAACATTATGTTACCAACTTGACTTCTGGATATGGATAAGGCGAAATCGTTCCCCCCTCCAGTAAAAGTTGTTCCACTGATTAGATTTTGTTATATTTTCGATAAGTTAAGGAGCAGCTCATGAGCTCTAATGTGGTGTATAGTTTATAATTATTGCGATTTGTTTTGGGTGCTTCCTTGTTTCACCCAGACTATTTTGTTTGTTATAAAGCTGCCTTTGTGGGAGGAAGTTTAATGGCTTTTGTTTTTTTAAGTAGCTTCAATCCCCAGTCAGCAACACTTTGAAAGTTAATGTTTATGTCATAGAAATGAAAGACACATTTCAGGTCCAGATATTGTTTCACAGCTAGGCATTTGATTGTATTCTAGGTTTGTAAATCCTCAACCAATGGCAGGCCCACTTGCCTTAAACCCTTCCAGCAAGTGCTTGTGCCTTTTCCAGCTAAGCTTTTGAACTTGAAGATTCTCCAACTGCATACAAGAACGCCGTTCCATCTACTAGGGTAAAACCCATGGTCTGGTCATCTTGAGTTGGCAGTTTTGTATGTCTATTTAACAGATCTTCACCTTCATCAGACACTGATAATTCCAGAACTGATCCTAATGTACATTTTTCCATGCGGGGTAAAAGATAGTCATCAGAACTAAAAGAGCGCAAGGCAAAGCCTGGAATTTATGTTTCAATATTGCTTCTTTTATGTCCATATCATATCGAGATGGGGTAACAACCATAAAGCATGGAAATAAGGCCCTACCATCTCTTAATTCAACGAATTTGCTCTGTATTTTCCGCATAATCACTTTTTGTGCAATCGTCTATCCTTTGAGTTTATCTTTGGCATGCGTGCCCAAAGTTTAACTTTTGCTGTCTTTATTCTCTTTTTAACAGATGTAGGATACATTTTATGACCTATATAACATACGTCACAACTATCTTTCTCAATGTCATCTGGTATGACAACTATTGTGAAAATGTTGACAAGGTCCTTCTCATTAAATGTGACAGGATTGACATTTGACTCAATGGCATTCTTAAGTTTATGGATATTCATTTGCTGCCATTAGGCAACGGATCTGGAAAGCTCATGGTGCCTGGCTGGATTTGCATAGCATGTGCATCAATTCGTGTTTGTGCTGTCTCCGAGAGCCTCACCAACTCCAGAGCAATAAGGGAAATTCTTGTTCTTACTGCTGGATTGAATGTTATGCCTGGCAGACCTTCAAATACCTTCATCATCGTATTTAAGTTTACAATCCCATGATCTGGTCCAATGGCAAAGCAAAGAATGGTATTGTTGCTAACAGCAAAGTTTCCATTCTGAAACTCTTGTCGAAGGTCAGGATCTATATCCTTAAGCTGTTGCATTTCTGCGAGATACACTGGAATTATTCGTGCATACTTTTGCTTGTCATAAGCAAAGAAATATTTTCTGAGGCTCTCAAGAGATGCCAAATATAAAAATCCAAATGCCTCCTTGGTTGAAGTGAACAAAGGCAAGGTGCAGTAAATCATGCCCATGCATTGCCAAATGAACTGGAACCTCGGATAATTTGCTTTTCTGGAAGATGCATATTCTTTCAAAGCATATCCCAGTTCCGTGGTCCCTTCATTTGACAAAGCATCTGGTAGTACTCAGGCGATGATCTGTCAGGCTGACCAACTGATTGAACCAGTGCCTAATTATCCTAACACATGAAGCAACGTGAAGATCAAACAAGACATGAAGAGTTATTATAGCTTATTGTTTTCTATAAGCATTTCCACATTTTGTAAGTGATTGTTTATTTTGACAAAACACCCATTAACATATTCTCTTTGCTAATGAACATTTTTGCACATGCAGTGACAGTTGGATTTTTAACTAGTTTCCCTCCTGGCTTTTCACACTTCACACACAATTTGGAATCTATGTCAAATCTAGAGTTTGGGGTGTAACAAGAGTAGCCAAAGGCTCCATTTAGGTCAATTTACAGTGACATAATTTTAAAAAATATTACTTTATAATAAACACAACACCACCGACAAAATAACCAAACTCGAACCCTTATTGATAACAGATTATACAATACAACACTTTCTGAACCCGAGATACCCATTTGAATGCCAAACAGTGCACCCTCTACAACTTACATGCTGTGGGAGAACCCCATTGGACTGAATCTAGATACAAAAAGAATCTCATGACGGAATCTAGTGGGATGTTGAAGGAAGATACCCATGACGCAATCTAATGGAAAGACACCAGCTGAATGGCAGTGAAGCAAGTTCGGTGGTTTTTTTATTTGACCTGTAAATTTTTAGCGTTGTAAAATTAGCATACTATGGAATATTAATCGTTTCATAAGCTGTCTGACTTACCTGGCCGCTCAGATTTTTGGAATAGATTGTATATGTATTGCCAGATAGGCATACATGAATTTCTTGATTCTTCATCTATATTATATCAAAAATTGTAATATGATGAAAATGTAAAATTGGGAAAGAAATAAGTGTGCACATCATACAGTATGACATACTGCCCATAGATCTTAAGCTACAATATGAATGAAATAAATATTATTATTATACCCTGTTCATAGTCATTTCATTACCAGAATCACCATATCATCATCATCATCATCATCATCATCATCATCATCATCATCATCATCATCATCATCATCGTCGTCGTCGTCGTCGTCGTCGTCGTCGTCGTCGTCGTCGTCGTCAAGCACATATAAGTAAGCATATCGTTATTGGTACTTTACTGATTTTTAATAGGTAAACATTCACTTTGACACCTATTATTTTACAATACATCCGAGTTTGCCGATACGGAAATAAGGGGTAGGATTATTTATACCATTAATTTGGGGTAAATTATTACTCAAATAATTTCTTTTTGTATATTTATGTCTTAGATATACAGTCATCATTAAGGTTAATATGTATAAGTTGAAAGTCAATTCTGAGGGCACTTCGTAAAGGAGTTAGGGAACGCAAAAGAAAAAACATTTCAAACTCAGTCCTTTCTTTTTGTTCCTTTCGTGCCTATAATTCTCACTTCTTACCTTTATAGTAAGTATATAAAGAAACAATTGGCAACATGTGTCGTTGTTTACCTTATAAGGTGTGCCAACCAAAGATATATGTCGCCAATAATCAACATTCAAATCCCACGGGACCTCATGTGGCAACATATGTCCCCATAGCAGTAAGTGTGTTGAATATTTTGGTGTAGGAAATGCCCGTTTCTTTGAAAGAGGCATTTGTTTTGAGAATTCAGGTGTGAAATTCACTACAAGGAGGTGTCTGTTTTCAACTGTGCCCTTGATCCTTAGTGCATAGTTGTAAAGGAAAATAGACCATGCTTTGATATCAGACACCTTCTTGATATGGTTGCTTTGAGAACATAACTGACGTCTTGTGGACAGGCCAGCTCTAGAAATATTTTGGCGCTTTATACAGACAAGCGCATATCGTTTGAGCCCCAATGCCATGGAGTTTCTTCAGAAAGATAATCTACAGGGTTAACTGGATCAATCTGTAATCATCATGACTGATGTGTCGATAAATAATTTGCATTGTGACTTCCTACCACTAAGTGATTGTTACCATTAGTTATTAAGGGATATAAACAATCGTGCAGTGTACACTTGGTATTGCTGTTAAAAGCGACATTATATTTTCCTCTGGCGAAAACTGATAACACATCTCTCTCAGCACATAGAGGATTGTGACACTTATTGTCTGTGCTTTTCGGTCAACATCTACAATTGTACAGAGTTACGACATGCAAATAGACCCGTACAAAATTGTAGCGTATATTTCCCTATGATTGGAATTCTGAGATATGTTTTTGTGAGTTTTCATGATATAAATTGGGCCAAGTTTAGATGAAGTTTCAATGAAGGAAGCAGATCGTCTTAAAACAGACACCTGCTGGACGCAAGTTACATTTTATTGCACTTCCGTCAAAAAGGCGTGTTGTTGAAGACTCCATAATTCAATACTCCGAATAAAATAATACCACCATCCTGTGTAATTGCACAATAATAAAAGAAATGTTGGAGGACATTTTCAGTGGCATGACATGTTGTGTATGGCATACACACTCAAGAACCACGACAGTCACTTAAGGGGAGAATTTCCTGGACGCAATGTTTTGCATTGAGCTTATAGCATTATTGCAAAGTACGGAAATCACAAATACAGATGCAATCTACATGACACCTGGAATAAAATAGGTTCCAACCTTTATGTGAAAATAAGATCGACACTGATAATGACAAAAATAAACATATTTGTGAACTTTGCACTGGTCTACCAAATCACTTTATCTTTAGTTGTATGCTACAAGGTACCCTGTCAGATAAAACTGCCAGGTTGGTCAACGATACTATGCATTGGCGATTCCACGATAAATCAACTACTTGCACTGTATCAACAGTTATGCCTTGCTTTTGAGAAGCGAAAGAAAGTAAGGATCATTTTCTTAGACATTAGAGAGGCTTTTGGTGTAGTTTGGCACCCTGCCTTACTCTTTAAACTGAAAAAGGGGGTATTACTGGAACTCTTTTATTTTTGTTTTCTTATTATCTTTGTAATCATCGCCAACGTGTGCTCCTCGACGGTAAATCTTCCTCCTCTTCCAGAGATACATCCAAGCCAGAGTACCCCAAGGCTCCGTGCTAGGCCCATTGAGTGTCCTGATTTATATTAACAATTTTGTGGACATTGTTAAGTCAAACATGAAAATGTTACCTGATGATACTACCGTTTATTTAACAGTAGATGGCCCTGTAGCTGATGATACTACCATTTATTTAACAGTAGATAGCCCTGTAGCTGATGATTACTTTCAATGCTTCCGATACCGAATCTTTGCTTGTTTCTCGTAACGTTACATCTATTCCCAATCCACCCATTACCTTTCAACGTCATGTGTTGGGAGACATGAATAACCATAAACACCTTGGTATAACTCTGCGCTCCGATTTAAGTTGGAACGACCATCTCAGAAATTACATCTAAAGCTAACACATTGATTAATATAATGAAGTGTTTAAAATTGACTTTGGACCGTCTCACGCAAGAAATTGTTCCTTTTTCATTAATTAGATGTATCCTTATACATGCTAGCCAAGTGTAGAGTGGCTGTACTGAATCTGATGCTAAAAGACTCGAGACTGTTCAAATTGATGCTGCTTGCATTGTGACTGGCGCAATGCACAGTACCGATATACACAAATTATACGAAGAACTTGGCTGGCAATTATTGTCTCAATGGAGAGAGACAGGTAAGTTAATTCTCATATGTAAGAAAGTGAACAACCTTGTTTCCGAACCCTTATGTTCTGTAGTTACTGCCAATGATGCGACCTTTTTCAATACTCGCCGCCCTTTCAATTGTGGCCATTTTCAGGCTCGCACCGACTTGCTGGACAGGTCTTCCTTCCTTTTGACTGTTAGACTATGGAACCAGATCCCAATTGAAATTCGAAATTCGCCTTCTGTTAAAGTATTGAAACGAAACATTTTTGAATCAGTACCTCGGTCAACTGATTTCCCACGCGTCTCAGCTTGGGAGCTAGTCCGCTTTATCATCACTTATTTAAAATTGGGTTCAAGTCATCACCTGCTTGCACTTGTGGCTCACACTTTGAAGATACATTTCATGATGATTTCCTCTGTTTGAAATGCAGAAACTCAAGATTAACACTTCATACTAAGTTATTCTTCTTGCTGATTTCACTCTTAGAACATTTTGTATGGTTCAACACAATGCCCTTTTGCGGAATATTGAAATCTTTTTGCTGCAATGCACGAATATATATCAGCTACAAACCGCTTCAAGCCTACTGGTATTGGCTAAATAACTTTGTTCCCTTATTTCAGGTTCAAATTTCCAGGCTGTATCTCACTTTTGTGATTGCTCAAATCCATACTTTAATCTTGAAAGAATCTACACCGCAAAAACTTCCCTCTATTTGTCTTGACCATATTGGCATCTCCTTCACTCGTACCATGTGTCTAGTCAGTTATATGCTCTGTCCTTTCCTTATAAGAGGGATATATAGGGCAATGCTCTTTTTTTCTAATTGTGGAAAATTTATGCAAAATATGTTTGGATGTTAATCCAATAAATATGTTTACATTAAGTTAAATTTAATTTTCATTTCAACCCTTTATACAGCTTGTTACTTCCAAGTAGTAATACCACAGCAATAAGAGAGTCTTGCTTACGAAGACTTCCCTTACGATATATATATATATATACAAACATGCTTAAACTTCCGGATATTGACAAACATTAAGGATTTTGAATTTGTTGCTTTGAAATAATATGCATCAAAAATTCTGTTCCCCGCCTATCTTGTGTTTTCTGATTGTTTCGGGGTTTACTTAATATTTGCTTTTAATGTTAAAGAAAGCAGCATGCAAAAAAGACTATGACTTTGAAATATTTGCGTTGATCGCACTATTGCACATTGTTCGTGTTAGGTCTATCTATCTATCTATCTATCTATCTATCTATCTATCTATCTATCTATCTATCTATCTATCTATCTATCTATCTATCTGTCTGTCTGTCTGTCTGTCTGTCTGTCTGTCTGCCTGTCCGTCCGCCCGTCCGTCCGTCTGTCTGTCTGTATACATACGTATTTGTATTTATGTATGTCTGTGTTTGTTGGCTTCAATTGCAAATCATAAAATGTCTTGCAATTAGTCAGAACAATTAGTACTTCCATGATGCCTTGGAGCATTTGCTTTCGTTATTGTCTCCAATTGTTCAAATTCAATGAAGTGAAATAGATACCATATCATATGACGTACAGGTGTAACGCAGTTATAGTAGAATGGTAATGCAAGCAACCAATAAGACGAGAACACATCCATAGTGAAAGCAAACAGCATTGCTGCATATTCAGTTTCACATTGGCTCACGTATCATTAGTATTTTTAATATACTTTCTAAAACGCGGATAATTCGAACCAACCAAATGTGTGATTCAACGGATTTGTACAAATTCTGTTGTACCCTTTTTGCAAAAGAGGCTTCATTAATTCATTTGGCTCAGATATACACAAAGACTGATTAAGTGACAGCGTTTAAGTGTAGGACACTCATTTATAAATAAATGCACTTTGTTCCAAAGTAAGCTTGCAAAATCTTTTGCCAAGATCCTTTGAAAATAGGCTATCAGAAACAAGGAAAAGAGTTTCATTACCTCTCATTTAATAATGATCACTGCTTACCTTTTCTTCATAGATCGCAATCAGTCTTTGTCATCACTACTCATACAAGCTCACCAAATTCCCTTATAAGTTTTTTTTCTGAAATATGTTCTTCTACAGACAATAGTCAGCCTACCACAATGTATGAAGTGTGATTGCCTGTGCTACTATCGAAATCATTTTCATCGTCGGTATTCAACCAACATATCATTTATGTTTACGGTTTTTTTTCATACCATTGGTTTATTTTACGTGTCTTCCGTTGTTCCCTACCTGTCGAGAAGGGTATTCTTTCATGCACTCGACATTATATGTAACTTTGTAAACTCATCCAAAATAGAAGCGAGGCTACTTCCTTTTGAGCCGCCTGTTTCGTGATCGGTGGCCCAAACCGTTAGGAATTTATGACTCGTTGGATCCCTAGACTACACATCCACCACCATTTTTATGTTTTCATTCCTTTCTTCCTTCATTGAACCACCATTACGACTTCGAAAATGGTCATAATCAAACATGGATGACACTTCCAGACGAAAGTTTCGCATTAGGATAAGAGGATGAATTCCAAATCATGACATAAATTTTGAGTGATATAAACTTGCTTGACATAAATTCCGGAACCTTCATATTTTTTTCTTTTGCCTAAATAAAAAAAAACAACAAAATATGACCCGGATAAACACTGACATAAATCCAGACTGTGGGATCACGTTCCCCATCAATCATCTGATTGTTGTCAGTTAAAGGTAAAAAAGATATGGCTATATACGTTACAACATCATTTCTAAAATAAAAACAAAAAGGCCGTGAAAGTCCTTTGCCCAACCACCTTAAGATGAACACACTGAAATGGATCTATAAACTTCAGAATGAAATCAAGGTCACCTTTGCTGAAGACCATCATCTCTGTTCCTAACCTGAGTGTATCAACTTGTGTTCATCAAATCATCAACTCATGCCTTTCCAGGCCTTGGGCGCGGAAGCTTCCCGTCAATCTCAACCAGCGCATCGGTTTTTTTGTTTTGTTTTTTTGTTTTTAAACTATCATATTTTGACAAACGCCTGCATAACTAGCTTTGGTATCTTCTTTTCAAGCATATCGTAGCTTATAAACAACTTAAATCTTTACTCTTTTCTTTACTTACGTTTGTTTGTTTTGAGACTTGAAATTCGAGTGGCATAACCTTTAGATTCCTTCGTAAATTGAGCGGCAGCTTTACATTTTGGCCACTAGATGGCTATAACACATGTCGAAACTTCACGAAAAAAGATGTGCAAAGGTTGTGTCTGCCAAAGTCGCAACTTCGGTCAGTCTTGTGATTTAAATGAAATCATATACAAGGAAACAACAATACAAGAATAAAATCTGGTACAAACGAATGAAAGTGTGTGTGTGGTGGTGTTAAACTGAAAGTGCCAATGGCAAGCCCGACCTCCTCACATCACTGCAAAACTAAAATCAGGCCCAACTAATTATAAAATGTATGGATTGCACAAACCTTCTGGTACAGACATAAAAAGTACAATTATACATCAAACCTGGTATAGAATTGGGACCACACAGTCAACGCAGCCCAACCTTTCATGACCACACTTGATGGTAGCTCCGAGAGACCCTCGTCTGGCGCCCCCCTGCTCTCTGTCAGCTCAGGGTCAGGCCCCGACTCAACTCCACTTCTCCCAGGTAGTTGACTCTTCTATCCGAGATCTTTCCTGCAATACGGCATAACAAAACAATATCCACCCACCGTTTGTTTTCATAGGGTCGTGGCGCGGCGTGAGCAGTATAATCAATATGATTCAGCAAGATCAAAAGCAATATTCATCTATACATATTAACCGTATAATTCGTCTCTTTTGGCCCCCATGACGGTTGACAAATAATGTCTGTGCACATGCGTGACAGAAAAGATGCAAAAATCAACCTACCTACGTTTGCTAGGCGTGGCACACAAGGCTGCACAGAGGAGATGCTTTACCTAATGCAGGCAATTGCTTTATCTAATGCAGGAAGGAAAATTACATCGTCGTGAATAGATTAAAGTAATGTAAATTCAAAACTATTATAATGTTTGTCAGAGATATAAAGATATTAGAATTGAAACTGCAGCAGAATATGTCAATCACAAATTGAACGATAGTAAATAGAGATATCAGAAAATGCTCTCAAAGGATGACAATTTCTTAGCCTTCTCCCAACAGGATATGGCAAAAGTGACAGTTCTGGTGTTCCCTGTATTTCTCAGGTAAGACATTAGCAAGATCTATGTTTGTAATAAAATGTTGAAAAAAGTGAACAAGTTTCAATTGTCACTTCAAGTATAGTATTGCATCTACCTAGCATTATGTTCAGGGTGACATAGTGGGAATGGTGTACCCCCATGCCTGTTACTGTACATGCATTTCTTAAGAAAGTTCCATTCTATTCATCAATTCAGATTTTTTTAAATCTAACATATTTATCTGATCATTAAGTGATATTTGCTGCAGTGTAGCGAAACCTTATTTTAAAATAAATCCCTATTTTCATCCCCCCCCCCTTGCCAAAACCATCACAAAAAGGATTTGCCCACTAAGAAGCCTCATGGCAGGCCAGCTCAGCAGATGAAACAATCCTCTTGTTAAAACTGCTGCAATTATGGGTGGTGTCGATGAAGACACTAAATAAATCGCATACAACACTCATGATGGCCTTATTTTTTTTTCATTCATGTGGCCTCTTGATAAATCTCATAATGCAGCAATTAATTCTTTCTAACAAGATTTATTTATCGTTGGAAAGAAACAACTTAACGCGGTAATGCTTTTATTGCCAACTCAATTTGGACAACTTGCATAAACAGTGGTACCTGTCTGGAAAAATCCCTGCAGTGAGAGACCTCTAATCTTTTTAGGAGCATCCAATTGAGATACTACTCCATATTTTCCATGTTACTGTTCTTCTATTGAGAGACCACCTGTTTTTTAAAGATTGGTTTGAGTCCTGATGCAGGTGTGGTTCCAAAAATGAATCATTCAATGTCAGTGGAATTATTTCACAGTTATCTTTCAATGTTCCGCTAAGACAATATACTTACCAATTGAGAATATAGTGGAAAAAGTTAATAAAAAAATATCTGGATGAAAATGTTGCATTCTTTCATTAGTGCCTTGCATACAACAATGGAGTATTTTGTTAGGCTCAGTCCAAGTTTCAGGTTGACAAAGGTAGATTCTGCTGGCGTTAACCATGGAAATTATTTGAAAAAAAAAGTTTATGCCAACTGCGGTGCTTTTAATGAACAAGTTGCATGTTTATATCATTTTTAATATACTAGATAAAGTACTTTTCCATTTGTGATTACAAATGGGCAGTGCAGTTTGGGTCTAGGATCACCGAAGCTTGTCAAAGAGAGTCTATGGTGGAATACATTGAAGTGCCAGAAGACAGTATGTGTTTGATGGCAATAGATGTTGTGCACATCTGAACAAGAGAGTGTGCAATTCAACTAAAAAACAAAATCGAATTGTCAATTCGTCATGAACTTTGGCTCTTTATTCATCATGTTTTCGTTCTAAATAATTTTGATATATACAAAGTTAATATGGATATTTAACACTATTATGAGAATTACAAAAATATATAAAAAATAAAAAATATATGTAATTTAAGCCATACCCTGACTGGCTTGTGACAGAGAACAGAGAACTTCATGCTACATTATTCCCACAGTTACCATTGGATAATGAAACCCAGAGCAGTCATCACGGCAACTATGCAAGCGGGAACGCAATTCTTACCACTGTCAGTGAACAATGATCCACACAAATTCTTTGTTCTTCCCTTTGACAACATCAGTGTGTACCGGCTACTGCTGAGTCTATCTATTCTGGTCATGTATCAATTAATCGTGGACCAGTCAGACATAATTTGTTGACAGCGCTGCAGGTGTGAACGCAAGAAATCCAAAATACCAATGTGCATTGTGTCAAAGTGGTAACAACCAGAAGTAAAGCAGTGAATTGCAGCTTTTGGCACCAGATGACTCGCATAAAGTGGGCTAAAAATACACTATTTGCTGATTATGACACGCAATGCCACATACATATCTTTAATATTTGTATGTCAATATTATAAACTGCTTTTTCCTCGAGGTCTGTGATATATATGTATATATATATATATATATATATATATATATATATATATATATATATATATATATATATATATATATATATATACATATATATAATATATATACAAGGATGTCCCCATTAGTAAACAACCAAGGACTCAATGGTAAGAATCGGTGCATAACAATTTAATATCTTCATTCACTCTTTTTTTTAAGTCCAGGTAAAAGTGAATGTGATTTTCATATTTTATTATATACTTTAAAGCTTCGTTCTATATACACATGCAAGAAATCTCGGACAGAGGTGCGTGAAAACTTACATTCACAAATTCAGAGATATGAATGTACAAACATACCTTGCATACATGTTACTGCCGTCACCATATATATATATATATATATATATATATATATATATCTGTATAATTTCTGGGAAAGATATTTTCAGGAAGTGTGTGTAACATCATGAAAGCAAATATGACTACGGTAGTGGTTTCTTGTAATTTACAACACGTATGAGAGAACTGCATAATGTTTTAAATACGTTAAGCTTAATTAAAAGATGAAAACTCGCAGTATATAACGAGTTGCCAATGGTTATTTTGCTTGACATAATTATCCAAACCAGATCACTTTTGAAACATGGTGCCAAAATACTGAGTATGACTTTGGTGACAAGTTTACAAAGAAGCATAACCATGGAAACATCGTAGTGTTAGCAACGCTTTGGAAAATGGCACATGTGTGGAGTATTTAGGAATAATATGGGCTTGGTATGTCGAAATTAAACTACAGATGTGATATTAAAGTATATATGCTGTGATAAGAGCATTGGAGAACAAGGGGGCACAAGGAGGGAGAAACGTAAAGTGAGAAAGATGTGAAGATGAGAGAAATGAAAGAAAATAAGAAGGAAGACAAGACATAGAAAAGAAAAACGCGAGAATAAAAGAAAGAGTTTATGGAAAAGTAAAAGGCCTGTGTTGACACACAAGTATTATACATAATCAGACTGGCATAAATTTGGGACAGTGCAAAGCAATGGCTACACAATGTTCAGAGTCAAGGTCCATCTGTTTTTATTGTATGAAATGTCATACACATTGTAATTTATTAGGGAGGACCCTGAGGAAGATAAATTTCTTTATCTGGCTGCCTTTGTACCAACAACTTTAATCTGACAAACAGGGCCAGCCTACAGATGACTTAACAAATCTCAAAACTGGTTTAGGCCGAAATTTAAGAGAATATCAGAATGTTTTGGTTATATAGCCCTTTGTTAAGACTGGAGTTGTAATATCGTATTGCTATATAATTTAATGTGATTCACTGGATCGTAATATCTTAATATGTAATTAATATGTATGATAATATGGAAACCATAACATCTGGCAATATGATGTAATACTGTCTTATTTTGATAACATGTGTCAAGCATACCAATCTTGCACAAGGGCACGTCCAAAAGTGCGAGTCAAAATAAATAAATTGATTCACATAATGATGACAACGATGATGATGATGATGATGATGATGATGATGATGATGATTATTGCACAATATGCGAACATATTTTTATATACTATGAAAATATAAACTTTCCTGAGGTTTTTCCTTTTCGTAAATCTTCCCAAAGTAATACAGTTCTGTTACATTGAAAACGTCTAATTGTTTCAACGTTCTGAAAAGACATGGCAACAAACTGCATGTAAACACAGGGGCCGTCTTGCTTAATGCTCACGGAATAATCACTGCATTCCATTTTCGGGTATATAGCAAAATTGACCTGCACTAATGTATGCATTGTTTTGAATTATATTTATTGACACTGTAAAATCAATACTATGTGTACTGAAACTTTCAAAATCAATATGCTAGTAGTCCTCTAAGCGACAGGTATTTACTAGAACAACTAACCTGGAAACACCAAAGTTGGTGTTCCAAAATGCCAGATACAGACTCAATTTGTGGAATCTGAACAGTGAAATTAAAAATAATTAAAAGAGTAATGCATCTGCCTGTGGCCAAACTTGATGCCTACAAACAGGTCTCCATGGGGCCCAGGCATGCGCACCGGCTGACTCATACCCATAAATGTGTGGGTCATCTTAGGACAACCACATTAGCTGACATCATTTTACAGGACTGTTACACCTTCGCTTCTATGCTCTCTCTCTCTCTCTCTCTCTCTCTCTCTCTCTCTCTCTCTCTCTCTCTCTCTCTCTCTCTCTCTCTCTATCTCTCTCTGTCTTTTCGTTTTTCTTTTTTTTTTTGGCACTTAATTTCAAAATTGATTTTTGATTTCAAATTTTTGGGTGGAATAGGGCCTGGTCAATATGCCAACAAAAAAAAACTTGCCTCAGTTCCTCAAAGCAGCCAAGCTCAGGGCAAGTAGGCAAAGCGAATGCTTACCCCAGGAAAATCCATCAAGTGGGTAAGCCAGCCTTGGAAACTGTGACCACCGCCAGCACATTGGTTGTCTAGTTAACATATGATGAGCCCTTGGATAGTAACGACCAATACCTTGATTCTAACAGTATGTGTTTATATGTAAATACCAAACATGGGCCTGCAAAAGCGGCACCTTGCTATGCAACACAGGAGGTGATGTTTAGGGTACTGTCAAGGCCAGGGTTTCTGTGGTTTATCTTCACAGCTTAACTCTTATTGTGGCTGTTCCTTTACTTCGCCCGTGGTTAAAAGGAAGGAATTTTTTACCACGGGTAAATGGACAGATGCAATGTTGCAGAAGCAGTGTTCAGGCATGTCAACCTTGAACGTCATGGCAATGAGGCCCTAAATGTAATCAAATGCAGAACAAACACCCATCAAGCCACTGCTAACCACATCACAAAGGTGGCTCTTAGTTATGATTTAGAGTTCAGGATGAAAAAGGCAATGTCCTGGAGATACCTTTCAACATTATTGATGGCAAACTGTACTATTTGGTACTAATTCCAGCAGGGCTCCGGCAAATTTCAACAAATCTAGACAAAATCAACCCCTGTCACTCATCACCCCTCAGTACTAGGCAGCACCCCTTCCATGGCTTAGATGCAACAACAGGCGCAGCAGGGCATAATAAACCAGCGGGAGTGTGCTTAACTTTCAACCATGGAAGGTGCAACAAGAATCCCGGCCATTTTGCCCACAAGTGTTCTACATGCTCCCATTCCAACAATCCTCAAATCAGATTTTTTTCTGCAGCCACTAGTTTGATGCCCCAGGAAAGCAACACTCCAGGCAAAATAGCGGAACTGAATAGGCTACTTGCACAGTACCAGGAAAAAGCAGTGGCCAACAGATTACTTTGGGATTTCCTGAAGGTTTCATAATAGAATACACAGATACACGGGCACCAGTCAATTGCAAAAATACGTCATCGCTGAAACTACACATTCAAGTTGCAAACCAAAAATTTCCAGAAATTGGCATCTCTCTAATTTACTGGTTGCAAAGATGGGCTGCCAGCAGGCACCTGGAATTTCCTGGAGTGAACACACTGTGTTAGTATCTGTGGTGGCTTGATTGAGGACATCAAAATTGAGTTCTGTGTTGGTCGACCTACTACATCTGGACATTGTCATCATTCACTTAGACACAAACAACCTACTGAGGACAAACGGCTGTGTTATACGGGTACACTTACTGGGCTGGTTACAAACCCAAGTACCTACATCTATCATGGTTTTTAAGTCATAACTTCATAAGGTACCCAGTCCTGTTGACCCCAAACTGAAATTATGTTTCTATAATACTGCTTCGCTGCCTACAAGGTGTGTATATACCAATTATTCTTTGGCCAATTGGTGTCCACATTTCCAGTATTTTACAATATGAAATGTCCAGAAATAAATTGATACAATACGGCTAACTAGCTAGACACAGGCTACCTACATATCTTCATATCAACTGAAAAAAAAAACTAGTAGCAAATAGTACACCAAAACCAATAACGCTACACATACAGTATGTATCTCTATATACCTTATGTATATATACTTTATATATATATATATATACATATATATATATATATATATAGACACATACATACATACATACATACATATACTGTTTGTTGATTGTGATGATTAAATTGATGTGTATCTCACCTGATAAACTGAAACTATAAGAATCGCCTGGAATTATCTTCTAATGCAACATGCCTTGTACAAGATTACTTTTATTATTTGATGCCCGTTGTTTTCATGCAAACACTTGAATTATTTTTACAGGTTATCGTGATTAGTGCTAACTAAGTTGTCATGCTGTGAAGAGTTGCAATATATTACAAAGCATAGCATTTTACGCTACTGGCCAAATGAAGTCTCCAGTAAATGTGAAAAGGTAACACAGCAAGTGAAAAACATGGCTATGAGATGTATTGGCTGCCGTCAATGGACTACCGAGGAAGTCAGGAACAGCCTTTCATCTAAATGATCCCTATGGTTATAAATGGACAGTCCATTGCTCTACTCCGATTAAAATCTGTGGGTTTTTTTACCGTGCTTTAATCTGCCCATGATAAATGTTCACATAATTAATTCTGCATATATATATATATATATATATATATACATATATATATATATATATATATATATATATATATATATATTTATATGTATCTGGACGGTACAGACAGTATTACATATATATTTATGCCATCTTTTAAAGTAGGCAACATTTTATCAGTGTTTTACAATCGCAAACAGATTGCATATAGCTTACAGTACGAACTACAGGATCTTAAGCTTGATAGCTTTCAGAATACGTACAGGTTGTAGAACCTTTCGTGAGGGTTCTATGTATAGTTTGGCCATTTTTGTACGTTTGTCTTAGCATGTCATATATTCTCCAACAGCTTTGAATGCTTATGCGTGTAATTCATATTTATTGGTACCGTACCCTAGCATCATTTGAAAACTTTATGGGTCTAAAATTAAGTTTAAAGTAAATGACAAAAAAATGCAGGAATGCCAATTCCCAAACATAATTCATCATTGCTATGGACATGCTAACCCGTCATCCACAGATAGCAACACATACATACAATAATGTAACTTTGCTTCGGTAGACTTTTCACGAAACTTGTTTTATTTTGACATTTATAACTTTTTACCCAGTGTTTATTATATGTAACAATGCTGTCCGTTTTTCTATGTGGTTTTGCCAAGCTAGAGGATTTTGCCTAAGAAAGCCACTTGATTTTAGCGCTTTATTTAAAGTAATAAGCAATGGCAGAAATTAATCTAAAGCGACTTAGTGTGTTCACTTTTCTTTATGGATGACTAAGTGGCTCATGACCACTTGGCATTCGGTAATTGACTACTTTCTTGTCAACGTGGGATCTAGTAATTTGAAGCCCATGCGTCACACCTTGGTAATTTTTAGGTTTCCCTTGTATTAATCATTGGTTGAACGTATACACACCACAATCTAATAAGAGGAAAAAGGCAACAACTGTGCTGTGAAGGGCAGTAAGGTTTTATGTGTTGCAGATTTGTAGCTGCAAACTATTCCAATTTGGTGATCAGGCAGCATACATGCAGCTCTGCAAGTACTGGTTGCCAATGCTTACTGAATAATCACTGTGCGAACACTTCTGTGATTCCTCACCATATCCATATAATGATGTAAAATGTTAAATGTTACTGTTAGATACAGGCACTAGTCATGTGTTGATCTCTATATTCTGCTATAAAACATCACTTTTTGAAGCCATGTCTTAGTGACATGAAACTGCATACAGCAAAATTCCTGAAAACTATCAAAACTGATGTCATATTTTGCCAAAATTCCATGCAGACTGACATCCAAGCTTTGACCTTATATGCACAAATCCGCAGTTAAAATTTACTATTTACCAGGCAATTCGACACACAAATGCAAGTCACAATCATGGTATTTCATACTAGATGTTTGACATTGGCAAATTGCACAATGGTAAACATGTTAGTAGAACCAAGACTATCATGTATTTTTATGTGTGAGTCTATTCTATGGTAAATTGCTACAAAAACAGTTTGCCTTAGTACAGACAATTATTACCTGGGCTCAAATATTGTGTTTAGGAAAAAGCAGACCAACATTACACTATTTGCCAGTGAATACATTTGTTGCAACTAATACTGCAAGTACAGAAAACATGTGCAACTCAGATCAAGTCTTGTCATCATCTCATGCTACTCCAGAGAAAGAAACCTACAAAGTATCCAGATATAAGTGTCATAATCTAGACATGGACCAGCTAGTGATCAGCTTTCATGAGTTCAAATACTTGTCATTCTCCGTAGGCAGCTGGTGGTGGGTGAAAAACAATTTTACTCTTGGTAAACTGCTACTTGATGCAAGTGGTAATAACGCAGTTGAATATTGCTTCAAACTGACAAGATTGTATGAGAAAATCCTGGGAGTTAAAAGGATATCAAAGGATACAGTTTGTAAAACTTACCGGAAGTCAGTCATTCAAGCCTTGTACAACAGTGCATTTCGCTCCACATTTTCTCTTCAGGAGACCCACAAGATTGCATTTCCAATCACATTGACCATTTGGTTCATTCTTACTGTGTTAGGTGTATTGGGTGAGTAAGCCTCCCAGTTCTCTTCTGTCTAGTCATGAATGCGGGATTGGTTGATTGTCTCATTTTGTTTGTGTTCTTTGTCTTGAAAAATAAGCTTTCCAATCTGCTGAGATTTACAAGCAATTTTTAAGTAGGGGCAATACATAATATAGATATGGACCGGTGTTGGAACAGTGCCAATAGTTTACACTGAGGTACCTAAATTTTAAGATGTTTGTGACTAATCTGTGTGCACTATGTTTTATATGCAAATAACAAGTTCTCTTTCTGGCCATATTTCTATTCATTCGCAAGATATGCAACTCCTATCTTATTTGTTTGGATTTTTTGAATATTTTTTATTGTATGGACTTGAGATGATATCAAGATCTCATTTCATGCTATATCATATTTTCCATGTCATAATGTCAAATAAAAATTTCAACAAATAAATAAAGACAGCACGGGCGTGTTGATTATTTATTTGGAAGTCAGCAAGGAAAATTGAATTTTAAGACTACGAATTACCCTTGCC
Source organism: Hermodice carunculata (assembly GCA_964020975.1). Classification (NCBI taxonomy): domain Eukaryota; kingdom Metazoa; phylum Annelida; class Polychaeta; order Eunicida; family Amphinomidae; genus Hermodice; species Hermodice carunculata. Next base: position 9,534,410 of record OZ026618.1, read on the forward strand.
TTACTTCATTATGTATAATGTGCCCTACTTGCTGATCATTCTATGGTCAATCACATGTGTAACTGGAATGAGTTAGATATTCTGGCAAAAACGACTTTATGTTTCAGTTCAGTCCATTACAATACATGTAGGGATCCTTCGTTTTTCACAGCTAAGGAATTCAAATTTGGTACCTCAATTTTAGAGGACAGTCTGCCCGTTTATTCATGCTTCAGGTATGCATTTCCTTTTGAGCTCACGACGGTACATGCTCAGCTTTCAACTGCTCGTACGTATCATACCTGACCCATGCAATCTTATGTGCGTTGTTGTAAAACTAATTGGGCGACTAAATAGTTGCCAGCTATCATGCAAAATTTGTATGAAATCTAAACACCATGTATATATCGCACAAAGATATAAATGTCACATAGTCAATATGTAGGCAAGCAATTATGTCTTCTCTTTGGCAATTTAAAAATTGGAAAGTACTTTACAAGTTGAAAACCAAACCTCGTTATTATTATTTTTTTAAGTTAGTGCTGAAGTTGGTGGTTGAGTTGATGGGCAGGACTGAACGCTACAAGCTGCATGTATTGATATAGATGATTTTGAGTGAGTTCATAAAGAAATGGTCATAACAGATTGCACAAAATTCCCCAGTTGATATTCAACAGGGCTCCAGAGACAAAACAGGAACTAAAGCAGACACTGGGGTTACAAAGGGGTTTGTGATCTCAAAAGATTTGGAGAAAAGCTTTAGTAGGGTTATGTCCAAGAGACTTTCCATTGCTTCTTAAGCATACAAATCTCCGTGTTTTGTCCGCACAACATGAATATGGAGCTTCGTTTGCTGTGGAGCAACGGTTTTCTGCGAGAAATATGAACAGGCTTTGAACCAGATCAGAGGACAAATAGTCTCATATTTAGCTCTATTCAGATTTCCAAATTCATCAGAGGGAACGGGTAACTCGTTCCTTTGGACACAAGTAAAGCATATGGGATTATGGGGAGATGCTATATGATAAAAACTAGACGACTACGGATTTATAGAAACTGTCTGGAGTATAGCAAGCTTTATTTAAGGATGTAGAATAGAGACTTTTCGGAAGTAAAAAAGTGGAAAATAAATCCTCTAAGGATGTTGTACACTTTAAGACTTTTGTCTATAAATGATTGATGTATGTCTATAATTGCCATCTAACACCTTAAATAGTATGTATTTTCTGCAGGAAACCATAAGATAAAATCTGAGTCTGACATTGAATATAAAATTTTAATATTTCGATTGATGTATATATATTTTGATTTAAATTCTGAATAATTGAAAATAGGGTTTTTCAAAATCATGCCAGTTTTAGCTTATAGTGTCAAATGAAAAAAACAGACAACTTTCTCTAAAATCGTATTCTTAAAAGGGTTTTGCTTGAATATGATTACTGACTTGTTTGTTGAAAATTCAAATTTCAAACTTTTGCAAATTTCTAACAAAAATTCTGATCCGAAGGATACAATGCAGTTAATCTCCAAGAAGTGTTCCTTTTATATTTCATGTTCTGCAAATATGGGTAACATAAAAGTTTTCCGTTAAGCAATGGAAATTAAATTTCTTGAAACTCACAGAGATTTTATTACTTGAAACAGCTGAATCAAAATGTAAGCTTTCAGAAGAAAATACATTTTATGTGATTGTAAATTAAAAGTCTAGTGTACATGAGGACATGTTAGAAGCAAAGTCATGTTTTCTCTGCATAAGTTGCGGTGAAACTGTACCACGTCTTTACGCGTAAAATGAACCCTTTTTTCACATATTAATTTTGCTCAGTACACTCAATATAATCAGCTGAAGGATTGTGAGAAGGGAACAATAAGAGAACATCTTCAGTTTTAATTGCTACAGATGCAAACACCAGAAGCTTCGGAAATTCAACCGCCATGGGAAGGGAAATTGACTATGAACCATGGTGTAAGGATATAGGTGTGATGTACACCCATAATAGCATAATGGCGAACACAACTGTCACAATCTATAATAGGGCAGAATCATTTGTAGCGCGGTTTCTATGTTGCTAGGGCAGAGGGGTTAGCAGGCGCAGCAACCATTATAAGTGAACTTGACAAGATTGTAGAGAGTTTGGAAAGAAATATATTTGAGGCACTGCAAAACAGTTAAGTCAACTTGAACTTGGTTGGTATTTTTGGAAGATATTAAGAGGTGACATCTCTTATCGGGTCTCTCATGGCTCTGTCTGTGCTTCGGGGCAGGTACAGGACATGAGGAGTGCCTTAGCTGTACAAGGAAAGGAAATTAGGGGGGTTTGAATATACAGAAGGAATTGGGGGGGGGGGGGTAACTGCCCTCCACCGCTTTGTAATAATAGTATGTGGTTTACTTTACACCAAGGCTGTAGTCTCAAGAAAAGTTGGAGTTATCTGTGATGGCATACCATGACATACTCAGTTCTGTTTTTATTCTGGATCTCCAATGGGCCATCTTTTTGCAGGACCATGGCAGGCCACCAGAAGACCTCAAAATACTATTATCATTATTATGACTTATTGCGAAGCAATCTTAAGGTAGCGGAGGGGATTGAGCTATAACGGCAAAATCGTGACCCGACAGAAAATGAGTTTTTTCCATTTCCGTAAAGTTTGGCACTTTAACTTTCTTGTCACCAAACATGAATACTAAAAAAGCAAAATTTATGTTATAAAAAAGGAAAAAAACATGACCATGTTTTAGCTGGCTGCAGCATGAGCATGTCTGTTTACAAATGTATGCTAATTACTCCGCCAAAGTTTGAATAGCAGTCGGCTGCTTTCCACAATCCACGACCGTAGCAACGACAAGCGACCAACTGTGACATTTTGAGGTGCGCTGCTACCAATTCTTGCATAAATTGCTTGACAAGATTAGGACTGATTAATTGGTTTGTTGTGGTGATCAAATGGCCATGTAGATAATTAAATCGATGGGCTCATGTTTTCCTTCTCAGAGTGTGATACAAAAATAAAAAATAAAAAATAAGGGACGATAAAAGATGGCGATTGTCACAACGGCACCTGGCGATGGACGTGAGCCTCAGTGTGTTTTCAATAAAGGCGATTTCAACCTATGCGTAAATCGTTACTCAGAATCACGGCATTGTATACATTATAAAGGCTTACAACCCTTTCTACAGTCTTGCCCTATCCAAGACCAATTTGCTTTTAATGTTTACTGGCAAAAAATACACATGACGATCGAGGAATCCTAACACTGGACCACTTGGCTATAAATATGCCGCAAACTGTAAAAGCGGGGATTCGATTCAGCGTAAATAATTATATCTGCCTTCAATAATTATATGTGCCTTTACCTGAATGTGAAACGGTGAATAGCATTAAATGTTAACCTTGAATTAAATTTATATGAAGCACACGCCTCCACTAAAACTGGTATCGTCTGTAGCGCTGTCGCATTTTGTGGAACTGGAAGACTGGCACATTGCACATGCACGGACTTGCCCACTTCACACGGGGGTGTTTCGAAGTACACTGAGCGAGGGGACAGAAAAAAAAGCTTTAAAAGTTTGACCATCAGGGGCATAAATAATCAGATTACTGTTAAATGACTGCGAAAAGCGACTCTGCACTCTGCCTTTAGCTGGTTGATCGGTCATATAAAATTATTTTGTCTTTGTTTGGCATGTTCCGATACCACTCGCCCGCACTCACCCATCAGGAAGTTTCGGTTTTGTGTCTCGATCAGTTTACTGCAGTTCAAGGGTGAGCCTACTATCTTTCAGTGGGCTAGTTATCTCAACAAAATAAAAAATATATTACATGAATGGCAAGGTTTCGAATGGCAATATGCGAGAAAAACATGGCAATGTGAATGGCATTCTTTATCACAAGGAAGGCGCTAATATGTTGAGGAACCAATGAAATAGGCTTGGCGTATTCTATTGTGCTCCCGGCAACAACAAAAAACAAAAAACAAAAAAAACAAAAAAACAAAAAAACAAAAAAAAAAAAAAAAAAAAAACCGCACAAGCCAAGGCCACGAAGAACACACCCCCTCACGATGCCCATCCCTTTCTCAATTTTGTGGGAATTGGAAACTTTCTTGACTGCCAGACAGACTCGCTCTGCGTAATTGTTAAATTGCGCTTGAAGTGCGTGTCGCCAGGTAAGGAAACACAGTCCGTCTTGGCAGGCAAGAAAGTTTTACCCTTGCGCACGAAGTGTAGCGTCATCACCTTCTGCAAGGCAAGAAAGTAACTTTTACCGTTGCGCACGAAGTGTAGCGTCATCACGTTACATCTGAGCGTGGTCTGTTGCATTATATTGATCTATGTAACCGTCAGGGTCTGATGAAAGACTACTTCAGCAAATCAATGGATTAGGCTATTCAATCTAGCAGTGCACTTTCATCACCAATACAACGTTGAAACTAATGGATTCTCAACACATATAAAACGTTTTTTTTTTTTTTTTTTTTTTTTTTTTTTTTTGGTTTTTTGTTTTTTTTTTTTTTTTTTTGGTTTTTTGTTTTTTGTTTTTCTTTTTTTTTGTGTGTGTTTTGTTTCTTCTTTGAAGTATAATTTATCCTGGGAGTGTTTGTTTATCAGTAGCAGGACTATTGTCTTAAATGTTACGTCACGATCATCCATGTTGACCGCCTATCTAGCATTTATAAGCTACATTCAGAACGACATAGACCTCTCTCCGGCAAGTTGTTCTTTGATCCAAGGTGATGAGAAGTGAGTGAGCAACCTCTGCCTACCGGGCAGCCTTCTGAGCAGAGCAAGCTGTGAAACTGCAACCCGTTTGTTCAAGCGGCGCCACATGCAAACAATGTTGCTAGGGTCAAGGTGATGGCACCTTCGGGTCACGTGGCTAATCCGCTTTCGAATCCCCCTTTGAAGCTGTCCCATTCGCGTGGAAACCCGACTGACAAGCGTTTGAGTGTGGCTGCATTTGATGTCATTCGGGTAAATAACTGCTTTTTAAGCCAATAAACATCATTGTATGTTGGAAACTATACATCAAAGATGTTGATTGACCTTTCTTCGAAGTACTGAGACCAAAACGGGCCGAATTTGGAAAGCTGTATTGTCATTATGGCCAACAATATGCGAAAAAAAGGGCCTCAAATCTTTCAACGCCGATTTCTCGGAATGAAATTTTCTGCTTATGAATCAATTTTGTGGACAGCGTCAATAAAAAGCTAATTGATCGATCTGCTTCAAATAATCGTCTTTTGAAAGATAAATATATTATCTGGGAACCGTTTTTTTCTGTTTTCCCGTCAGATGTCCCCTTCCGAGACTTGTGTAGCTCACAAAGTGAAGTAACTGTTGATGTTTAAAATGATGATCAAAGAATTCGATAATTCTGTTATTATGTATTTTATTTGTAAACAAAAAATACGGTTCCTGCATATTGGTCTATACTTTAATATTGCATAGGTAATACACTTTTGCATCGATTATTTTTAAAGAAATGCTGACAAAATGTCAAATCTGATACCCTCTTGTAAACGGG